>JASAOG010000258.1:7500-607500 GCA_030265305.1 Biomphalaria pfeifferi
ATAGATAGATAGATAGATAGAGGGAGAGAAAGAGAGAGAGAGAGAAAGAGAGAGAGAAGAGAAAGAGAGAGAGAGAGAAGAGAAAAGAGAGAGACAGAAAGTGATTCAAAAAACACAACATACATGAATGCCATTGAAAAAGATTCTATCCTAGGTAAAAGAGAAGATTGGTGAAAGACGGTTGACAGCTCATGGGTGGCGCCCCAACGGTTTAACAGACTAAGGGATAGTTGAAAGTAAATGTGATCAAACGTATTAAAAGGCAATATTGTTTTCTTCAAAGTTTAACATCTCTAATAACTAAATAAACACAATTATCTTATACTCCCACTCTAATAATTAAATGAATACAATTATACCTCCAAGCGTAAGGAGTGGGGTTGGGGAAGAAAATGATTTTTAGAGAGACAAGTGTGTATATAAACCTTAAAATACATTAAAAGATATAAGACTAAATATTAAACAAACAAGACCATTTTATACAATCCAATAACTTACTTTTCAAATATTTACGCGTTCTGTTGATAGGTTTTAACATACGTGACGAGATCTCCATGATGAAAATCTCGTGGAAAAAAAATAATTTAACTGCTAATCAAAGTCTTGAGAAAAAAAGAAAAGTTGTAATTTTAATTTTATAATAGTTCACACATCCGTCACAATGTCTGCTGGGAAGGCGAATTCAGCTATGGCTTCATCCGCCGTTTTTCTTCTCTAGTAGACAATCTTTGGTTCACCTACGTCTCGTCTAAGGTTGTAAGATGAATTCTTCTTTAATGACAGCTTAATAGCTCGTTTATCAACACTCAATAGTTCTTTTATCAACACTCAATAGTTCTTTTATCAACACTCAATAGTTCTTTTATCAACATTCAGGAAGTCTAATATTAAGGAGCAACGACACCAGGATGGACGTAGACCAAAGGGAGACAACTCTCCCAGAACAAGGTCCGATGTCAAAGTAGGGTTGCGCCCTTAGCTCCACTGGGAGTCACACAAACAAAGGCATCTAATCTCAGATTTACTAATGAAGAGACATATGCGTCTTAGTTGAAACACAGTACTACCGATGTTTGACAATCTGACTTTGAAATAAATGTCCTTTTTACACCAGAATTAAAAATACTTAAAATTTAAATCAACAATCAGGGTTTGAAAATAGACATTGAAATTCACAAGAAGGCAGCGAATGATTAATACTCATGAGTTGATGTCCGTTGCACTAATATTAAATCATGACTCATTTAGACCTACATTGTGGGTGTACAATTTATTTGAAACGCTTATATTATGGAAAGAACTCCACATTTCAAGTCATTTCTGTCAATACTGTAAGATTTAATTCTCTTTTTCAATGTGAAACAAAATAATCAATTAACTCCCTTGGTTATTTTTTTTAAAATTGAGTCATGTTTTGTTAGGGACAATGAATAATTCTGCACAATTTCAACAAGACAGACAGTAAAAAGACATGAATCAGTTAAAAATGTATTCAGAACTATGTATTAATGTATCTAATTAGTCCTTAATTTAAAAAAAAAAGAAAGAGAATCTAACATTAACAATAAAAATTAATGCCAAAAAAAATGTCACTGTAGATAACTTTTTGTGCAAGGGCGCCAGGCGTGAAATTGTTATGACACAGTTGTGAAGTTTTAAAAATGTTAACTATTAACTGTTAAGTTTTTTCAACACAAAATATATAGTAACGCTAGTATTTATTTGATTGAAGCCATTAGGGATTATCATCGGATGTCGTATATAACGTTACTGCCCTCCGATACTCTACGACTGGGCATACCTTCCAATCCTCTAGTACTCTACGACTGAGCCCATCCTCCAGTACTCTACGACTGAGCCAATCCTCCAGTACTCTACGACTGAGCCAATCCTCCAGTACTCTACGACTGAGCCCATCCTCCAGTACTCTACGACTGAGCCAATCCTCCAGTACTCTACGACTGAGCCAATCCTCCAGTACTCTACGACTGAGCCCATCCTCCAGTACTCTACGACTGAGCCAATCCTCCAGTACTCTACGACTGAGCCTATCCTCCAGTACTCTACGACTGTGCTAATCCTCCAGTACTCTACGACTGAGCCAATCTCCAATACGACTGAGCCAATCCTTCGATACTCTACGACTGAGCCAATACTCCAGTACTCTACGACTGAGCCAATCCTCCAGTACTCTACGACTGAGCCTATCCTCCAGTACTCTACGACTGTGCTAATCCTCCAGTACTCTACGACTGAGCCAATCTCCAATACTCTACGACTGAGCCAATCCTTCGATACTCTACGACTGAGCCAATACTCCAGTACTCTACGACTGAGCCAATCCTCCAGTACTCTACGACTGAGCCAATCCTCCAGTACTCTACAATATGTAATGATCAAGACTGCCACACTGTATGGTTTACGCCTTTGACTGTCAGGATGGGTTTTGAGTTCGCTTCCATCTCCTGCTGTCCTGCATGACGGACGTATGGTTGGGATGAAAAAAATCTTTTGAATGAACATCCAGTTCATCTCGTAACGGACTTGTTAGTGGAAAGAGAAAATAAGATTAAAGACCGAAGAGTTTAAATGAACTAATAATTAAAAGAATACAAATCTCAGTGCGTTGAAGAGTCACGATGGATTTAGAGATCTAGGTCCTTAGACTATTGAAAACACTGGCGAATAGGAAGTTAAAGACTTAGACGCAATCCTTAACCTAACTTTTTTCTTCGGATACTACTATCTATTTAAAAAAAAAAAAATTACTGAATGTGGATGTGGATATGCGAATGTTAGCTGTGAGGTAAACTCTGTAAACATACGATTGACTGGAATGTTGCTGTACAAAAACACTTCACAGAATGTCCAGATAAAGTTATTCTCGGTGTGAAAAGTCAACTGGTCATGTACCAGCATCCAACAGTTGATCGTGTCTGGGTGACCATTCAGCTCGTCTTCTCACCTTTTGATCTTCCCTCCCCTCTTCCTCCCTGGCCCCCTTCCCCCCTCCTCTCTTCTCATGTCCCCACTCGCCAGGTAGTTAGAGAAATGTAACAAATCCCGTGACGTCAAGTTCGAAAAAAAAAAAGAAACTCTTTGGGCTGGAACATTGCGATGCGATCTCCATTCCTCCATACTAGTCCCCCGTGCTACCATACACACGGTAACGTCCTCCGACAGAGACACATACATCTGAAGACATCCTCCCCCCCCCCCCTTTTTACCCTCCCAGGGCACCGGTCAATCAATAGTTCTAATGATGCTCATTGATTCCGACACGGGCGAACCTCGTAATACTCAACCGTGCACGTATGACCTGCCAGGTAATAGCCATGTACTCAGTCGTCCTAGGCCCGAGGATTCTCGGAGCTCCACATTGGCCACGCACTCGTCAAGTACCGCAAGCCATGTCAGTTTAGTAAGCCTGGAAATGTAAATTTTTAGTTTCTGTCGAGCACAAAATCAAGTTGGTGGTTAAGTGTTAGCGCGCACGACTGCTGAACGAAAGATATCAAGTTCAAGTCCTGATTTGTTCCGCTTTGAGGCCTTACGGTCTAGAGGGCAGATGATGTCAAAGTAATCTGTTTCTGTGGCCCACTGAAATAATTGTGCAAAATTTCAGCTAAACCCGAGATTGGGTGTCGGAGAGATTACGTGTGAAAACATTTTACCAGACAGACAGACAGACAGACAGACATGGTGAGTTAACAGGCTGTGTTAAAATACTTAATAAAAAGTGCTTTTCTGGTAGGAATATATATATATATATATCCCTCTTTTGAAATCAACACATTAATTAATTCCCAATAATTAATTGACTAATTAGTTTATTTTACTTTTTGATTTAACTTTTTTTAGGCCCAATAAATATTTGTGAAAAGTTTAAAATTGATCCGAGATATTGCAAAGAATTAAAACTTGTCCTGTATTTAACTAATACCAAGTACAACAAGGTTCCGAAAGGTTGTCATTTCCGGAAGTGGTAATAAATGTAAGCACTCCACTACCTATAAAATGCTTCCTAATGGCATGCGTCTCAAGTAGCCTCTGACAACCAGTCCAACTCCTGGCCTTCACGTGTGGCTCAGATAATAGAGTCCGGCGGAACTGTTCTCACTAGCAGGAGAAGGGGCAAAGGCGAGTAACTGGCGCCTTAACCAGTAAGCTTCGGGCAGGAGGGGCTCGTTACCCATGGCTGGCTACCCACCTAGGAGAAGATAGCTCTGAATTCAAACCTCTGTTGCCTTGCAGCTATACCCAATCATGGGAAAGGCTTCGGGAGTCAACCCTGAGGAAAAATCAGGAGCTGGCGACCCTAAGCCAGTTAGCACCACCCAGTGCTACGCCCTGGAAGAAACTGCGACGCCACTGACTCCAAACTGTATCGGCACTGCCGTTCCTTTGGATACATCAGCTGTGTGGAGAGGGGGGAACTGATGTGTGGGCGACTGAAGGAGGCGATAGAAGTACAACTTCTATATTACATTTTTCGTGTTTAAAGTAACATTATGTCTTTATTGCAATAAAAAGTGTTTAATTAAAAAAAAATATTTTGTTCCTAAGCAAGGTCAGAATAAAAGTTTTTAAAAAAATGTTCCTTATATTTAAAAACTAGTATATAGAAATTTTTGTGGCACGTTTGCTTTACACACTGTATATATTGTTTTGTTAATTGCATAAATAGTTTTGAAGCTTTATCACTTTAAAAAAGATAAACTAAAATCCAATAAGGCGGCCGTTACCATGACAACCAGTAAAGCGATAACAATTTTAACAACATTTT
The DNA here is from genome assembly GCA_030265305.1 of Biomphalaria pfeifferi. NCBI lineage: Eukaryota > Metazoa > Mollusca > Gastropoda > Planorbidae > Biomphalaria > Biomphalaria pfeifferi. The sequence continues at coordinate 12,287 of JASAOG010000258.1, forward strand.
TTAAAAAATAATTATTCATAGTGATTATACATGTGAAATATTGATCAAATTGATTGATAATTAAAAAGATATAGAGTGTCAAGTGTCCCACAAAGGCCTTAAGTTGAGAAACGTCTTAAGCTGAGAGAACGGACTCCGTTTCCAGATGTCTGTGACTGCTACCTCGTCATCTAACCAACATTACAGTGAGCTCATGAGGAATTTAGTGGCAGTATGTCATGAATTAGTGGACTAGATAGAAGTAGATTATGACTGTTTGTCTGGTCTCTCTTCTTCTTCTTTTTCTAGCCAGCTTTATTGCTGCTGAGCTGTCAGCTCTTTTGCAGACTGTGCCAAGGAAAAATAGTGTGCTGTATTCTTCAGTTGTTCAGCACTGTTGTACAGAGTATTGGTTATGTTGGGCTGGAGTGGTAGTAGGGTCTGCCTAAGGTGGATTAGGAAGAGGCATTCAAAAAGGAGATGGTTTACGGTTTCATAAGGGTGGGCGCAGTGTCTACAAAGGGGGGAGTTGTGTGGGATTTATTTTATTGAGATGGTAATTTAACAGAGGTGTGTGTCCTGTTCATAGTTGGAAGATTGTAGATTGCTCTTTGCGGGGGAGGAAATTAATACTGTCCAGTTTGTTAGGCATGTTCATTTCTTTGTACATGGCTCTGCCTGTGTTTCCTGTTGCCCATTGGTCTGGTCTCTCAATTATGTTGTTCCCCAATGAGGCCCCGGGACAGCCAATCTCCACCAGTTGGCACCGAGAGGTCCTGGAGTTATTAATTTCACCATAGATTGAAAAGGTGGAATATGGTTATCAGAATAAACTTGTCTTTTATTCAAGAACAAAATATATATATATTTTTTTAAATCAGTAGAAGATTACATTGCCAAAATCACATAGGACAAAGCAGTAGGTTCATGATTTCACAACGATTAACACTGTTCAGAAAATGTTCAAACTTGATGATCATTAGTTTGTTCCCTGATGCAGACACGTGTGCGTACTAATGTGTCTTACACGCCAAACGATAAGGGTCTTCTGATGGTAACTGTCATTAATTTCTATGGAGGCCCAAGAATTCCGAGAGACATAATGCTAAATGTTTTTAATGGCGCGTTTACCAGCTGACAGATCATCATAAATTCCTATTGTATGTTTTTTTGTACACGAAGGAAAAGGAATGTACTTAGGTATTACTCCCTAATCATTTGTGTGTAGATTAAACTTTATTTCTTTATAAAGTTAACCATTACAAATAATGCTTTGAATAGGTCAAAACCATTATGAATAAATTTTGAAAAAAAAAAAAGTTGTTTTTTCTTTTGGGGGGAGGGGGTAATTTTGAGATTCATTTATATTTTTACACTTAAGTAAATAAAACTTTGAGGCGATTAAAGCCTTTTTTAAAATGAAAAACTGATATTAATCTTTGTTTACCCAATATGAACGCCCCATGTACAAAATCAAATATTAGTAAAACAATCCTACACTATATGTTTCCTATATGTTCCTTATTTACGATTTACTATAGGGCCAGCACAACGACCAACCGCCTTTACTTTTCCCAACGAAATGTCAGGTACTCAATAGCACGAGCATTAGTTACTCTGGCCTCATCGTGGCGCTCGTGTTGAAACGACCATTAGAGGTTAGGCTAAATGAGTAGCAACACAAGACGACACGAGAATCAACCCATGGCACGGGCAGGGGTTGTAAAAAAGTCCCCACAAACATGTCCCACATCCATGCGCTGTTCCTCAAAGGGACCGTTACATAAATGGCGGGTCCCGCACAGTTAGCTTGGTACAACGAAGGAAAATGGCGGAGGCTCCCGGTGCCCTCGGCCTTCGGCCATGTGCAGCCAAGCATGCGTCGGGGGCCAAAGGCATTGGAAACAGCAATGCTTTACTTAGGCATTGACTCGGGTCTCTCTCAAACAGAACTGTGTTCTCACAGGTTTTTTTTTTTTTTACTGTTTGGCGTCCAAACAGGGTTTTTTTCAAACTGTTTCGAATGTTTGAAACTCTAATCAAAGTGCTGAAATCATTAAAGATTCGAACTCGGGACTTCCGGCTCTTAAGCCACGTGCTTTATCACTCTGTCAAAGCGCCTCCAAGCCTTTGCGCGTAGCTAAGGGCAAACTTATGAAGGAATTCATGTACTGAAAATCACCAGCCATAAGTTAGCATTGTTTTGAGACTCATCTATGTTTTGAGACACATCTATGTTTTGAGACACATCTATGTTTTGAGACACATCTATGTTTTGAGACAAATCTATGTTTTGAGACACATCTATGTTTTGAGACACTTGCCATGCTTACACCTTTACAATCTTCACCTATCCCCTTAGTCGGTTGGACCGTTGGGGCACCACGCACGATTTTTCAACGGTCTTACTCCATTCCTCTCTGTCTTAAGGTAAAGTCAAATTGACAATTTACATTCTCTGAACGAATGTTTGAAACTCCAATCAGAGTGCTGAAATCCCGTAGAGTGGTTGACCTCTGATGTAGACACTAGGACTGAGAAGTTGATAGAAAGCTCATCTGTTTCTATGGCCGCCAGTTAACTAGGATGTCATGTGGTCAGTACAACGACCAACCGTCTTCACGAAAGTATGCAATGCACGCATTAGAGTAGGGTGGACTCGGGTTGTCCCAAAAATCCCGAAGTTCAAAATCCCAATCTTCACCGAGATTCGAACGAAAAGAAGGCGCTACGCCCCTGAAAGAAAAATCAGGTGCTAAAAATAACTACCCACCAGACATCTTTAAAAGCAGGTGGTCAGAAAGTCTCGTTCTGGAAGTGTGATCAACGGAAGTGAACTTAAACACAACTACTGATGTCCTGGGGATTAAGGAGACATCATTTCGAAGCGATTTCTACTGGTCACGCTCAAGTAGACACGACCTTTTTTTTACTTATTCCTAACATGTCACTGCAGTGACCCAGCGTTGGCTTCATTATCGAAGACCAATGTCTCCCAAACTGTGTTCCGCGGAAACCTTGTGAAACCACGAACTACTGGTAAATCTTATCTTATATATTACAGACGTTACTTCAAAAAAGGAGATAATTACGTCCTACACTTTTTATGTATCAATCTAGTCAACATACATGTTAATCAATGACTTAAACTCTGCTAAGTCGTTGGTTTTCCTGGCTGATTCAGGCAACCCATTCCATTCTTTAATGGCACTAGAGAAGAAGAAGCACTTGTACAAATCAACTAGTAGGTCTATAGGGGAATTAACTCCCTATTAAATGCAGGAAAAAAATTCTTGGTAACAAAATAATTTGTCTATCATCAGTATTAACTATACACTGATCTACGTTTGAAGTTTGTTTTTACACAAAGATACAATAGAAGATCAACCATTAAATGAGATGTGGTCAAGTTTTTCTGAAGAGTGCTACAATATTGCAAAGCAAGCTGTTGCTATTTCCGATACGTCGTATTCTTTGTAAAGACACTTTTGATAGTCACGCTGTTGGTTACTCGCATTTACTCTGACAATCATCTATATCCAAAGGGAATTAAATTTAAGATCAAGATTTAGAAATGCGTAAAAATGAACATAAATTTATAACACAGATATATTTATAAGATACGCACCACAATAGTGTACATAAGTGCTTAAAGTGGAAGGAAATATAATTTTGTACATTAAACATTTAATTTCAGCTTTAAAAAATATATTAGGTCAAAGTTGCAAAAAAAATTGTTGTTGGTAAATTTAACCGCTGAGATTTTGAATGTGAAAAGAGCCTCTATTTTCTTAGTTCGTTATGTAATAACAGGTTAAATTTGTGTATAATATCGTCCACGGCAAGTGTTAATGATTATCAGTCAGTGAGAGAGCTAAGGTAATAGACGTCCGAAACGAATAACTCAAGGTTTGAAACGTATAATTAGCCAAATTAAAAAAAAGACTTTTTTAAAAAAGTTTATTTATGGAGAAAACCCGCAAAACCACTGCCATGTTTTTTTATTCTAATGAGCCTACCCTTTTTTCTATACAGAACAAATTTAATTAGTTACCAATTTTTAAAACTAATCTAAGTTTATCAACTATGAATAATTGTGGGAATTTCCATTTTCTACTTTTAAATGCATTTTAATATAAAGGTTGTTTTTAAATATTTGTTATTTACTTTGACCTTTTTTTTTTATTTTTGGCTCTGTATTTACAAAGTCATAAAACAAGACAAACACTGAAAATGCTTATGGTCCTTCGAAAGAGCAAAGCGAACGTTATTCATTAATTGTTCATTATTTCTGGTTGGGGTTAGGTTTAGGATTAGATTGTCGAAGACTGCAACTGCACTTTCTAACAAGCGTGATTAGGCCTATAATTAGAATATTGTTAAGATGCGCGGGGCAAAGAATTTTTCGCAGTTATATATTTTAGTGTGTAATGAAATTCCACATATGTTTTAAAGTATACACAGAATAAATATATGTATCCGAAATAATTGGAAATAATTGCCGCATATTCCAAACATTGGCTTATAAACAATAATATTTTTTAAATGGTTGTCACCACTTTGTAAGAAATCGTATTTAACGGGTCGTGGGACAAAATAGTTTGAGAACCGCTGACCGTGTAACAGACTTTTACATATGAATTTTTTTTTCTGACGTCTGCCAGGGTGCGATGCAGTTAGTTCATTTTCTCTAAGCACATTCCAACTCGGAGTAAAAAAAATTTCGCTTATCTCCCTTTCTATTTGCGTCTCTGTTTCTAATTTTGGACATGCAGTGCATGAAAGAAAAAATGTTCTTTAAAAAGTGACCTATTCTTGCCTGGTCTACAGGACCTAGGGCTAGGAGGTCATCCTTGTAATTAAACTGTCTACCACAGTCTGCACCATGTGATCACCGGAAAGCCCCCCCCCCCCCTAAGCTAGTGCCATGTTTAAATATCTTGTAGTCTCAAATTTTAAAAAAATGTGTCCACAGACATGTCCACATGTAATGAAAAGTATTGCTAACACTTGATTTTAAAACTTAGAAAAATCGTGGAATGCATTTCACTTAATGACCCCAACACGAGTTTGTTTAAACCTTATTTAGAGGCACTATAAAGGTTCTGCTAACGTTTTCAACCTTTGAGGTTCTGTAAAGATTTTTAGAAAAAGTAAAATGTTCCCCTTTCAGACCTTGTGGTCTATAGGGCAGATGATGTAAAGTGCATCTGTTTCTTTGGCCAACGGTTGACGAGAAGGGTGTCATATGGCCAGCACAACGACCAACCGCCTTTACTTTCCCCAGCTAAAGTCAGGTACCCATTAGAGCTGGGTGGACTTATGGGTGCGCTAAATAATCCCAGTCTATACTTGGATTTTAACCCAGGAACTCAGTGATTTAACAATCAGCCACAGTGCCACTGTCTTTTTAGGGTTCGCCGTGGCCGAGTGGTTAAGACTAAGACATCATCCTCTCTAATAATAATATTTTATCTTTATTATCCTTGAAGAAAATTGTCGAACAAGTGTGCACTACAAAAAGCAAATCTTTTTAAGAATAACAAAATAAGCGCTCTGGGCTGTAAGCTGCCTTAAGGTCACCGGTTCATGATTTTTCTTCTTCCATGTTGACTTTAGAGAACTTTCCTATGCTTGGGTAAAGCTGCAAGGCAGCAGAGATTTGGAATGAAGTCTCTATAATCTATTCGAAACACAGTCCTAGACAAACAATAAGTAGGCTGCCTTTGAGGCTAAACTCAATGATTCTGGGTGCTATAGTTTCGCCGTCGTAAAATGGCCGCCTATTTAATATTTGTTTCTGAAACAAACCTAATACCCATAACATCTTTCTCAGGCGTCCTAAAGCGCATAGATAATCCTAATGCCCATAACATCTTGTCTCTGGCGCCCTAATGCGCATAGATAAACCAAATACCCATAACATCTTGTCTCTGGCGCCCTAATGCGCATAGATAAACCAAATACCCATAACATCTTGTCTCTGGCGCCCTAAAGAGCATAGATAAACATGTGCCCTCTGAAAGACGGCACATTTATTGACACGAACGTAAAGTAATCGATCCGACCGGAAACCAAATTCGAATCTAATAAATCAAACTATCTCAAGTGTAAACACCAAATGGAAGTAGTCGACGACCGTAGAATCGTATTCGTGGTATTGACACTACGCCACGGCTACTGTTTATTTATAGACACAGGGGGGAAATAATCGAACATGTATTTCTCAATTCAGTTCTAATAATGATTAAGCAGGAGTAATCGCATGTGGCATGGTGCACCACGGTAATCAGATTCACTCAGATGTATGAATACCACAGAGGGCGATAGCTTTCGATTACTAGTATCTATATCTATATCTATATCTGAATGCTATGACATTAACGATACCGTGCAAACAAGATGTATGAAAAGTAGTCGAGTTTAGTGCATAGGAGATTTAATTTATCTCAGGAAGATTATTTTAATTTAATTTTTTCAATTAGCATGCCAGATGGAAGAATCTCTTAAGACATCCTATACGCTGAGATTGCAGAGAGATTCAGAGGCAAGGGCCGCCCAAGACCAACCTACAGAGATGTCTGCAAGAGAGACACGAGAGGCTATGGCATCGACCAAAGTATGTGACAGGAGATAGCCCAAGACCGGACAGCATGGAGACAGACTGTGACGTGCTGGTACGAACTTCGCCGTGTGCAAAAGAAACGAAGCCTGCATCAAGAGAAAGAAAAAGAAAGTTGTCTCCCTGTCAGCTAGCCCTAGGACAGATACATGCACGAACTGTGGCAAACTCTGCTGCTCCAGAATAGGCTTGATCAGTCACTCCAGATTCTGCCCCATCTAAAGACGTAACCAAAACCAGTGACTCATCTGGGCGCATCCATTGTCTTCCGACACAGATTGCACCATATATATCGCGTTCTGAACGCTATGACTTTAAGGATACCGTGTGAACAAGATGTATTAAAAGTGGTAGATTTTAGTGAATAAGAGATTGAATTTATCTCACGAAGCATATTTTAATTAATTTTTTAAAATTATAATTACATTACTGGAACACAAAAGAGAAACAAGAGGATGGAGAAATAAGACAATTGTCTAGAAGATCAGGGTGCCCTGTCGTCTGGTATCCGCTCTGGGCTGTGGTCTCGATGGTACCGGGTTCAAACACTGCCAGCCGCCATCTTTTATCGTTCAGCGGTTTTGGGCTAGGATGGAAAATTCTTAAATTCTAAAGAATGATCCGAAACATATAAAAATCCTAACACAAAAAAACAAAACAACTTACAACAGTATGAATCAAAATGACATTTCAATTTTAATAGATGAAGCCGATACTGGTACATTTTTTTAAATTAATGAATTCTTATGCATTTGCAAGGAAACAATCATAAGACAGAAGCCACATAAAGTGTCATAGCCATGGCGATGCGGTCCAGTTCAGAAAGACAGTCCGGTGCAGAAGTTCAAAGTGGATAAAGACTGGGATAGTTCAGTTCAGCTGAGTTCAAGCGAGACCGTTCGATATAGAAGGCCTCAACACTGACCTGCAACGTCACAGCCTGTGGGCATAGATTGTTGCCACGTCACAGGCCAGTAAAACGAGGCAGCAAGCTATTGGTCTCCAAACCGACAGTTTGTGACGTTGCATGTCCAGTGTTCAGGCCTTCTGTAAGTAATGGTCTCGGTTTAAGACGAGACAGAGAATCCAGTATAAAGGTTTTAGTTTGATTTCTAGAGCTGCCAATTGTACAGTATTGGGCAGATATTTAAAACATTCATTAAATTATCACACCATGGAGTTGTCAAGCTCTTCCCTTGGTTGTGTTATGTGTGCAGTGTTTTCAAACAGCCTAATTACAGAGTCGTAGCAATGTGTACCACTTTCAAAAAAAAAAAAAAAAAAAGGTCGTCTGCAACAGAAATGACTAAATACGCTTTTCTCAGAAGTAAAAAAAATGTAAAAAAAAAATTCCAGACGCTTCCGCTAACGCTGTTTTATTTGACTTTATACCTTTATGTGTTTGGCATGCCACTTCTGAGTGTTTCACGCCACTTCTGTGTGCATGTCATGTCTATTCTAAGTGTCATGCCATTTCTGTGTGTCATGTCACTTTTGTGTTTGTCATGTCACTGATATGTGTGCCGTGTCAATCATTTGCTTGACTAGTCAACCAAGTGTGTGTTAACTTTGCACATGTTTTAAATGCACAGATTTTTTTTGCGTATTGCGTGGTGTGGTCAGAGCTCAAAAGGGTTTAGGAGTGTACTGGAGCATAACCACATAGATCAATATCCCACTGCTTCGTTCCGGATACCGAGAGTCACAGACAAACATTGATCGAGAGAATAGCACAAACAAATTTATTACTACTAATACCTGAACACGGGGGATTAGACTCAATGTTGTGAGATACTTAACTAAGGGGGCAAGAGTTCAAATCCCAATGGAGACGTAGTTTGTGCTTGCTGAGCGCCAAACACAAGCCTCCACCCATGTTTCCCCACATGTATATAAATAATATGAATCAGAGTGCACAACTTTTGACTTGAATGTATGTGTGGCTTCTACTACGGAATTGAATATAAGCGCTCTGTCTGTGGCATTTTTGGTATCGGTAGACGGTCTTTTCCTTTCCAACTTCTTATGTGACTAAAGAGGCTGATACAAACCTGCGGTCAGGGCCGGTCTTAGGCAACTGCAAGCTATGCGGTCGCAGTGGGCCCCCGCTTTCATAGGCCCAGCGCTAATTCTAGGTGTAATTATTAAATAGCAAAAAAAAAAATATATATATATACATATATATATCCTGGAACTCTCCTGAATTTATTAAAATCTCCTGAACAATAGACAGAATTGTCATTTGTGGGTCATTTGTGGGTGTCATTCATTGCCGAAAACGCCAATCCTACGCGCGATAAAAGAAAAAAAAAAGGCATTGTCAGATTTCATGTAATAAAATGTAATAATTGGGCGAATTTTCTCCTTCATCGGAAGTTCCAATACTTTATTTGCTTTTATAGTCACTGGCATATAAATATGCCATAGGTTGTAAGGTTCATAAAGTAAAGTAAATTTGATCACAATTTTGTACTTATTGAAGAATGAATACAATTCAAAGTCGAATTTATTTTCTAAAACAAAATCTTGATTTTCTCTTGTAATCCTCATTCCCAACCCAGACTGGGCCCCGCGCCATCAGTTTCGCATAGGGCCCCGCAATGATTAGGACCGGCCCTGGCTGCGGTCACAGGTTGGGCATTTTGTGATAGCCAGGCGCTTTTGCACTTTCACCCTTCTTTCTGCTTCTGGTGTGTAGGTCATTGCGATCCGGGACATTTCCTTTATGTTTGCTTTCCATGTGCTTCGATCCCAATTGTTAGTGTCTATTTTGAAGAGCTTCGTGTCGCGTTTGCAGACCAGCGGCTCTCCTGCCTTCTATTAGATCCGATTACAGAATGTCTTGTGGAAGTCGATCTTGAGAATATTTTTAATTTCCAAAGAACTAGAACTGTAGAACCTAGAGCTATACAGCGCTATTCCGTCGGCGCTATTTAGTCCGCGCTATTTTGTCGGCGCTATTTAGTCCGCGTTATTTTGTCGGGGAACCTAGCTATACACATAATTTGAAAAAATAATATGAAACTTTTTGCTGTCACAAGGTTGAACTGAAATCTAGAGATAGTGATTAGTACATGAAGGTAAGCAAGCATTGATGTATCTAAAGATGGATAAACAGCTTTAAATTTGGGAAAGGGATATCGGACTAGAAGGTAGAAAGATAGACAGACAAAACGTCCGATAGATAGATAGAGAGATGGATGATAGATAGATAGATAGGTAGTTAGGTAGATAGATATATAGATAGATAGGTAGGTAGGTACATAGATAGATAGATAGATAGATAGATAGATAGATAGATAGATAGATAGATAGATAGATAGATAGATAGATAGATAGATAGATAGATAGATAGATAGATAGATAGATAGATAGATTTCTAACGATTTCTTTAAACCGAATGACTGAAGAAATGTTGGAAAACAAATTCCTTGGCCGTCGCATAGCCTTAGGACTATCTCACCTTTCCCTGTCTAATACCAGGACTAGAGATCCCCATAGACAGGATGTGAACAATAGGGGTACCCACTGTTCGGAAGCCAAGCGCTCTACCACTCAACAACCTCACTCATCTCCAAGTTAAGTGATTTCTACTATTTATTATACTTTAGAGAACTGTGAATGTTTATTGCAATTACTTAGAATATTTCTGATCCGATCTTAAAACCTACATTGTTTTGGTATACCATCATTTGATGCAGCGGTTCTCAACCTTTTCAGCTCGGCGACCCCTTTTTACAATTTCACACTTTAACGTGATCCCCCAACAGTAAATTATTTTCGCTTTGTATAAGTAGTTATGCTTTCGGTAATGTTAGAATTATAATTGTAAGCCTAATGTAAATAACTGACTTGCATAGCTAGAGATTTATGTTTAATCAGGAATCAATATGTTATAATATGTTACAATATATTATATTCTTGAGTTACATACTCTCTTATCATCAAATTACAACTAAATGAGATAATATCTTTTTGACGTGCATTTATTGACCTACTTCTTAGTCACATTAGCCACATTTCATACAGGTGTGACGGTTTTATGTATTTAGACTTGATATTGAACAGGCTTTTATGCAATGTATTATTGCAAATTGAGGTGCAACACTGACAAATTGGGACATGACTGAAAACACTTGATTCAGATTTGTGTAATAATAGAGACATTTTTCGCTGCATCTGTATTAATGAGTTCAATAAACTATTACTGTCTCCTCAACATCTTCAACTTTCATTGGAGTTCTGACAAGTGCATATGGAATGTTAAGTTTGGAAAGTTTGATGTGTTTGCAAATGTTCTTTCACAAAATTATAATTTGCACTTGATCCGTGCAGTGGCCTTTTTCATTGCGTTTTGTAATTTTAGTAGCATTGTTCTCGTTATTAATATTCAACGATGAATTAAAAAAACTGAGTTCCGACGAACATGAAGCTCGTAAAAATCGACACTAGCAGCTGGGAAAAAGTGGCACTGGATAGATCCACATAGAGAGAGAGCATAAAGGAAGGGTCACAGATTTCAGATGTCATACACAACAGAAGCAGAAAGAAGGGTGAAAATGCAACGGCGCCTGGTGATTAAATATGCCCAACCTGCAACCGCAGCTGTGTATCAAGGATTGGCCTCTTTAGTGTCACACGCCCGAGACGTAAAATGCCACAGAATGTATATATTTATCTAATGCTTCTTAACTACACCAGCCAACAAGCTGAGCATGGTTATTGTAAGGTAGTTCTGTCAATGTATGCCCATTATGAAGAGGAAGCAGCATTGTGGGCAGAGGAGCCTTGGATGCCTTCTATAGATCAGCCAGGTCTCAGAACCACTGTGAGAACCACTGCTTGGCTTGACACTGGTTTAGTAGACAACTGGTGAGATTTCAAAAAACTTTCGTTTTAAGGCACTCAAAAGTGCTATCTACCTTAGCAAGACGATTACGAAGATCTCTTGATGTGTCATTGGATGTAGAAAGGAAGAATTTAAAATATCCACATAGCTTCATACAAAAAAAAATATAATTATAAATAATTTTAGGGAGACGTGAACAAAAAAGAAAAAAAGAAAAGAAAAAGAAAATTGCAAAGGGGCGTCATCCAAGAAATATTTAAAGTGTATAAATTTTATGATCTGCCTCCCTTGGAAATCGAAAACTGGAACGTTTGCCTTCAAGTCAGTTTCCATAGCTGTGATTTATTTCTTACAGATATTGATGGGAACTAAACAAACTTCTAAAAGTTAAACTAAAACTAGTTTTTAACTAAAATAAAGTAGCTAAACTAATAGTTTTCAGAAACTCCAGGATACAATTAAACTAAACAAAATTAATGGAACCATCACAAACAAATTATTTTTTGGGGGTGGGGTTGAACTAGACCTTTACAGATAATTAGATATAATCATCCGACTGTATGCCTATACGGTTTGGATCTTATTCTTTTATATTGTAGAAATATTTATCCATAATAAAAATAAGTATTAAGGAAATATGTTTCTTACACAAACGTTACTGCACACTAAAATAAAGATGTCTCAATAAATATGTGTGCTTGTATTTTTGCCTTCAATTAAAACCTTTAGAAAAGAATGGAACTCTTTTGTTTTAAATTATATTAGCTTATTATATAACAGAAAATCTTACTTATACCTGTAAAGTTTAAAATCTCATTAAATAACAGATTTAGATCTAGTAATTAAAGAAATAGAAACGAAAGCGTTAGAGTTTCAAGAAACATTGGACCTGTAGAACTATTTTATAGTTTAAAATACATGCTTGACTAACCATGCCAATGTGCTATTTTATTGTCTGACCACTGTAAATACAACTAACACTATTGCATAATCGTTAAACGCGAAAGGGAAAAAAAACAGGGTGGGCTTGTCATTATGGACTGCACACTCAGCAGGCCTACACTATATATGAGTACACGTGTACGTCTATCTGGTCAGGTCAGATTGTTAAAATCAGTCGGACACTGTCTATTTACTTTCTGGGCAGAGAGGGTGTGTAACTATTTTAGTGTAAAGATATATCTACGAATATGCTTGACTAGCCATGCCAGTGTGTTATTTTCTTGTCTGACCACTCCACATTAAGCAAACTAAACACTATCGCATAATGCGTAATGAAAAAAAAATGCTGGATAGTCTTGTAGCAGGCCCCTATCATCGACTACACACGTACAATACACTAGGCCTACATGTGGTGATGTCTAGCTGACCAGGTTGGTAAAATCAGTTGGACACAGTCTACTTACTTTATGGTCAGAGAGGGTGTGGGTTAAGATATTTTTTCTAGAGTTGGTTATTCTAATGCTTTTAGATCTATATAGGCCTAGCTGTCGATTTAGACTTAATAGATCTCAATAAAAAGTCTTAAGACTATAAAAGGATGTTCCTGCAGTTAAAAAAATATTGTTTGCCGCAAATAAATTGATTAAAACCACTAAATATTGACCTAACTCATTAATCAGATTCCACTATAAACAGAAATTAAACACCTCCGTCTGACTCACAAAAAAATTCGGAACAACCTCGTTCATAATATTGTATAGAAACCTTTGGCAAAAAATGTTTAACATTTTATAATACTGCTATTTGCAAGTGCAAATGTTTACTCTTATAACTTCTATCAGTATCTTACTTGACCCTCTTCAAATGCAGACTGACTAAATAGTTTTTAACTGCATCATTTTTTTAAAAAACAAAGTTATTGATATCACATGACCAGAAAACAGGGATGTGTGTTTCAACATTTACAAATTTTAATTAAACTTTTTAGTTAGTAACTCCGATTTTAACTAAAAAAAATTTTCTAGTTAAACAATGGCCATAATTATTTTTTTTTAGTTAAACTAAAAGTTTCTAACTTTTTAGTTAACTTTTGCCCATCACTATTTACAGATAACATGTTATGGAGTGTGTGTATGTGTTTTTTACTATGTGATATGGAAAGGAATTGTTTATTCTTTCGTTGTAGAGAGGAGACATTATTTTAATGTTAATTTTGTAGAATGATGCAATATGTGCGGCGGTGTCGTAAGATGTGCTAGATACGAATGACGACTGGAGTGCAGGGGTGTAAAGACGTGTTTTTAAACGTAGTTAAATGTATTTCAATATCAGTCTGTTTTATCTCACCACAAGTTGACTTTGTTTATATATTGTAACAACGTAAAACATAGTACGCCTACAGCGGTTTAGTTGTCTACCAGCATTCTGGTATAGTAAAGTAAAGCTAAGTAAAGTTCCCCTTTCAAACCTTGTGGTCTACAGGGCAGTTGTTGTAAAGGTCATCTGTTTCTGTGATTAACGGTTAACGAGGGTGTCATGTGGCCAGCACAACGACCAACCACCTTTACTTTTTCCCAACTAATGTCAGATGCCCATCAGAGCTGGGTGGACTCAGAGGCGCCCGAAGATACCAAAATTAAAAATCCTAGTCTTTACCAGGATTCGAACCCCGGACCCCAGTTTGGAGACCAAGCGCTTTAGCACTCAGCCACCGCGCCTCCTACCAGTAGTTTATCGTCAACAAGACTACATGAAATTTAAGGAAGACTGTGTAGCAACGGGAAAGGAAACAATAGATTTGGATATACAGATAGAAGAACTTCAAAATATCCACATCAAGTGTTACAGAATCTCCAGCATTAGGTCAAAGTCAGACTCTTAATACAAAACAGAGATTCTTAATACCAAAATATCCACATCGGATGTAAAAGAATCTCTAGCACCAGGTCGAAGTGAGTCTGTTTTGTTTAGATTACCTTTTCAAGAAATAAGCCTGCAAGAAAACTGTTTACTCTTTTACACTAACTCTTAGACTAACAACGCCAATGTAAAGATGTGCACCTACCTTTGCTTCCGACTTTTCTCATCTTTATTAATAATTTCTTTTTGGTCTTCTCGTTATTCTCATTGGTGGAGATGACGTCAGTCTGGATGAGGATGTCCCGGGTTACTCCATCCCCTCCATCGGGCTCGTCCCGGGATTTCACCGTCTTGAAGACGAACTTGGTCTTCTCGTCTTGAGACTTGATCCTGATGGTTTTCTCCGGGGAAGCTGCTTTGACGCTGATGTCGGTATCCATAACTGAGTTTGCTGACGAGGGCAGCAGCGAGGCTGGCGTCTTGGGGTCTGGTTTATTGTTAGAGGGGTGGCGGTGATGATGGTGATGATGCGGGTGGTGGACGCTGTAGGGTTTTGCCCTAGAGAATTTTCGTTTTTCTTCAGAACCATCTTCACGCAGGGCCTCGGCTGTCGGCTCTATTATCGTTTCCGATTGCTCAACTGAAATAACCTCTTCGTTAACTGTATTGGATGGACTGTCCACTTTCATATCTATTAAACTTTCGTTCAAAATGTTTTTGTTTTCCTTGCAAACTCTAACAGGGCTCTCACACTGAGGCAATAAAGGCACCGATTTTTCCTCCTTGTTCGGGGTAGTTTTATCTACTGGAGCCTTGACTTCTATAACAGTGACATTATGTAAACTTAAATCTGGCGGAACCTCTATCTCGGAACCGGTTTTGTTCGAATCTTCTATCAATTCCACCAGAGGCGTTTCCTCCTTGAAGTCCGTTTTAACCTGCGCAGAACCAAGTGGTAGTATTTTTACAGGCGACAATTTGGCTTGAAAATGTTTAGTAGGGGAGTGCGTGGAGTGGGAATTTTTTACTGGTGAATTGTTGTTGACTGGTACAACCTTGTTCAAGGCGATACTTTCCCTCTTTGGCAAGGGCGTTACCTGCTGGATCTTATTAGCGGGTTCCTCTTTGATGATGCTGTCAATATCTCCACTTTTGGTCAGGAAACAGTTTTTTCTGGAATGATCTATGGTCTGTATGGTTTTTACAGTAACAGGGGGACGTTTAGGATCTCTGGTGTTCGATATATCCGGTAAAGTAGCGTTGTGCACTTTGTTGTTTCTGATTGAATAGATAGGAAATGAAAGATAAGATTATTTTAGTCTAGATATAAGTAGACGTCTTAAAATTAGTAATAAAATAATTGAACGTAAACATTATCAGGAAAGATTAGTTTCTTGTTTGCTTATATTTCGTTACGTTGTCGGGAAATTTCGCGCTATTTTGTCGGCGCTACTATGTCGGTGCTATTTTGTCGCGTTATTTTGTCGACGCTACGATGTCGGTGTAATTTTGTCGCGCTATTTTGTCGGTGCTATCTTGTCGCGCTATTTTGTCGCGCTATTTTGTCGCGCTGTTTTATCCGCGCTATTTTGACGGGTCACCTTTGGACGCTAAAGATAAGACAAAGACGATAAACAATTTAGTCTTACCCTAAAACGAACAAAACAAAATACAATTACATTGCTCTCTCTCTTTCATAATGTGCTTGCAATGGGTTATGTAAATAGATTATCCAATGAATCATGAAATATATTATAAAATGATTATGCAACAGGTTATGCTAGAGTTTAAAAAGAAATTATGCAATAAAAATTTTGTAAAAGATCATTCAATAGATTATAAATATTAATGCAATGACTATGAAATAGAGTATGCAATCGTGTATGCAAATTTTGGGCTTAGGGGTTAGATATATTGTCTTATAGGGTTAGGGTAAGAGAAAAATAGATTAGATAGATAGATAGATTAGATAGATTAGATAGATTAGATAGATTAGATAGATTAGATAGATAGATAGATAGATAGATAGATAGATAGATAGATAGATAGATAGATAGTGTCGTACTTCAACAATAACAAAACCATGTTACATTCAAAGCTTTATTACAATGAATGACAAACAACTACACACGTAGTAGAGATCACAACACGACATAGGGTCAGTACACAGTCTAACAAATGTAAACAAACACTAGGGGCGACAATCAAATAAATATATTCGCGATAGATAGATATCACGCAGAATGTTTGGATTATAATTCCAAACACCTTGATCTACATTTAAAGTTATAATAACCCTATCCTTGACAACTCACCCTTCATTTCTCAATGTTGACCTAGTGCCGGCATTCGGGCTCTTCTTGAGAAAAGCGGACGTCACCTGATCTGAAGTTCTTTCCGGGGGCACAGGCTCTTTAGGTGTCTTGGTGGACAGCCTGATCGCTGCGGAAAGCAAACGACGGTAGGTAACAAGAAAAATATTTTAAGGAAGACTTAACTTATATATTTTGTAGAGTTGCAGCCCTTAGAAATTCTTCCGTCGCTTCCTAGACATTCTTCGACCCCCTAAATGTATGCTCTTTTTTTATATCCTAAAACCTCTGTTTCAAAGTTAATCACATATCTTGTGTAGCAGGCATACATGATAGTAATAGATTCTGACAGTCTGCAAAATTCGTATCGTATTTTCGAGCGTATACCCCCCCCCCCCCCCCGGCCAAAAAGACAAAAAAAAGCAACATACGTATACAACATCCACATGCGTATAATCCGCACTATAACCCTGCATGTGCGAAGTGTGACTTGCCGTAAACTAGTCACATCTGTTTATTGGCATAAGGAATCACTACCGCATTGGTACTATCCATTTTCTTGATGTTTATAATGAGATAATTAAAAAGCTTTTCAAATGTACATTTCACAACCAAACAGCGAGTTATAGGAGGTATAGAGAACCACCGGTATATCCATTGCTTACGTTATGCAATGGCTACGAGTAA
Source organism: Biomphalaria pfeifferi (assembly GCA_030265305.1). Taxonomy (NCBI): domain Eukaryota; kingdom Metazoa; phylum Mollusca; class Gastropoda; family Planorbidae; genus Biomphalaria; species Biomphalaria pfeifferi. The sequence goes on from JASAOG010000258.1 coordinate 29,538, forward strand.
AATAAATTTTGTAAAACCCCCCCCCCCCGCACCCTTGTTCACCCGGCACAGCTGCACATTGTTTGTGAAAACGTTTATGACACGCGGATTAAATGCACGAAAATAAAGAAAGTCCTGTGGGAGGTTTGTGCTAGGATTAAGTCATCTTCAGAATCTGAATGAACATCCAAATCATGTAACACAATTTTACAAAACAAAATATAACGAACTGCCAATTATTATTATTATTTCTGACCCTATTCTAACCAATCCAGTTTTTTAAACCACCGTTATTTGACATTGCAGTCACCCCCCCCCACACACACACACACACACAAAATTTCATTGACTGAAGGAAAAAAAAAAGAAAAACACACTCGACTTTTATTTCCCGGCATTCCGCGTGTGTAAATGATTGGTCTCTTGGGGGTCATTTTGTTGAACTGGATCCACCCATGTGGGTCGTCAATTTTCAGACTTGGCTAAGTCTTGTTACCGTTGAAACACAGTTTGTGTTCAGAATGTTAATTCTTATTAAATACTAGTCTATAAAAGAAAAAAGCCAGATGTTGTGCGTATGTATGTTTTATTTATGGAAATAAACAGCATTTGACCAATCTTGAACTTATAGTGAATATTTTTTAAACTAATTCTGAAGCTGTTGAGTGTATATATTATAACTCTCGTTGGAGGACTTAAAGATAGATTGTCTTAGCTTTCGAAACGTGTTTGTTCTCTGTTAAACGTTTGTGTTCAATGCAGGCAACAAAATCTGTAGACACAGTCTGAGTTTGTTATGAATAATGACTTTAATAAGCTGAAAATGTATTCTTTTTATTTCTCGGTACTTTCTTATTTAGGAGGCGAGGCGGCTAAGCGGCAAAGCGCTTGGATTCCAAACTGGAGTCCTGGGTTCGAATCCTGATGACGACTGGGATTTTTAATTTCGGGCACCTCTGAATCCACCCAGCTCTAATGGGTACCTGAACTTAGTTGAGGAAAAGTAAAGGCTGGCCACATGACACCCACGTTAAATGTAGGCCGCAGAAAGAGATGACCTTTATGTCAGGTTTAGGAATTATTTGTGTTGTTAACTAGCTGTACACAATTAAGGTCCCGGGGTTCCACCTGACAAGACATCACTCCCACACAGTCATACATAGAGTGACCAACTATGTGAATAGTTTAAATAGTAAAATTAAATGAATTTAATTGTATGAAACTGATATATGTGTATGTACAATGAAGATGATAAATAGACAATATATATATATATATAAATATATATACATATAAATATATATACATATACATATATATATATATATATATATATATATATATATATATATATATATATATATATATATATATATATATATAAAGATATTATTCAATAATTAATTTAAGCACCTTTGCTACTGCTATCAACTTTTCACCCTGGTTTCATAGTCCACCAGACTCTGACCGACCGGCGTCACAAAACTGCCAACCTCGGTAATAGTAAAGTTAGACCTCAGATGATCGCCAATTTGACAATAACACTGAAAACTGTATATATATTTCTGAGACGGCAAGCAACGCCCACACTAGCACAGACTCGAGTTCAGTATATACAACTCCAACACTGGCACCCCTAAACAGGGGTCCAAAAATCCTACTGAATAATAAGTCCAAGAAACTAGTACAGACTATATGTATAATAACTTTTTACGGACCAACACACCGTTCGTTCCAACCAAAGTCATAGGGTGAACTGCCTCATGACAAAGAATGACCAATAGATGTCTTAGACTTTGTGACGTAGCAAAAACAATTCAAAACAAAATACAAGGCACTCTCGCCCCGTACAAGTACTACGAGTAGAGCATAAATAAAAAACAGAGTTAGGATAACTACGCGACACTTTACATCATCTGCCCTATAGACCACATGGCTTGAAAGGAGAGCTTGTTTACTTCTATTTTTTTTTGTGGAATATCAGTTTAACCATTCAGGTATCCGAAAATCATATCAAATATTAGCTTAGGGCTTTATCAAGGCTACGTCAAGGTAGGCATCCCCGTCGATTGATTCGATACTGCCCAGGTATGAGAACGTGCCCAACTCTTCAAGACTGGCCAAGTCTGACGTGGGCACTCTTTGCCTACCATGACGCAGCGTGCCGAATAGGAAAGGCAGGTAGCATTTCCCAAAGGCTGCGGCCTATTTGGACAAGTCAAACCATTGGACTCGAGACAAAAAATACACCATCTTAACACAATCGTCATCCCAATAGCAACATATGCATGTGAGACATGGAAGTCATCTGTCAAAATTGGAAAAAGACTAAATTTGACTCAACAAAAATGACCGAGACGGATTTAGATCGGGTCTCAAACAGAGAAATCCTATGCCGAACTGTGAGTCGACCACTTAGTGAGGTTGTGACAGCGTCGCATGATGTTTTAATGACATGTTTTCGGAAAAGAAAAATTACACATACGAAAAGCTGCGATGACAAGGAAAGGATACGAGGAAAGCGCAAACAAGGACGTCCTCGTATAACTTGGCGCCACACTTTTATGGAGGACCTCAGAGCAGTGGAAACCAGGTGGAAGGAGACTTCAGACATTGCCAGTGACAGAGCTTTGTAGAGACAGCTTGTCGCCCCGTGCGATGAACGGCGAGGGAGGATGTAAGTCTAAGTAAGTCCAAGTAAGTCCAAGTAAGTCTAAGTAACTCTAAGTAAGTCTAAGTAAGTCTAAGTAAGTCCAAATAAGTCTAAGTAAGTCTAAGTAAGTCTAAGTCTTAAACATCCTTCCATCCATTCCTTTCAGTGCTGTTAGAGCCTTATTATTCTGTATGAAGAGACCATAAGTAATTATATTGGCATTGAATCAATAATGTCATATAACTTTATGTACCTGCCTCAAACCTGTGGCGTGGCAACGAGCTATTGGTCTCCACTGACCACAGGTTGTCACGTCACAGCTCTGTGTTCAGGCATTCTATAACGATTGGTCTCTGTCGAACCTTCTGTCACATAAATTTAATGATGAGGAAATGGAAATTAATTGTAATATTCATCAGCCGATATTTTAATAATAAGGAGACAACTGTAAATTACATTAGAAATTAAGACTTAATGGTCTAAATATTAGCAAAATACCGTATAGTCTATAAAATCACGTCAATGTCAGGTACCCATTAGAGCTGACATCTAAAACCATAAAATGATTAAAATCAACAGGCTTGAAATATTTAGATCTAGGATTGTTAAAAAGTGACAGAGCAAATTATTTATATGGAAACTAAATGGAAATAAACTTTATAATAAAATTATATCATAGATTTGTGTGAATATGTAGGTCTGTGATCAATAGCCACTTGTATTTAAAACCGCGAAATAGGATTGTATTAGAGAGAAAGAGAGAGAGAGATGGAGAGAGAGAGGGGGGGAGAGACAGAGGTGATGGGTGCAGACGTGCCAATCTTGCCCTGTTCATTTCTCTGATCCTTAGAAGCTGACAACAAAGTACCAATACTCTGTGTGATTTAACTTCAATTTAAACCAAATGAAAGGGGAAATAAATCGTTAGAGACTAAGGTCGTCTTCTGCTTCTTAGAGAGAAAGGATACAAAAAAAAGCCACTAATGGAAATAACATAAAATCTGGCTAAGGAAATGGGCCAACACCTTGAAGACATCATTGCTGAATAGGCTGGAAACATTTCTGGGAGTCTTCCAAGACAAGCGGAAGAAGGTGAACTAATTGTAGGAAAATGGGTAGAATCGAAGCCAGATAGAGGTCAGTGACCTCCATTGAACAGTATTTTGAAAGAGTCAATGGGGGGGGGGGGCAGATAACTTTAAAAAAAAAACGTGCAAGGAAGGGAAAAAAAGGGGTGGGGAAAAAATCAATATTCAAACTAAAGAAAACAAAGAAACAATGTGTATATTTCTAGAACTAGTGATTTGTGTACTAATGTAGCTGCTATCAATTCCTATGCTATTGTTTTCGGAAGGCATTTATGCAGAAAGACCAACTTAAATATCTGACGTCATGTGGATATATGTATATATATATATATATATATATATACACATATACATATATATATATATATATATATATATATATATACACATATACATATATATATACATATATACATATATATATATATACATATATATATATATATGGGGATATTCGATGGGTGCCTGATCACGTGATATGGACTCCGGACGGGCAACACTAAGGTTTACAGCACAATGATGACCTGCTTTGAAAGATCTGCAGTGGGAAGTTTTTAAGTTTTAACACCTGGATCAGTATTGCCAGCTCATATGATTAAGTGAAGAAACTAGCGTTTGTTATTCTTTTTCTAGTATGATTCCTCTATTCAAGTCATAACTTCATGAAGGGCGGAACCTGGACCCAAATCTCAAAAACGGCTCTGACAATTTTTCTAGACATTTAATCGTTGATGTTTACCGTTGAGAAAAGAATTAATAGCTCGTTGGCCTTACGGCGAAAACTCTAGTATAACCGTTATAATTTTTGTTAGTAAAAAGTGAAATAAATTTTAGTTTGGCTCTAAATTGGAGTAAAAAAAAAAGCATTCAGCCGTGCCGGTATTGTACCGAGCTGTTTATTCAATTCAAAGCAGCTTAAAGTTAATTGATATATTATCTAAGCCTTGCTTATATTATTACGTCAATCTAATATAGATTACGTGTAGATTCTAGATCTAGAAGTAGAACAAGAGTGCGATACCTGGTTTGACCTACATTTTTTTTATATTTAAGTTTTTATTTTATGATGTAAAATGTTTTTTTTAAGTTTTTCTTGTTTTGATCTATTTACATGTACGAACAATTATTTTCAAGCACGAACTTTAACAATAAATTAAGAAATCGTTTTATCGATGTCTGTCTGTCTGTCTCTCCAGTAAAAATAATGTATACGTTATTTCTCCCACACCCATTCTCCGATTAAGTTGAAAAATTTGCATAGACATCCATTGGCATAGACAATACATGAATCAATTTTTTAAATAGTAACCCATTAGTTAATTAAATATTCGTAATTAATTATTTTGTTTTGATACTTCAGATATACGGATAATTATGTAGGGTTTATTCCCCTTAGATAATTATACACGTTTTTACTCCCGTCCCGATTGTCGGATTAAGTTGAAGCTTTAAACAAGTATTTATTAAATCTAACAGACAATTAAGCAATTTAAAAATTAACAAATGTGTCAATTAATTATTGGTAATTAATTGTTTTTTATAGGTTATTACATAATAGAGTTGCTTTTGTTTAAGATATTTTTAGCTCACTACTTACATCTAAATTGGTATTGAGAGATATGTATTTATTATCATTAAATGTTGAATTCAAGCTTTCTTTAAAAATAAAACATTTTCCTTTAAGTTCAGCCATAATAAAATAATGCGTTAACAAGGGTTAAGTTAGAGTAGCTGTCTGTAGCTACGACCCAGCGACCACACATCAACACCAATCCAATTTCTTTTGTGAATATTCTGAGGGAAAGGGGTATCTGGGGGTTTTGTTGCTGCCATTTGGAATGTCGCAATCAACTCGAGCGAGTCAAATCTCAATTTGAAATTCTCGGTAGAAATTCAAACTCTACCTCCACCCCCCCCCCCCCTTGTTGGGAAGCCTAAAGGTTTGGTTTAGGCCATTAATCCACACATCACAACATCACACTAAACAATACATCCAACCATCTTCAGCAACAATTTCCGCTACACTTTCTTCATTGGTTCTCTTTATTCAAATGTAGCCTGTTTTCTTCACATTTTTGTTTGGTTTACAATTCCTCAATTCAGCTCGCAACTTTTACATCGGTTCTAAAAACGAAAACCTTTGTGTACACGGTTCTCGAAAACGGCTCTAACTATTTTTCTATAAATTTTACAGTCGATATTTATCTTTGCCAAAAAGAAATTGCTGAATGATTGGTCAGACTGGCAAAACTCTGGTCTATACTTCTTATCTTATATAATACAGACGTTACTTCAAAAAAGAAGATGATTACGTCCTAGGTGTCATGCATTTAGTCTTGCATATTAACCAATGACTTAAATTCTGCCAAGTCACTGGTTTTTCTGGCTAGCTCAGGCAACCCATTCCATGCTCTAATAGCACTAGGGAAGAAGGAGTATTCGTACAAATTTGTCCTAGCATAGGGGACGAGGAATGTGCCTTTATTTGTGTGTCTTTCAGAGTCTGACCGTTATAATTTTTCAAAAAGTGTAATATAGAAATAATTTCATTTTGGCTTGAGTGCTAGACATAGACATACATAAATATAGACTGGCAAAAAGGAAATAACTTCATGTAACTTGAAAACATGTATATCTATTGTTGTCGGATCTCCGAATTCTGAAAAGTTGCATGATCTTCAGTCTTAGAGATTAAACAAAACTACACTGCTGTATAATAAAGTCATAGACATAAATAAATATAGACTGGCCGAAGGAAGTAACTTCATGTAACTTGAAAACATGTATATCTATTGTATTCGGATTTCCGAATTATGAAAAATTGCATGATCTTCATTCTTAGAGATTAAACAAAACTACACTGCCTCCTTATTTACAATATATATATATATATATATAGGTGTGTGGCTGAAATAGATATGAATACTTAACTTTTATACTGCTCATAAATGCTGTATAATAAAGTACCCAAAGTTGCAAGTCACAAATTTTGGTTTCATAAAACTCTTTAATCGGCCAGTCTATATTTATTTATGTCTATGAATAAAGTACACAAAATTGCAAGTCACAAATTTTCGTTTTATAAAACTCTTCTATCGGCCAGTCTATATTTATTTATGTCTATGGTGCTAGAGTACAATCTATATCTTCAGCACACATACATCAGCGGCTATTTCCGCATGAATGCGTTAAAGAGTTAAATAAATAAATGCATTTTGCGCACCGTCTACTAAGTCTTCATGTATTGGCCTATCATTAGAATCTATCAACTCGGCCAATATGTATACATGCGCTTAACCAAGATTTTTTTCTGAATAACAAGAGGGTGGTTTAGTGGGGTAAAAAAAAAAAGTTCCATAGTAATCAAGAGTAAAGAAGTCGCTCTTCTGAGAGTGCGCTTCTTCACAAAGGAGGCTTTGGCCTCATTTTTTTAACGTACTTCTTACATGCCTCTATTCCTCATGCATAGATACTTGGATACATTCCTGGATCCTGTGCTCAACGATCACGACAGACTTTCTTTAAAAGTACTTCTTTCTTAATAAAAAAAAAGACACCAAGTCCTGCGTTAGGAGTCCGGTCTGTCGCTGAGAATACTGCGGCTGCTGATACTTCTATAAGCACTTAACGAGACGAAAGAGTACAATAGAGGTCGGCTAACGTTTGTTACGGTAAATTACCTCGAGTGGGCGTGGTTCCGTCCGAAACTTTGCCCTTGCTGTACACGGAGACCCTGTTTTTCCTGGTGGCGACCTTGTCCTTGTTGCTATTTTTATCCATCCCGTCTTTCTTGGCCGTGTCGTCTGCTTGGCTCAGCGCTGCCGCCGTGGAGGATGCAGAGCAGCCCATCTAGGCGCGTGACAACTTCATGGGACTGAGGAACTGAGGAAAGAAATGGTGGAGTTGATTGTGGAGCTGTGGAAAGAGATGGTGGAGCTGTGGAAAGATGGTGGAGCAGGTGTGGAACTGATTGTGGAGCTGTGGAAAGATATGGTGGAGCTTATTGTTGAGTTAATTGTGGAGCTAATTTTGGAGATGATTATGGAATTGTGAATCTGTGGAGCTGAGGAAAGTGATGGTGGAGTTTATTGTGGAGCTGATTGTGGAGTTTATTGTAGAGCTGATTGTGGAGTTGATTCTGAAGCTGATTGTACATTTGATTGTGGAGCTGTTTGTGAGGCTGCGGAAGAGATTGTGGAGCTGATTGTAGAGCTGAGGAAAGAGATAGTGTAGTTGTTTTTGGAGTTGATTGTGAAGTTGATTCTGAAGCTGTTTGTAGATTTGTTGATTGTGGAGCTGATTGTGGAGCTGGGGAAGAAATTTTTGAACTGTTTGTGGATCTGAGGAAAAAGATGGTGGAGTTGATTGTGAAGTTGATTGTGGAGCTGTTTGTGGAGCTTAGAGGCCTTACGGATTCTATATTATGACTATAAGTATAAGAAAACCACAAATGTATCAATAATGAGGTGTTTTTGGACAGTCGTTGACTTGTAGTACCAAACTTCTGGTAGCCAACTATAGCTCTATACGTGTATTACATCTTAACTTGTAAAACGTGAAAAACTTCTTTGTGAACCAACTAAATAGAACTTTTATTACAATATAAACAAAATCAGCTTGAAGTGAAATGCAATGGTTGACTTAAGTTTAATTTAAATGGGTATTTAGAACAAAAATCTAGCTCACTACAAAAACATGTCTTTTCACTCGAGCAATCTTGAATCGTCTATCGTACTTATTAAGACCACTGACGACAACGTCGCTTCTCTTGCATCACTTACAAACAATCGCTAACCACTTCCCACCGTCACTATCTAGAAAAACACACAAATTCCATAACATTAGGTCCGATGTTTAAGGAAGTCTATTATTATTTGTACACCGGACACACCAAAAGTCTAGTTATTTATAGTCTTTCTGCTATACAAGGAAACCTGTTATTAAGAAAATTTCTTATTTTAACGGAAGGGGCGCTGCCGTGGAAATAGCCTGTCTATCGACTTAACAATACAATCTATGGCTAAGCGACATGAACGCTTTGAGTCCAAGTTTTTAATAAACGGAAAGCAACGGAGCAGGAGCCAAATGTAATTCAGTTTAAATGAATTCTGACTGACATCCTGTCAATCTCACAGTCTGAACTGTTAGTTGATGAAAGGTTGCGTTTAATCAGTGATGTCCAAACTACGGCCCGTGGGCATGTATCCAGCCCATCTGGATTTCTTCCCTTAGATTATTATTTTTTCTTATGTGGTGATTCAGCCCTTCAAGGGCGTGTTTTAATATTGCAAGGACCCCTTTTTACAAAGCTTATATCGACTCACTCTGTCTGTCTGACTCTCTGTCCGTCTATCTGTCTGTCTGATAAAAGGTGTATACAAGTTATTTTCCCACACGCATTCTCTGATCAAGTTAAAACTTTACATAATTATTCATTGGCATAGCCAAGACACGAATCATTAAAAACAAAGGTAACCAATTAGTCAATTAATTACTGGTGATTAATTATTTTGCTCGATAGGGAAAGTCCTTCAGTATTTACAGACACTGTTAATTCTTTTGGATTTAGTCCTCTTAACTCTTTCTCTCCTAACAGACGATACCAACGTTGATTCCACTGGAATGTGGTAAATAATTACGGAGAGAAAGAGTTAAATAATTGTTAACGCTATTTCTCCCTCACTCATTCTCCGATCAAGTTGAAACTTTAAAGAATTATTTATTGTACCTAAGAAAATTTGAATCAACAAAAGAAATATCCAATTAGACAATAAACTTAATTAATATTTAATTATTTTGTTTGATATTACATAAGGGAAATAGCTCGTGCATTATTGATAGATATTGTTTTAAGGGCGTAGTTCTTCCCCTTTAGATAACATTTTTTTTAAAGATTTTTTTATACTACGCGTGTCTGTTTATTATTTGCAAACGTTTACATTGACTTTAACGCACAGGGCAGACAAAGCAAGTTGTTTGGGCTTACGACAAGAAATATAAAACGTGTTCAGAAATTGTTCAAAGTTAATTTTGTTGTCGTAAAGTATTTTCCCCCATGTAGATCATTTTAATTTTACGTCACAATAGAGAAGTGCAAAGTAAGAAAAGCCGAATTAGATATACCCAAAATATAACTGCCTAGTTTGCTTTCTTTTAACATTTTTTTCTTTGTTTAAAATTTGGTTTGTCTAATGATTAATCCGAGCTATGGTAGTAGATTATTAAAACCAGATCATGTCTTACTAGAACTACAATGATCTTTACAAAGCTTTTATCGACTCATTTTGTCTGTCAGGTAAAAATAAATAGTAGACGTTATTTCTCCCACAAACAATCCCGGATCAAGTTGAAATTTCGCACAAGTGATTCTTGTACCTGACAACACGGGAATCAAATTAGTAATTTAACAATTGGTAATTAATATTTTGTTTGGTATCTCGTACAAGGGACAAGGGAAAGAAATTTTACTTCTGAAGTAGTGGTATAAGATGAATTAACCCCCTTTTATAGGTCGCCGCTATAAAGTAAGCTTAAAACAAACAATACATAACTAGACAATCTTCCAAAATTATTAGCACTACATTAGCAGAATAATAATAATAATAATCTTTATTGTCCGTATGGAAATTTGTCTTTCAATTTGTGCATTACATCAAACAAAAAACATTATAACTATAAGAAACCAAAATTTAGGTTATTCTACATTTCTTTTGAATGCTTTTAAAAACCTATTTCAGTTAAATTCACACAGATGACCATTTCTCATCCCTCCACATTTTCCCGATTAGTCCAGATAAGTGATAGGATCCCAGATAAGTGATATATCATTATCAATATACAACACCATAAGACCAGCAGTAATGTATGGAAGTGAGACCTGGACACTGACTAAGACATCTGAAAATTTACTTAATACTTGGGAAAGGAAAATTCTTAGGAAAATCTATGGTGCCAGACAGGATAAAACAGGGTGGAGGACACGCACTAACCATGAGATATATCAATTGTACGAAGACCCACCAATAGTGAACGAAATAAAAAAGAACAGACTACGTTGGGCAGGTCACCTTGAAAGAATGTCAGACAACAGAGGGGCGAAAATCGTATACAGGCAAAAACCAAAAGGCAGGCGACCCAAAGACAGACCCAGAAGGCGATGGATTGATAATGTAGAAGCAGATCTGAAGCAGCTTGGGGTCAGTGCATGGAGACGAAAGGCCCAGGAGAGATCTGAATGTTGAAGCAGGCCAGAGCCCTGCATGGGCTGTAGCGCCACAGGGATGGATGGATGGATGGATCTAAAGAGAAAGCTAAAAGCATGAAATAGCGCTAAACAAAAAGAATTGGCACAAAATATTTCTAATCGCACAGATTTCTTGTTGTTCGCCTAGATCCAGTGGTCTTCAACAGGGGCGTTAGCACAATGGGGTGCGGTAGGGGACGCTGGTCATTAAATTTAAATTACTTTAGGCTAAAAAAAATATTGTTTTACATGGTCGCATCTAACGAAACCAATCTCCGACTGCAAGGAAAGAATTTGACTGTCGTTGATATATTGAGATATTAAATCTATTTTAAAGGGTTTTAACAATCTCACTCACTAATACTACTTCATGGAAATGAGATGAATGCCTGGGCATTAGCTGTGGTCGGAACGATGTCGCCCACACATCAGTTCTCCTCTCTCCTCGCAGCTGATGTATCCAGCCGATACAGTTTGGGGTCACATAACTTGTTTCTTAACAAAGGAATTTCTGCCTAAGGACATCGATATCTATGCAATTCACCTATCAATGCTATGAAAAAATAACGATTCCCTTCTAGGATGTACTAAATTTTAAAAAATTAAATATAAATGACAATTTTTAAACATCTCTTACTGAGATTCAGATGAAGGAAAACGATTTACAAAATGATGTCTTCAGTGAAAAGAATGTTGACATAGGAGGCACAACAGAGATATGGCTGCAATTAAATCTTCCTGTAAATCCCCAAAACTTTGGTCGAAAATAGAATTATATTAGCTTTTCCATTAACTGAACTGAGTACTTTACAAAGTAAATGAATAAGCAAAAAAATAGGTACGACATGGCCTAAAGTATTCCGATGTACCGAAATTTCAAAGTATCAAATATCAAGCAAAGAAATATACCGGATGTAGCCACTTTTGGAGATCTTCGCCTTACTTTGGCAAAGTTAAAGATTGACATTTCTAATATTGTCATTTTTTAGAGAAATCAGCAATAATAGTGTGTATATAAAAATAAATTTATAATTACAACTAAATATAGTAGGCACTAATATTCAATAACTGAAAAACGGACTATTCAAAGGATTTGAAATAAAATCATGACAATGAGATTACTTCTTGTATGTAATCACTGAAAGTTTTTTTACATAATTTTTGTGTAATAGTTATAGAATTAAGGACCTGTTTTTCACAGCATGAAAATTAATAAACAAATGACATTTTATTTGAAATTGCATTCATACACATTTGTATTGGAGGGGGGGGGGACGCTGGCGAATTTTTAAAAAGACAAAATATGAAAAAGGGGGTAGGCCAAAAAAAGATTGAAGACCACTGGTCTCGATTTATTACAAATGTTATTACATGACTGATCCAAAATAATTGATACAATTGCACTTCATATGAGTTTTTTATTTCGTATTTTATGTTTCTCGTGTTTAATAATAGAGAAATACTTTATGAAGTTATTTTTTAATAAGGAATTCTTAGTCTTGGGAAAGATTTATAAGCAAACGTTGGTGCTTGTAACATTAGAGGTGTGTTACGGTTCATAGGTATTTCATTACACCGATATCTATACAAGTATATCATCACTGCAATGTCAAAGAAAGCCAATGTTAGAGTGTTAGTTGGACTAAGACTGCTTTATTGAAAAGTATGGAAATTTTTGGTGATTACAAAGATTCTTTTCTCAGATAAAAACAACACAAAAATGTGTAAATGTCAGCTAGTGATACGTCACATATGTGTAAATGTCAGCTAGAGATACGTGAAAGATCTGTAAATGTCAGCTAGTGCTACTTCACAGATGTGTAAATGTCAGCTAGAGATACGGCACAAATGTGTAAATGTCAGCTAGTGCTACGTCACAGATGTGTAAATGTCAGCTAAAGCTACGTCACAGATGTGTAAATGTTGGCTAGAGCTACGTCATTGATGTCTAAATGTATGCTAGATATATGTCACATATGTGTAAATGTCAGCTAGTGCTACGTTACAGATGTGTAATTTGTTGGCTAGAGCTAAGTCACAGATGTGTAAATGTCAGCTAAAGCTACGTCACAGATGTGTAAATGTATGCTAAATATACGTCACATATGTGAAAATGTCAGCTAGAGGTGTGTCATATATGTGTAAATGTCAGCTAGAGATACGTCACAGATGTGTATATGTCAGCTAGATGTACGTCACAGATGTGTAAATGTCAGCTAGATATACGTCACAGATGTGTAAATGTCAGCTAGATATACGTCACATACGTGTAAATGTCAGCTAGAGATACGTCTTATATGTGTAAATGTCAGCTAGAGATACGTCACACATGTGTAAATGTTGGCTAGTGCTACCTTACAGATGTGTCAATGTCAGATATATCTCCGTCCTAAATGTGTACAATGTTTGCGAGTGTTACGTCATAGATTCATCAATGTGGGCGAGTGTTCCGTCACAGATGTGTAAAGATCGGTGAATGCCAAATCACAAAGTAGGACTGTTGGCCAGTGCTACGTCACAGACGCGTTACTTACGATGATATAAACACTCGGATTTCAACTGTAATAAAAAAAATAGAACACGATATTTTAAAAAAAAGATATCCCTCAAATGCTTAGCATACCTGGCTAATGGTTGCCAGATAAAAAATGTTGATGCAGTGGATTCAAAATTATAGTGATAAAAGTCTCATCGGGCCTCCCACTTTGCCATATATCGTCTGTACCGTTTTCCTGTGACCCCCCCCCCCCCCCATTCCCCTTTTAAACAGAATCATAAAATTAAGTGACTAAAAAGTAACTCGGGAAGGATGATGTTATGCTCATATTTTTTTTTTAGACCAACGGTTAACGAGGGTGTCGTGTGGCCGGCACAAGGACCAACCGCCCTTAATTTCCCCAGATAATTTCAGGAATCCATTAATGCTCTGTAGGCTTGGGAGCTTCCTAAAAATCACCTAGTTCTAAATCCCAGTTTAAAGTGAGTATAAGGACAGAGATTGCGACATCTCAGTAACTTAAAAGATTAAGCTGTTTAAATTTGCGTTGTTTGCAATGTCAGGGTATGTTTGTTAGAGAGGGCGAATGAAGGAGAGAGAGAGAGAAAGATAGAAGAAATGTATTTACGAAACAGTCAACAAGATACCAATAAAGACCCGTGTACTGGGAGAATCCAATCAGGAAAATAGCTCATTGTCCAGGCTTTCTGTTGATAGATCGCCAGCCGCAAAGACTAGTGGGGGAAAATTGACCGTCACAAGGAGGTAATTGAAAGTCCTGGAGTCGCTCTGGTCGCAGACAAAAGGGGTTCATTATGACGTCACTAGCTCTGTGGGGGTGGGGCTGATGCGGGCCAATAGATGACTTAATTTGATAGCGTCGTTTGTGAGGCCAGAGCCGGGCAGAGTGCACGAAAAGATAATGGCTGCTAGACAATGCTATAACATATATTTCAAGGTGTACCAGACAAGGTCGAGAGTCAATATTAAACGATCGGGGACGCTTGTAACATAATCGACGACAGAAACGTTTCAATAAAGATGAAAATGTCGCTATTTTATTAGTGTAATATAGAGTGTAAATATTTCATTGCTTAGGCAAAACCCAAAAGTCCCCTGGCTATAGCCATTGGCTCATTGTACCCGGATCTATGATCATTAGGAACCAACAGGGGTAACTGAATAAAAACAAAATTATTCGCGTGTAAGACTGTAAGCGTTGTTAGAAGGTAATATTAGATTTGGCGCTTAAATTTAGGATTTGTTTATTTTTTGGTTAATTTTTAGGAGTGACACTTAGCGACTGTGACGTAATTAAAAAATAGGACCGAGAATAAATATGAAAGAATACTAATAATTGTTATTTAATTTATAGAGTGCTGTTAACAAACAAGATGTAGGCTCAAGGCGCTGGGATAACAGTGCAAACATAAACACGAGGAGCTTATATGAAAAAGTTACCTAAAAAGAAAAGTTTTAAAAAGATAGATCTTAATGTTCGTCTTGAACGTATTGAAGCATGTTGAGTTCCAAACCTTGGTTTATGCTCCGAAAAAACCCGCAAGCCGTAATTTTTGAGGGAGAAACGTGGCATCACTAGAATCGTAGACTCCATGGAGCGAAGGGACAACTGAAAGACAAATGGAGTAACCAGTTCACTAAGGCACAAGAGCATTTTTTTAAAATTATAGATGCACTGATGACAAAGTGCGGCGACCTTGTAGTTGATCCTCGATTTCACAGAAAAGCTACTGGATCAATCTACTGGATCAAATATCGTTCTTTAAGCAATGCTATGGACAAATTTAGAACTATTTTAGAATTCGTCTTTCTTTCTTATAGTGACAAGAAAACTACAGAATTGGCCACTAAAAACTGAGTTTTTATCGTTATAGTTTTTCAAAACATCTCATAATTAAATTTGGCTTACGGTCATGTGTTGTTGTTTTTTTTTAAACAAGGCTTCAGCGGGGATTCCCGCACTCGATTTGAATGATTCTTTGTATTCCGTAAAGCAGTGTGTCTCAAATCTGTGTTCCGCGGAACCCTAGTGTTCCGCGAGGCCTGCATAGGTTTCCACGAGCTACTGTAGCGTATGATCGGTTGGCAACCACGTGAATTAATTTCTCTAAAAATAAACAAAGTGTTCAGCTAAATACTGGTGCACATGATTTCCATTAAGAGAAAAATGTTTGGGAACTATTGCCTTAAGGAGTTGAATAATCTAATAGACGTACTTGAACCTGCGCAACAGCGTCTTATGTCAAAGTTCAAGTCCATATGACCTTTAAAATCCTTTGCTGGACCTACGAAGTTAAACTACAATGTACAAAGCTCACTAGTAAGACTCCTTGCAATTATTAAGCATAACAAGATGTATGTAGCATAAGAAATGACAGACCATCATTAGCTTCATAATATGAAAAACATAGAAATACTTTAAATAAAAAAACAAAGCTTATATTAAGTGTCATTGTATCCATTAGCCTGTGGTGTTCTCCCCTTTTATGTATGATCTGTAAGAAAGATATATTTTTACCAATCGTTTTTGTTTAGCTTTTGTCTTTCTCAATGCGCTAAGATAATATCACTTGTTTTGGACCAGCTGCGAAAGGGGGAGGCAAGAAGGGGTTATCTAGTGAATGTTTACATGATCGATTTTTAATGCATAAAAAAAAAATTCACTCAGATTCCTCAAGGGGATTAATTCAACTTATACCACTACATCTGTCAAGTACAATTTCTGAATCAGATGTCCTTAAGGTCCGAGAACTTCCGGTTCCCTTTTATGGACCTCTTGACCAAGGAAAGGCTTTTATCCATGGTCAGGATGAGATATTGGCTCTTCACCAATCTCTCTGTCCGAAGTCCCACCTTATCAGAAGTGATCATGTATTTACACCCGGTGTGTCGCTGGACACGGTCCCCTTAAGCCAACGTCACGGGTTCCGCCTCCCGTGCGAGGCTGGAGGCCGAGCCGCGTGGGGGCCCTTCGTAAGCCTATAATGTCCCACCGCACCCGTGCGAGTACCATCACAGCTCGTATGGCCCCGTTAGGGAACGAAGCGGTGGGGGATTGGACTGGTTAGCGAGCCTTTGTTTCATCCTTACCACGTGCAGTGTACATTCGCTAAAACGTATCTGTGGTAGCCCACTGAGAGCTATGTGCGCTACCGTACTTAGTCTATCCGACTCCCTTGGCGGACGTTTCCGCGGAGGCGCCACGCTGAGGCAATGGTAGCTGGAATTCCTCCGAGTACGATTTCTTTCCCTTGTTCAAGATACCAAACAAAATAATTAATAACCAATTAGTCAATGAACTAATTAGTAAATTTTTTACGGCACCTAAAAAGGGAAAAGACGCTTTTAGTTTTGTGTGGAAAGTCTGTCCATCCGTCCGTCCCGTTTGCATCCCTTAAACAAGAAAAGATAGTGAAAATCCGACTTCATAATATTTTAGACTATTCAAAGTTCTGATGCAACGGCTACATTTTCTTTTCTGAAAGCGAAAAATCTAGTTTTTTAAATCACTTATGCCAGCAGTTGTTTTTTTTTTTCATAACAATACACCACTTTTAGAACTATTAATAGTAACAAACACGGAAGGCTCTTTAGTAGGGGGGATGACTATTTACCAAATTTTTCAACACATTTACGCAAATGGTTTTAAATTGCTTGTCAAAAAAGTATTTTTTTTTTACATTTGTATTGCTAAGTTATGTAAGTTCTGTTTATACTAACTACTACATTTACACACGGACACAAAAAAATGTTTTTTAAAAGAGAAAAATCTATTTAGTATGCATATAAGTTTGACATAATTTAAAACAAGAATTAATAAGTAGTTTTTCATATTATCGCGTGAACTGCAATATCGCACACTGCGTGTACATTTCTCACATAAATTTTTTTTCTTGAGGAATAAGAGAATGACCGTTTACGAAAGAGCTCGATCAATTAGAAATGTTATAAGACATCTGTTAGGCCAGGTACACATCTAACTTCACTTTTACTTTCCCCTACCCTTTGGTCTGCTGGACAGCTGGGGCACCACACAAGATCTGTCAACCTTCTTTCTCCATTCTTTTCTGTCATTTGTCTTTGATATAATTTCATTCTGATGTTCTTTCTGAAAATATTGAAATCTGCCTTTTTACCTGCTTTGGTGGACCACTTCGGTGGCCGATTTTGAGTTTGTGTTTCCACACAGACTGTCTTTGTAATCTTGTTTAAATAATTCTTGTGTTTTCATCTAAAAGAAATAATTGTACAAAATTTCAGATTAATCCGACATTGGGTTGGAAGCAATAACGAGTACAAACTTTTACCAGACAGACAGACAGACAGAGAGAAATCTGATATAAGCTTTGTAAAAATGAAATTGATTTTGAAAAACTATTTTGTTTTACTTTATTACGAGTTCTTCTGTAAAAGTTTCCATTAAGAAAAGTCTTCAATCGTTCTTCCATTGTTGTATATTACAGACGTGACTTCAAAAAATATAATAGAAAGAAGATGATTACGTCCTACGCAATCATTGACGTGATTGGCTAAGCTCCTAACCTCATAATGCATATAAGAAAACACAAAAATAATGTAAGAACTAACAGACAGTGGGAAAGGAATAAAATGGCTGACAGACAGGGAATAGAAAAAACACTTTGTTCTAAGCATCTCGACTGAACAAAAGGACGTCTTTCACATTTCATTCCTTATGGACAAGAAATGTTGATGTCAATCAACTTGTGACTGGAGTCTGGCAGCGACAAGGAAGTTGAGCGCTTGGAAGTGGGGCGGGGTAGGATGTGAGCAAAAAAAAAAACAACACGCTTGTGTACTTTTGTTTAGGCTGGGAAGGGGAGGTGTTATGAAGGGGCGTCACTAGTGCTCCACTTCGTGATCCGAGAGTGACCACCAACCTTAGAACTGGACTACAGCCATTGTAGCGAAGTTCCTTCAGTTGACCACTTTTTATCAGCTAAGTAAACACCGTTAGATAGAAATAACAAAAAAATAACATTTAAAAACAAATTTCTTTTGTATGAGCGAATTTATCATGCATTCTCTTAGCGTTATGGTCCTATTGTCCTGTTCTGGAAAGGGAAGGGATATCCGGAAGAAGGTTTCCATGTTGCCTTTAGGCTATCGGGGGTGGGGTGCTGTGGTTTAGTGGTTAAGCGCTTGGCTTCCAAAACTGCGAACCTGTTTCGAATCTCGGTGCGAATTTTGAGACTTTTAGGTCACCCTCTGAGTCCACCAAATTCTTTTGGGTACTCAGCTTTATTTGAGGACAGTAAAGGCGGTTGATCGTTGTGCTGGCCACAAGATACCCTGCTCGTTAATCGTTGGCTAAAGAAACAGATGACCTAAACATCATCTGCTCAATAGATCGATCGCAAGGTCTGAAAGGGGAACTTGAGCAAAAATAATACATCATTCAGATGATGAAGCACCTTCAGACAAAGAGTAGATGATAAAAAATGTATCCTGCCTCTGGCCACTGGTAGAAATCTCACCCTCTTATCAATGTTCGCCTTTAGAACGCAGAATGTCCATCACCAAGCAGCAGACTCCATAGACTGAAACTTTCCTGAAACGTCATTTAAAACCGTTACAGATTTTCTTATACAAATAAAAAGCGCAAAAGTTTGTAAGAAAACGAAACGAAATGAAAACTTTTCTGTAAAAAAAATATATAAATTTGCCCTGAGGGTCGTTGACTTGTAGCACCAAACTGCTGGTAGACAACTAAACCGTTGTAGGCGTATTATATCTTATTTTGTAAAAATTGATATAATGACTTCTTTTGTAACTTTTTTTTACAATATAAACAAATTAAGCTTGAAATTAAATGAAATAAATATCGTAGACTTGAATCATCAGCATTAGCTTCCTTCATCTCCTGCACTTTTCATGTGGCTGTGGTGCCCTATTTTAGATACACACTCCCGTCAACGTATATTGTAGGTCAAGTGGCTTTTGCTTTGGTGGTAGAGGAGCCGGCCATTTTTCGTAGGACACGCTTTTCTTCCACAGATGAGGCCCATGTTTTCTCGCTGTCCATAGCTTTCTTGGTCACCAGTCTCTCTCCAGCTAATGCGGTCTAAGTATGTCTTCCCGATGGTCAGTATAGATGTTCACTGTTTTCAAATACCGTTTTACTAAATCCACGTAACGGAGGTGGGTGCGACCAGATTTTGTCTAGATAGACGCAAGTATCCCGTAGACTTAATAATAATATAATCAAAGTCACTACATAAAAATACGTTTTTTCTCTATCGCTTTCTTGAGTCTTCTGTCCTGACTTCTATACAAGACAAGGGACGGCAATGTCACTTTTATCTTGCATCATTTACACTTCATAGCTGACCTCTTTCCACCTTCACCATAGAAACACACGCACACACACTCCATAACACCCTACATCGCTCATCTCAAAAAATTGTTAATTGTTGTTTGTTTGTTTTCAATATCATACAAGATACAGAACCTGTCGCGTGTCATATCTTTCACAGACTCGGAAAAGCTGCAGACCAATACAGATAATAAAAGTTGTGAAAGAATCAACGTTTGTACCCCAACGACACTCTTACGAAAAAACCACTATTTGTAGGAAACAAACAGGACATCTTTTTTTAAGGGCGTTAGCTCGTTTTCTTGTTCCTAAACCAAACCATAAGTTTTTCGACTTATCCAAAGAATAGAACATGCTTTCCTTATTAGGAAAGTAATCGAAAAAAAAAATTGAATGCAAATTGTGAAAGCGGCGGCTCTGAGACTGACAGTCAACGCGGGTAAGATGTAATCATATTTGAATAGACGAATTGACTGGACCACGCAAGCAGACTCTGGTACAGATACCCGTGGCCGGCGCCGATATCTGGAAGGCTGCTTATGCAATTATCAGAAAGGTAATCTCTAGTCAAACAAGATGGCTGCTGATTCCATGTGAGCGCGTGATACGAAGGACAAAGGACAGAAGAGTATTGACGCAGCTAAAGCAAACAATGCAGGTGTGGAAAGGGGAGGTTAATGAAAGAGATTGAAAATGAGAGAGACCTGTAGAGAGGAGAGAGGGAGGAAAGAAGAGAGGTAGTAAGAGAGAGGGAGAAAGACAATGAGAAAGAAAGACAAACAGAATATGTTTGATGTTAGAGAGTGGGACTAAGAGAGAGAGAGAAAAAGAGAGAAAGAGATAGTGAAAAGAGAGAGATAGAGGAAAAAGATTGAGTAAAAGACAGAGAGAGAAAGAGAGAGAGAGAGAAAAAGAGAGAGAAAAAGAAAGAGACAGAAAAAGAGAGAGTGAAAGATAGAGAGAGCAAGAGAGAGAGAGGGAAAGTGAGAAGAAGAGAGAGAGAAAGAGAAAGAAAGAGAGAAAGAAAAAAAGAGACAAAAAGGGTGAGATAAAGAGAAAAAGAGAGAGAGAGAGAGAGTGAAAGAGAGATAGTGAGAGAAATGTTAAATAATCAGACTAAAAAAGTGTTTTTATATTCTTTCCACCACCTATTGTTTATTATCAAGCTGTTAATCCTTCATTATTGTATGAACCATTTATGAAACCTTCATGAATTTATCCACTATTTATTTATCCCTCACTTTATCCTTCCTTCATGTATCTGTTATTATTTGCTATCCTTTAGTTTATCTTTCATTTCTTTTCTTTTTTCTCGGAATATTTGATCTATCATTTAATTTATCTAGTTATCCTTTATTTTTGTTTTATCTATCATTTATCAATCACTTTTTTATCCTCCATTTGTTTTGTATCTACCGGATCCAGACGCCCTGTCTATTTATGATCTTCATTATCAGCTACAAATAGCACCGTCTTGAAAACCCCATATCTCTATCTCCACCATCTCTCCAGCATCCTGATATCACACCCCACCCTCCCAGGGTCAGTGATAGTCCCTGAACTCGGCCGGATGGGCCCGGCGGTCAGCAAGACGAACACATTGATTTCGTCTGGTCGGACTAACAACTTCTGCCTAATGACCTGGCAAATAGAAACAAGGCCAGCGGACTGTCGTAATAAACTGAATATCCCATGGCCTGAAACATCATCCCTACCCTTTCCTTTTGTCTCCTTGCATGTTGTTTGGTTGAGCCAGAGGTTCTTTAACTGTGGTACTGGAGCCAGGGGTTCCTCAACTGTGGCAGTGGAGCCAGGGGTTCTTCAACTGTGGTACAGGAGCTAGGGGTTTTTCAACTGTGGTACCGGAGCCTAAGGTTCTTCAACTGTGATACAGGGACCATGAACAAATTTTAGTCTCTTGGAATATTCATACCCTAATTGAACAGTAAACACGAAACCAAATTTGTTTGTTTTTTTTAAATTTTGTTTTATGTATTTTCGTAGAAAATTTTCGATATCTACACAAGAAGCAGGAGGTGCGGTGGCTGAGCGGCTAAGCGCTTGGATTTCGAACCTCTGAGTCCATCCAACTCTAATGGGTACGTGACATTAGTTGAGGAAAGTAAAGGCGGTCGGTCGTTGTGCTGGCCACATAAACATATGACCTTTACATTATCTGCCCTAAAGATCGCAAGGTCGGAAAGGGGAACCTTACATAAGAAGCATGTCGCAACTATCTACTTAGTTGTGTAGTAAAAATGTTCACAATCTAATAGCGCTGCTTTCATCAATAGGCGATGACGTCATTTGCGCTATTTTAGTCTTGTGTACTAATTGCTCTCCCCTTGCGCTTCGTCATAATTTTTCATATGACGTCAAAACTTTTCTTCTTGGTCTTGCGCAGTAGAGCCAAGCTGTATCTTTGGAGGTCTTGAATTCTCCTTGAGCTTATGTTAAGGGACAGCCTTAGAATTTGCCTTGGTATATACTCTTATACGATTATAATTATTTGACCCCTGTTTAGGGGTTTTCGTCTGAAGTTTCAAGTTTTAGGTTTTACGTCTGAGGTTTCAGGTTTAAGTTCCTGGATTTCAAGTTCCAGATTTCAGATTTCTATATTCAGTCTTGGTGTTACATTGTGATGCTGTGAGTTTTGGTGCTACTCTGAACTTTGATTCTTCATCGTGGGTGAACATTCGTCTTGGCTAGAAGTTACTTGTGTTATCATAAACATTTGTCTTGGCTAGAAGATACTTGTGTTACCATAAACATTTGTCTTGACTAGAAGATACTTGTGATACTATGAACATTCGTCTTGGCTAGAAGATACTTGTGTTACCATAAACATTTGTCTTGGCTAGAAGATACTTGTGTTACCATGAACATTTGTCTTGGCTAGAAGATACTTGTGTTACCATGAACATTTGTCTTGGCTAGAAGATACTTGTGTTACTACGAACATTTGTCTTGGTTAGAAGATACTTGTGTTACTACGAACATTTGTCTTGGCTAGAAGATACTTGTGTTACTACGAACATTTGTCTTGGCTAGAAGATACTTGTGTTACTACGAACATTTGTCTTGGCTAGAAGATACTTGTGTTACTACGAACATTTGTCTATGAAGTGAACTGAATCTTTCATAGAAACTTTGGCTTGAAACGAATATGATACATCATACTATAAGGTGGTTATTTCTTTTGAATAATATTTAATCATTTAATTGATCTGTATCATTCTATATGGACTTGTATTTATTTGTATTCTCATTATTCATACATCGTTTCATTGTATATTTCTCATTGGATTAAATTTATATTTTAATTATAAATCATCATAAACATCGTTTGTTAATTTATGTACAACTGGGTGTGTATGGTGTGTCTGTTAGGCTGAACCCTGGGACTAATAATAAGAATAATAAGAAATTATAAATTATAATTATAACACACACGCACATTGCAGTCCAAATTACATTTTTTAATACCCAGACAACTTAATAATATAGTAGCTAATTCAACAAAGTCCTGACAAGGAAGAACGATTATAATATATTAAGATAGAATGTGAGGCTTTTGAGAAATGTTTGGAAAAAAACATAGGTAACAAACTAGGATGCATGAAGAATGTAAACAATATCAATCCATCTCACTACAGCCCTTAGAGGACCCCGGTCTTCTTCAACGCATCTTTCCATTCACATCTATCCTCTGTACCCTTCTTCTTCATGACCTAATTATTCTGTACGTCCATCGTATTCGCCGTCTGCCTTTGGGTCGTCTGCTTTGCCAAAAATATTAAGAAATGTCAAGAATATAAGAAATATCAACAAATAAAAGAAAAAATGAAAGAAAAAAAAATTAGCTGTCCCGGTTCCTGGATCCAGGTTCCATGCTGCCATTTTTTTTTTTACAATGCTTCCATTCAAGTCACTCCTTCATGGAGGGTGGGCAGACGTTGATCTCAAAAAAGGCTCTAATGATTTTCCTTGAAATGTAATAGTTGATTAGTGATGGGAACTAAACTAAATTTTTTTAGTTAAACTAAAACTAAGTTTGAACTAAAAAAAAAAGTAATTAAACTTTTAGTTAATCGCAAATTGAAAAAATTAGTTAAACTAAACTAAGAAACTTTAGTTAAACTTTTACTAACTGTTTTGACCTTTTTTAAGGACGAAACAGCCAAACATGAAAAATATAAAGCACTACCAATCTCTTTAGCAAAATGTAATAAACATTTATTTGTGCACATGAAAAAAGATTTAAATGTCTTTTAGGATAGATGTAGATCTTAATAGAATCACTTTTTCTGTCTGTCTGTCTGTCTGGTAAAAAGTTTGTACACGTTGTTTTTTTTCCGCATCCATTATCGAATCAAGTTGAAACTTTAAAACATTGTTTATTGCACCTATCGAAATGTGAATCAGTTGTTTTTTTTAAATTAACCAATTAGTCATATTAATTATTGGTAATAATTAGGGAAATAAGTTCTACATTATTTAGAGATATAGTAATAGCTTCTAATAGCTAATAGTTCAATCCCTTAGATAAGCTTTGTTTCTTTTTCTTTAGTATTTTTTTTTTATTTTTTAATTTTTTTTTTGTTTATGTTTTTTAAGACTATGATTGCAGCATGGGCGTAGCCAGGATTTTTTTCGGGAGGGGTGGGGTTTGGGGGAAATTTTTTTATCCCCCCCCCCCCGCGAAAAAATACATTTATATGTATGTGTGTGTGTAGTGTGTATATAATCTTTTTTACATTCTGACCCTTCATTCTTTCGGAAGACGCTTTTTGTGCCCTAGAATAGGTTTTTCCTGGAGTGAGTGGGAAAATTGTAAACTTCCGCCTTCGCTAGCAAGGGGTCTGGGGGAGCGCTAGGAGCTTCCGCAGCGCGGGTCGGAGCCCCGCCCCCAAGCACTATTTCTGATATTGAAAGCCAACAAATGCATATACTGAGGTATCTACTGTGCATTTTCCTGCTATTAAAAAGTTTTATTTAAAAAACTTATTGAGCTATTCTTACTGACTTAGACCCTCCCGCGCCGTTCGGCGCATTTGCCGTCAAGCTGTTTCCACAAAAATCTGTCACTGGTAATGTCTGAAGCCTCTTCCCACCTGCTCTGAAGACCTCCATGAATGTGTGACGCCAAGTTGTACTAGGATGTCATTGCAACTCTTCTTATGCCTAATTCATTTTGTCGGAGAACATGTCCCGCAAACCTCATGCGACGCTCTGTCCCAATCTTACTAAGGGGTCGACTCCTAGTTCGGCATAGAATTTCCTTGATTTACACCCGATCTCTATAACTGACTCCTAAAATCTGTCTTAGCCATCTTTGTTGAGCCACATTTAGTGTTTTTCAATTTCGGCAGATGACTATTCACTGCACTTTATTGATTGAGCCCCGCCACTGGTAGAAATGTGTAGCCTCTCTTGAATACGCTCTTGGAATTAAGTGACTGTAGTTTGCTTTAGATGGTATATAGAAAAGGGAAGTTTTATCGTCAAAATCATCTGTTGGGGGTTTTAAACTTAAAAATCTCTGGAGTTATGTTTGTTTTAAAAATCGAAACCCCATTTAGCTACGGTCATAGAATTTAGTAACTGTAGTTTGCTTTAGAATAATATTGACGATAGAGGTTTTCCACAAAACGCTCTTTAGGGGGATTTTTTTACTCAAAACCATCTGGAGGGGTTTTAAACTTTAAAAATAAGCCATATGTAGGAAAGGGATTTAAACTCAAAACGCTCAAATAATTTCAGTGTGCAATTTATTTATTTTTTTTTTTTATTTTTTAGGATCGAACCAATCTGAAGGGGGGGGTTTAAAGTGAAAACTCCTTTTGGTAACGCTCATAGCATTTTGAGTGCGTAATCTAGATGTCCCGGGCATGCTACCCTGCCTCATAGTGGCGCCCGGGTGGAAACGATCGTAGGAAGAAACGATGAGGCTAAAGGGTAGCAAAACAAGACTCCCCTGGGGGTGCCTAAGGGGGTGCGAGAGCATCCTCATTGCACCGTGCGGAGTTGTAAAAAAGCTGTTCCTCAAGGGGCCGTTACATAAATGGCGTGTCCCGCACGGTTAGCTTGGTCTAGAAAAGGAAAATGTCTTGCTGCGAGTCAGACCCACCCGCCAGACAGAACAGTGTACACTGTTCTCATTCAGGCCGGTGAGAGGGAGCTCTTGTTCACTTTTGCTGGCTTAGAGTTCCTAGAGCTGAAGGCTCAACTCTACCTGACAGTTTCAAGAGGAAGAAGAAGAAACATTGAAGATGTAATTTTTAGCATCAAACCCCGCTTGCGGGGGGCTTAAACTCAAAGCCCTTTTGCTACGCTCATAGATTTCTGAGTGTGTAATTTTCTTTTTTTTTATATTGAAGAGGAATGTTTTAGCTTCGAACTCCACTGGAGAGGAATTTAAACTCAAAACCCCTTTGAATACACTCATAACATGTTGAGTGTATAATTTGCTTTGTTTATAATATTAAAGAGATATTTTTTACCTTTAAATCCGCTGAAGTGGGGTTTAAACTCAAAACGGAGTCAAAACCCATTTAGCTACGCTCATAACATTTTTAGTGCGTAATTTATGTTTTTTTTATACCGGGTATTGAAGAGGCATTTTTTACCTTCAAACCCTACTGAAGAGGGAATGGGGGTTAACTCAAAACCCCTTTGGCTAAGCTCGTAGAATTTTGAGTGTGTTATTTTCTTTTTTTATATTGAAGAGGGGGGTTATCGTAAATTTTAGAGGGGGTTTAAAAACCAAAACCTTCCTTAACTGTGCTCCTGAAATTTGGGGGATTTTCGTTTGTATTTTTTTTTTGTTTTGTGTTATAGAAGAGGGGAATTTAACTGCGAAAACCCCTGGTAGGGGGTTTTAAACTCAAAACCTCCCTTGCTGTGCTGGGGCAAGTGATAGTTTAGTATTAAAGTATCACCTAAAATAAACAAAATCAAAGCAAAAAATCACTGACTAAATTCCTTTCCCCTCCCCCTTCCCGCAAGGGGGGGGGGGTTCATTTCGGGGGGGGGGGAGGTTGAACCCCCAACCCTCCCCTGGCTACGCCCATGGATTGCAGTATAGGCGTAGTGTAAATATTGTTCAGTAACTCCCTTTAGATGTATCATATTTGAACTTATACAGCATTAAATCCCTTGAATAACTAATTTGTGAACAAAACTAATGGCAGATGGCATACACGACAGAAGCAGAAAGAAGGGTGAAAATACAACGGCGCCTGGTGATTATATATGCCCAACCTGCGATCGCAGCTGTGTATCAAGGATTGGCCTCTTTAGTCACACAAGAAGTTGCCAAGGGAAAAGATCGTCTCTCGAGACGTACAATGCCACAGAGAACAAAGCTAAATATAACATTTATTAAATTATAGACAAATCTAACTTGAGATAATATGAAATAAGCTGATATTCAAACAAAGTCTAACTCTCAACGTCATTACACTCTGGCATCATGGAGCCATCTGGCAAACTTAATTATCTTAAAAATATTTTATGTTTTGAAGGAACACCTGTAATTTATAAGATAATATAATAATAAGATAAATTACTCAAATAAACATGGAGGGAGGGGGTGGAACTCCAAACATAAAGATGACGGTACCATTGTTGTATACTTAGATAATAAATGCGAGGAGGAAATTGATTCCTTGGGGGGGTGGGGGGGGGGGGGGGCAAACAGTGGTCTCACGTTATAATTGTATCACACTCATGAATAATGAAATCGTCTTAAGATTAGAAATGGGGAGTGGACCAAGAAGTTCAGCCAGTGCACAGTTTTACTAGAGACTAAGGTTAATTACCCAAGTCTCGGTTTCTCGCCATTACTGTGTAGGACGCCAAATGAGGCATACGGAATATATAATTATACAGAATACCCACAGCTTAACTTTTTTAAAAACCACATACCCATACACACATACTTCGCAACCATTACAATCCTATTGACACCAATTCACCGTGGTGGCTGAGGGGTAAAGCGCTTGGTTGACGAACCGAGGTGTCTCAGATTCGAATTCAGGTGAAGTAGAGTTCCCCTTTCAGAAATTGTGGTCTAAAGGGCAGATGGTGTAAAGGTCATCTGTTTCTGTAGTCTATGGGTGTCATGTGGTCAGCACAACGACCAACCGCCTTTACTTTTGCCCAACTAATGTCATTAGAGCTGGGTGGATCAGAGTCGCCCAAAGATCCCGACAATAAAAATCCCAGCCTTCACCAGGATTCGAACTAGCCCCCCCTCCCCTCCGGTTTAAAAGTCAAGCGTTTTACCGTTCAGCCACCACGTCTCCTAATCCAAGTGAAGACTGCCATTTTAAACTTCTAAATTTTAGGATGCCTCAGTGACTTCTGAATCCACTCAACTCTAACAGGTAACTTTTCTCATCCAGTGGGCTAAGGACATTTCATGTGCATCCTCGTGTAACTAGTGAGTCCGAAATGTTCGGCTGTCCTATAAGCTCTATATTCGACAGCCATTGTGTGTCTTCGACAGCCATTGTGTGTCTTCGACAGCCATTGTGTGTCTTCGACAGCCATTGTGTGTCTTCGACAGCCATTGTGTGTCTTCGACAGCCATTGTGTGTCTTCGACAGCCATTGTGTGTCTTCGACAGCCATTGTGTGTCTTCGACAGCCATTGTGTGTCTTCGACAGCCATTGTGTGTCTTCGACAGCCATTGTGTGTCTTCGACAGCCATTGTGTGTCTTCGACAATTTGTTTTCAAAAACTTCTCTCTTCTTTGTTTGTTTCTTTCTCTACTCCTTCATTGACGCATTGTCACCTTCCAACTCATATCTTTCCGTCAGTGTCATCTGGACTGACATGTCGACATTAACACGCATCAAGCCATAGACAAACCCACACGCGCGCCAAGAGCAGGGGGGCTTAAATGTAGAGAGGATAAAGGATTGTGGGACGCTTGGAGGGAGAGGAGACGAGGATGAAGAGACAGAAAAGGTTGATTGTCAAAGAGATGCAGAGAAAAGCTGAAGAGAAATAGAGAGAAAAAGAAAGAGAGAGAGAGAGAAAAAGAGAAAGAAAAAGGAGAAAAGGAGAAAGAAAAAGGAGAAAAGGAGAGAAAATAGAGAAAGAGAGAAAGAGAAAAAAAGAGAGAAAGATAAAAAAAGAGAGAAAGAGAAAAAAAGAGAGAAAGAGAAAAAAAGTGAAAGAGAGAGAGATAAAAGGAAAAAGAGAGACAAATGTGTAACAACCTTAAAAGGAAAGATGCGTTATGTTTATATTACGTTATATTTTGTGGTGAATGTTTTTGTGAGAAAGTACTTAACAGGATGTGACGCACTAAAAGGGTAGCTTTCATTGTCTACTTTTATCAACACGAAGTCTCTGTTAAGTTTAATTGTCTACTGTCTTATATTTATTCTCTGTGCAAGCAAAAAAAAAATAGAAAGAGAAAGAGAGAGAGAGAGACAAAGAAAGAGAAAAGAGATAGGGGGAATTAGGGAGAAAGAGAATAAGAGAGTGAAAGAGAAAGGGAGAAAGAGAAAGAAAGAGAGAAAGAGAGAGAGAGAAATGCAGAATGAAAGAGAGAGAAAGAGAGAGAGAGAGAGAAAGAGAGTGAAAGAGATAAAATGTAGAACAAATGGATAGAAACGGAGAGAGAAGATCGGGAAGAAAGAAAACCCCTCCCCTCAAAAAACATCTTCCACCTTTGTGACCATTGGCTAGTAGTCATCCCCTGGTCAATTAACCACAAAGCCTGACGCTTCCGTAGGCTACCAACGTTACGTGGCGGGACAAATGTCACCATGAATTACCTCCCGTCCCCTGACATTTGAACACCGACAGCCCAGAGTTGTCTTTTCTTTCTTACCACTTGTTTATTGCCAGTGATGTCCGGCAAACGACAGACAAGGCCTGCTAATTAGGCAAGCATTGTCAACACAGCTACGTAAAGAGAACAGTTGGCGTCCCAGACAGCGAAATTTGTGAAAAGCTCAAAATAGAACCATTTTCAAGTTTTATGGGGTATTTTTTAATAAGTAATTTTCACCTATGCAATCTACATACAGACTACTATATTTAATAGATCCTGTCTACATTTCAAAAATAAGTAAAGTAATCTTTTTAAAAAATTAATTAGTCAGAGTGAAAAAGAGAAGGCAATATGCAGAAATGTAAGGTCAGTATAATGGAACCTAAATGGTAAATGTCAAAATAGTTCAAAAACGAAGATTGAAAGAGATTTTGAAAGAAATAGACTAATAAATGTCAAGGACGTTCTGTTGAGAGGTCACAGTTGCCAATTAAATATACAAAATATTTTGTATTGAAATCGGAAAAGCTTAGAAATCGATAATGCAAATACTAAAATGTGCAGACAATTTTCTTATGCTTTTAAATATAAAATAGAGCAAGCTTATCAATTGGAAATGTTAACAATAAACATTTTCAAATTTTAGGTTGACGACCTAATTCTCCACACAAGGCGCCTATATAAAACGAAATAAATTAATTATGACTAATCGAATCATTTTTCTATTGATTCACTCTTTGATATGGGCAATAGAGAATAGAAAGTTGTATCTTAGAATGGCGAGATTAATCTTAGAATGGAAAATTTAACCTCAAAATGGAAAGCTTAATCTTAGAATGGAAAATTTAATCTTAGAATGGAAAGCTTAATCTTAGAATGGAAAATTTAAACTTAGAATGGAAAGCTTAATCCTAGAATGAAAAATTTAATCTCAGAATGGAAAGCTTAATCTTAGAATGGAAAATTTAATCTTAGAATGGAAAGTTTTATCTTAGAATGGAAGCTTTTATCTTAGAATGGAAAGTTTTATCTTAGAAAGGAAAAGGAAAGTTTTATCTTAGAATGGAAGCTTTTATCTTAGATGGAAAGTTTTATCTTAGAATGGAAGCTTTTATCTTAGAATGGAAAGTTTTATCTTAGAATGGAAGCTTTTATCTTAGAATGGAAGCTTTTATCTTAGAATGGAAAGTTTTATCTTAGAATGGAAAGTTTTATCTTAGAATGGAAGCTTTTATCTTAGAATGGAAAGTTTTATCTTAGAATGGAAGCTTTTATCTTAGAATGGAAAGTTTTATCTTAGAATGGAAGCTTTTATCTTAGAATGGAAAGTTTTATCTTAGAATGGAAAGTTTTATCTTAGAGTGGAAAGTTTTATCTTAGAAAGGAAAGTTTTATCTTAAAAAGGAAAGTTTTATCTTAGAAAGGAAAAGGAAAGTTTTATCTTAGAATGGAAAGTTTTATCTTAGAAAGAAAAAGGAAAGTTTTATCTTAGAAAGGAAAAGGAAAGTTTTATCTTAGAATGGAAAGTTTTATCTTAGAAAGAAAAAGGAAAGTTTTATCTTAGAATGGAAAGTTTTATCTCAGAAAGGAAGCATTTATCTTAGAATGGAAAGTTTTATCTTAGAATGGAAGCTTTTATCTTAGAATGGAAATTTTTCTCTTAGAATGGAAGCATTTATCTTAGAATGGAAAGTTTTATCTTAGAATGGAAGCATTTATCTTAGAATGGAAAGTTTTATCTTAGAGTGGAAAGTTTTATCTTAGAATGGAAGCTTTTATCTTAGAATAGAAAGTTTTATCTTAGAATGGAAGCTTTTATCTTAGAATGGAAGCTTTTATCTTAGAGTGGAAAGTTTTATCTTATGAAGGAAAGTTTTATCTTAAAAAGGAAAGTTTTATCTTAGAATGGAAAGTTTTATCTTAGAATGGAAAGTTTTATCTTAGAATGGAAAGTTTTATCTTAAAAAGGAAAGTTTTATCTTAGAATGGAAGCTTTTATCTTAGAATGGAAATTTTTCTCTTAGAATGGAAGCATTTATCTTAGAATGGAAAGTTTTATCTTAGAATGGAAGCATTTATCTTAGAATGGAAAGTTTTATCTTAGAATGGAAAGTTTTATCTTAGAATGGAAAGTTTTATCTTAGAGTGGAAAGTTTTATCTTAGAATGGAAGCTTTTATCTTAGAATAGAAAGTTTTATCTTAGAATGGAAGCTTTTATCTTAGAATGGAAGCTTTTATCTTAGAGTGGAAAGTTTTATCTTATAAAGGAAAGTTTTATCTTAAAAAGGAAAGTTTTATCTTAGAATGGAAAGTTTTATCTTAGAATGGAAAGTTTTATCTTAGAATGGAAAGTTTTATCTTAAAAAGGAAAGTTTTATCTTAGAATGGAAAGTTTTATCTTAGAATGGAAAGTTTTATCTTAGAAAGGAAAGTTTTATCTTAGAAAGGAAAGTTTTATCTTAGAAATGAAAGTTTTTTTTTAGAATAGAAAGTTTTATCTTAGAAAGGAAAGTTTTTATCTTAGAATGGAAAGTGGTAGAAATAACGTGTACAAGGTTTCATCCAAACAGGCCGACAGAGTGAGTTCATAGAAGCTCTGTAAAAATTTTTGTAACACACCATTAGTGAAAAAAAAAAAAACTGATGCGTTATGAAAACAGAGGGAAGTAACAGTGATAACATGATGCGGTGAACATTGACAATTCGAAAAGTTCCTTAAAGATTTTTTTTTCATATCAAAATTGTAAAAATGTGTTTTTAAATGGATATTTTCCATATCTTCCCCAAACACTTAGCTTTTGATCACATAAAAGCGGTGACATTTTATGACTTTCTTTTGGCCTTTAATCGGAAACCAAATCAACCACAGGCCTGCTTGCCATCCATCAGTTTTAACATCATCTCGACTAGCACGTGTTTTTTTGTTTAAAAAGTTGTTTACATTAAATCTATAACCAACAAAAATAAACCAAGACTAAAACAACACAATTACAAAGCTCTCGTCTGCTTAGTTTCAACGAGAATGGTCTCCCCCTTTTTTATTTAAATCCACTCTGAATTTTAGTCCAGTGGTCAAAGTGGGTTAGCTCTTTCCGGTTTCTATTTTCTAGTGAGAGGCGGGGGGAAGGCAAGGAGTGTGGCAGGGGCTTAGCACAGACAATGGAGCGATTGAGTATTATCTTTCTTAACACCTTGACCGGAGATACCAACTGAGAGACTAAATTTCGCCTGGATATTTCGGGAAGGGGGGGGGGGAGGACGGGGTGTACGAGGAAATGGACCCCCCCCCCCCCACCCCCCAAAAAAAAAAAGAAAACTCGAGCAGGGAGAAGTCTTCGCCCTTTATTTCCCACAAGACCCTTAGGCTGACAGTCTCTACACAAGATGTTGTAGATATATCAAGTGAAGGGGAGGGGGGGTGGGAGACAGAACGAAGACTAGAGAAAGAAAATTAAGAAATAAAACAAACAAAAAAAAAATAATCAAAATATAACAAATATAATACAAAATACTTTTGAGAAAAAGGCTATTAAAGGGGAATAACTGAATACAATAGTACTGAAACATTTTTCGATATTAAACAAAATTAATTACTTGCCTGTAATTAATTAACTAATTGGTTAATATTTTCATTGATTCATGTTTTGTTAGGGACAATGCAATGTTTCAACTTGATCCGAAGAATGGCAAATGAGAGAAATAGCTTGTTCAAAATGTGTACCAGACAGATAGACAGACAGACAGACAGACAAAGAGGAGTTAGTTGATATACGCTTTGTAAAAAAATAAAAATAAAAACAGAAGAGAAATGAATGAATTTATCAATATATCAAAAAGACAGAAAATCGAGTATCAAACGCTGAAAGAGTCACAAGGGTCCAGCAATAGAAAGTAGATACTGATAAGCGGTAGATAAAAGGTAGAAATAATGTATGCCATATGCTGAGACAAGTTCGAACAAGTGCTCATTCTTCCATACTGCCGTTAGAACCTGGAATGGGTTGCCTGAATCAGCCAGAAAATCAACAACTTAGCAGAGTTTACGTCACAGATTAGCTTACATGGCTAGATTGGTTAATATGCATGAATAAATGCATGACGCATAGGACGTAATTATCTTCCTTCCTATCTCTATCCTGGTATTACATAAGATAAGAAGGTATGATAAATATAGCTTATTATTAGATGTAAAGTAGGTGAAAGATAGATGAATAGAAAGTAGATGAAAGATAGATGACTAGTAGATATATGAGAGTTTTATAGCAGGTGAGAAATTGAAGCAGAATGAATGAATATTAGATGGAAAGTTTAGGAAACATAGATCTAGATGTGCACTACTAGGTGGTAATTTAGTGACCTAGTTTAGTGACCTAGTTTAGTGACCTAGTTTAGTTTACAGAGTATGTTAGCTCTATAAATAGTTATATTGTACGTTGTATTTCCCCTTCACCTATCACTTAATGATTAGTCTGTTGGACCATTGGGGAACCACAAGATTTTTTCCATTCCTTTCTGTCTTTTGCCTTGGATAGAACCTTTTTCAATGGCTGGACCGTCCATTCGTCTCCCCACCCTTTTCTCGGTCTGCCTCTTCCTGATACTGTTCCCTGAAGGAAGGTCTTAGCAAGTCACGAAGACCTTGTAAATACTTGTAATATGGCCATAGAGTTTTAGTTTCGGTGTTTGTTTTTCTTCACAAAACTAAGAAGGTCATCGCGGGGTCCAATCTCTGCAGTAGCCCTGTCTCTAAACTCTTCCTAATTTAGTGACAGTAAAGTAGTGAAGTAGTCAGACAGACGAATGACGTTTCAGAATAGGGGGTACACAAGAGGAGACAATGGCTAGGGCTTGAAGCAAGAAGGATAACTGCTGGTTAATATCCACGGATTTACAGACACGAGGCTCGTCCCCATGTAAAAATAAACATCGTTGGAATTCTTCAGAGCTGTTATCAAGTATATCTTTGTATTTCAAGTGTAATGTTTCTAATTCTTGTGTTGGCTTGAATGGGCATCAAGTGATCGAAGTCAGTAACTCTATATGGGGGCAATAGTAGTGAACAGACACACGTTCAAGTACACACGGGGCAGGCGATAAAAGATTGATTCATGAGTTATATTTAATAGGGGATGAAGGTAGATTCAAAGGTAGATGAATATAGCACAAAGGTGCATCAAATGTAGATGACATGATAAAGCTTGTCTTCGAGTCCGAATATGAATGAGGAATGCAGTATTTCCCGTGGCCACGCAGCCCCCAGCTGTGACCTACAATATTTTTGCCACATCCAGGGCAAGCATAACGATTGTCCAACGGTGGTCGATTAAGATTTTCTGCGTCTGTCATTGGCAGCGCATTTTGTTTGGGTCTCAAAGGTGTATCCCGCGGCCTTTGTGAGTGACCTTTAGCTGTCTCGTTCTGAGGCCGCATGCAGTCAGGTGCTCTCTTCTATATCAGCTAAGATGAAAAGCTGAAAACTAAACACATTCATGTACTTATAAGTATATTCTAGCAGATCTAATTGGAATAATTACTCCGTTAGATTCTTTTCGCACTTTTTTCATGTGTACATGTACATGTGTCCATAATCCATCTAAATTCGCAAGAGCAAATTCCCCATACACATCCGCCATCCATCAATTTGATACTGCCAGGGAGAGTTGAGCCAATTGGTTCTTGAAACTCTCGGCCAGCAAAAGCAAAGACAATAGCTCCTCTCACCGGCATGATTGAACAGTGCGTTCTGTCTGGAAGAGGTCCTTACTAGTGTTTATGTTCATACTGTCATTTCCAGTCATTCAGATATTCCCGACTCGCGGGCTAGAGACGAGGCCGAATGCCGAGCACACCGGGAACTCTGCCATTTCCTTCTCTATATTAAGCTAGCCTCGCTGGGTTCGCCAGTTATGAAATGCCCCTTGATGAACGGCATCTTGGCGGTTGATAAAGTCGTTTGAGCCCTTTTAACAACCCTGCACAGTGCAATGGGAATACTCTCTCTCTCTCGCACCCCTTAGGCACTCCGACGGGAGTTTTGTTTCGCTAAAATTTGGCGTTACCGTTTCCTTTTAAAACCGTTCCCTATCTCTGCCTGACAGTTTCGAATTACAACCGTTTCCACCCGGGCGCCAGTATGAGCCAGGGTAGCATGCCGAGCCACCATCGATCTAAATTCGCTAAAGCAAATTTCTCATACAAGAAAATGGAAACCCAGCAACAAAACAAAAATGAAAATCATTCAGTTTAATCACTCTTATGATCCTAGACCTAGAGCCAATTAATGAACACATCTCCACCTCATTTAGAGCTCTTGAACTGACATGGGCAAGAATTCAATGCAATCAGCAAAGTAAGGGGGGCGAGGCAGTGGTGGTGACAGAGGAGGAAGAGGGGTGGTTTAATAATAGATTTGGACAAAACTAACTTCAATGTATATTAATGAATGTTACATTATGTATGTTAATAAATATGCCCGTTTTATTCACACACAAAAAAGAAGATATTAAGAATATATTTACAAAACACTTTACTACTATATACAGTGAAGAGCCAGTATATACTGATGCTAAAGATAATTTTCTAAAATTTTGCAAGCAGCTGGACAAGACAGATGAAGATCCTAGATCCTTTAGGTAGTGCATTTACGCTAGACGAACTCAGGACTGCACTAGACTCGACTTAGAACAATAAATCCCCCGGTCCAGATGGCTTAACCTTTGAACTCTACAAAACCTTCTTCCCCCTGCTAGGTCCTCTCTTACTGCGACTACATTGCGAAGCCATTAAAATGGGACAATTTCCTCCAAATTTTAACGAAGCATACATCACACTTTTACCTCAGAAATCTGAAAAAAAAAACCACTTCACCTAGCGACTATAGGCCCATTTCACTTCTCACACAGACTATAAACTTCTCACAAAAATGATTTTCCTAAGAATGAAACCATTGATAAACCAACTTATAGGACATAACCAGTACTGTTGTAACCCTGACAGAAACATAGACGGCTTGACGCATTTTTTACGGGATTTTATCATGTACAGTAAGGATAATAACCTAAATGTATATCTTTTATCTGTAGATCAAGAAAAAGCCTTTGACCGAGTAAACCATAGCTTCTTGTTCAATGTGCTTGAGAAATGTAAAATAAGTTCCCTGTTAATCAGATATATAAAGCTTGTCTATAAAAATGCAACAAGTAGATTGATAATTAATCATTCTCTCAGTAGGAGTATTCCCATACAAAGGTCTGTCAGACAGGGCTGTCCCTTATCCCCCTTCTTGTTTATCCTTTGCTTGGAACTGTTCTTGGAATCTGTAAGATCTGACCCCTCTATTATTGGGATAAATATACCGGGTCGTTCCTTCTCAACCATCAAAGTCAAAGTCTACAACCTTTTTTCCATCTTCAGAGCAAGATATTGAGAATATATTAAACAAATTTACACTTTTCGGAGAAGCTAATGGTTCTACAAATAATATTAATAAAACCTCAGTAATGGGACTAGGGAAATGGAAATTCAAAGAGAATTGCGCTTCAAAATTGTACATAAAATCAAGATTTGTGGTATTGTCTATACCTTTAATCCTTTGTTCTATTGTAAAGAATAGTTGGAGAATATTTTGTCAAAGCCTCAAACTTGATTAAACTGTATCAGCACACAGGTTCTACAATATTTGGTAGAGCTGTATTGATAAATAGTTTGGTCATTCCAAAAATTGTCTATTTAGCTAACACTACAGAGCCACCTCCTAAATTCATAAACAAGCTGAACAAGTTTTATAAGAAGCTTTATATTTAAAAACACTATTAGGAGTATTAAGCACACTACACTCATTCAAAACAAAGAGGATGGGGGGATAAACTTGCAAGATGTTAAAACAAAAATACATTCGCTAAGGCTAAAATTTGTAGGTCAAGTAGTTAGAAACCCAACAAATT
Organism: Biomphalaria pfeifferi; assembly: GCA_030265305.1. Lineage (NCBI taxonomy): Eukaryota > Metazoa > Mollusca > Gastropoda > Planorbidae > Biomphalaria > Biomphalaria pfeifferi. Next base: position 67,090 of record JASAOG010000258.1, read on the forward strand.
TTCCCTTGACAATTTACTATTACGGTTTAAGATTAAGTAGTCTTCTTCCAATACACAATGATACTGCTCACTATTTTGGTACAGCCATTCATCCATTTTACAGATCTATTTCAAGAATTTTACCTGGTAATGAACATTTAATACACAACAAAACCAAAGAATCATACACAACACTTAAAAAGCTGTTACATGAAAGCCTAGTGAATAGGATTAAGTGGGGGAAAGTTCTTGGGGTGACAGAATTCAAAGAAACATTCATAAACCTACACAGCAAACATATCACACCAAAAGCTAGAGAGATAAGTTACAGACTTATCTTTGGGATGACCACCATAGTTGAAATAACGGGCAAATGATCGTGAATGTAAATTATGCCACCTTAAAAATGCTGATGACGAGAAACATGTGTATTTGGAATGTCCATTATTCCTTAAGTTAAAAGTACTGTAAAGGACTTATTAGAAGCTAACTGTGGCAACTATGTGAATGTTAACTTGTCTATTGTTTTAAACAAGCTGCCAAAACTAACAAATAAAATGGTATATAACTCTAACTTGATTATTGTTTCCGAATACAGGAATCTTGTTTGGACTAGCTGGTTCAAAGCTCTACATAATAATAAAGTGTTTGATCCTAATCACTTAGAATTGACATTTAGGAAAATTATTGATTTTAGGGTAGAGAATTATCTAGTTTGATTTTCATATGCTTGTACAGTACTCAGGCAGTATTTCAGAAATGGGGTGTTAGGGTCAGGGATATTTGATACTGTGTAGATTGTTTTGGAGTAGAGGATCCCCGCATAATGTTACTGTCTCTGGTGGTTTCAATAGTTAGGTAGTATGTCTTTGCTATTAAATAATGTTTCTATTACTATTATTATATTTTTAGGTTAATCACTTTTCAATTGTTTATGATTTAATACTTGTGAATTATGAGAACTTACATAAAAAAAAGCCCACAAAAGAGGCAAGAGGGCCCAAAAAGGAGGCAAAGAAAAGAGGCTTAAGGCCCAAGGATTCATATGATGATAAAGCTAAAATGGAATAGCGCAAATTCTGAGGTTTCCTATTATACAGAAAAAAAACAACAGAAAAAACCCAAAACAATTTCAACATTGGAGTATTATAATAGACCTTGTACTGGGTTATTGAGTGTTTTGTAAATGCATATTCGGATTAATAAGATAGCAGCATGTGTAAATGTATACGTTTATTTAGCTGATTTTTAAAACTTTTGTTTCTATTTCTATAAACATAATGCTCTGTATATACATATACATTGTGCTGATATCTGTGTGCATATATATTTCTACTGAGGGTACTTATCTATCTTCTGTGGTAGAATACAAAAAAAGCCACCAAATGTAATGGTTTCAACCATCAATTATGGTGTCGTATTGTTAATGTGCATTTTTTAATTATTGTTGCTAACTATACAGCAGTGGGGTTACTAGGGGGTTGCGGTGGAATGCATCTGCACCGAGTGAAATCCGTTAGGGGGGTGACACCCAAGTAAAAAATGCACTTTGGGAATAACTGGCTATTAAAAAAAAACGGCAATGGCTAAATATTGGAACATGTTATTCACAATTATTAAATACTTTTTTTTTCATGTCGACTTAACATATTTTAGTGTTTTTTTAAAATGAAAATTCTATCAAAATGTTTAAATGTTATATCATACTTATTATCCCAAACAAAAGGTGAAATCTTACTGTCACAACATTGTTTGACATGAACTAGTTGAGAATCACGGATTTCAATTTTTTATTGTGTTTATAGTGTTTCACGTGGAAAGTTGGGAATTATGGGTAAAAAGCCTCGTTATGAGAGCGGACAACATGTTCAAAAATCAGTAGTCACCAGGATCTTGAAGTGAATGGACGCCTAAATCATTTAGTGCAAGAAGTTTTACTTGTTGTGCACTTGCTATATTTCATTGAATATTCTAATAAATTTCTGTGAGATAAAACTTGAATTTCTTGATAGCTGGGCTTGCCAGTGAATTATTGTTTTATGCTTAATGAATGTGATGTCTGCTACCTGAGAGTTATCAAAAACAAATTTATTCACATGTCAGGCACCCTCCAACCTAACGGGATCAACAACCAGCACACTTTTATTTAATATGCGACGGGCACTAACACTACCTCCCATTTCCCATTCATCTTTGCCTGAAATCACCACCCCTTTCCAATTTCCCGCGCTTTTACACCAGCGTAGCTCATTTCTTTTCTGCCTCGATAGAGAACAACAACGGACTTATAAGTTAACTTAAGACTATTTTGTGTTAATTGTTTGCCAATTTTTTTGTTAGTTTTGTAGCTGATGAGAGCCTCGTGGCCCAAATGTCCTTTGTTTTACTTGGTCCGGCAGGGTTGCATCTATGCATGTCTTTCGTATTTTCTATACAGTCGTTTATCCCTGCAGCAGTAAATCTTTGTTTTTTGAGTACCAGTGAGTAAGCTTATGAATCTACATGTTTGTTGTTATAGTGCTCAGTAGATCGAGTAGCCATACGAGACAGTAATGCAAGTAAAATAAAGATCAGTCAGCTAGTGCACAGTAGACACTCTACTGTTAAATAAATACAAAGTCAAACATAACGTAACTTAACGATATTGAATGTGTGGAGGCGGTTGGTTGCTGGCCACATGACACTCTCGTTAACCGTAGACCACAGAAACAGATAACCTCTACATCATCTGCCCTATAGACCACAAGGTCTGAAAGGGAAACTATTGAATGTGTAGCTAACACCGTGAAGACATTCTTCAGGCATAAAAAATTATTGAAATCTCACATGTAATTAATGTAAATTTTGTAAAATTGGAAAGTAAAAAAGTGGCCATTGAGATTTCTGAAGGTGTTGATGTAACTTCAATTTTGTAGAAGAAGCTGTAGCCAAGATGAAGGAAATGTTACAATGTGTCATTCAAGTGATATACTTGAGTATTTTAGGGAATTTTTCTTCTTGGCGTGTGTCAATTTCAAATGATTTACAAAGGAAATTATCCAGAGCAAAATAAACAAGTACGTTAGTTGTCAAAAGAATGTTTCTGGTGCTTCCTAATCGAGATGATTTTTTTCACTTAAATAACAAAAAACTTTTTTGTCGACTATTTTCAACTTATTCTATAGAAATGAAATATCAATTTGTGACTTATTTAATGCGTGGTTGAAAAAAGTCCGAAATTGGAATATTAAAATACATATAAAGAATTCATTTGGATTGGAAAATTGGAAAACATCCGGCTACAAATACAAGCGACGAGGATGCCGTTACTTTGATTGATGTAAAGAAGAAAACTATGGGAGGATAAATTACAGAGTATTGGATATTTTGTTACTATGGTAACAACGAGTCTTTATTGAATAAAGAATTTTCCATGAGATAATGAAAATTATGCATAGATGAAGCCCATAACTGAACTAATCTGTCATGTTAGTTACAAAGTTGATAAATGTTTTAGCAGACGTAAAAGTATTACTGTAAGCACCTAAATATTTTGTTTGACAACACACATACATAGCACAACAAACATAGAACACACTGATCAGATTCACAAGTTTTTAAGATTTTAAGGGATACACAAAAAAAAGATGAGATCTTGTAATGTCTAGAAAAGGTTGAGCTTGAATGTGTATGTGGAGCACAAAGATATGAAAATGCAGCTTTAATGTCTGGAACCATGGAGGAATACAGAAAATGTATTAAGAACCAAAAGAAGAGCTATTTAATAGATGAATATGGCATTCACTCAATTTATGTAATCAATACTCTTTTTCAGAAAATGTTTTTTTTGCCGAGCATTTTTGGATACAATTGAAATACTTTTTTTTTTTGCTCTGAAATTATAGCCGCTAGAGGCGCAGCTTAAGATCTTTAATTTTGCCTATATTTACTTTATTATTTTTGTTTTGGGAGGGTGGGAATGTACTAGAAACTATTGACAAAGTGGTGATAAATTAAAACTTATCTTTATAAAAAGCATATCACATATGAAATAATGTTATAAAAAAAAAGGCTCTTCTAAAAAAAAACAAACTCTGTGATTCAGAAGAAAAAAAGAAATTAAAAATAAGAGGAAAATGTCAGGCAAGCAATGCCGGACTCACTACTTGAGAAAAGAAAAAGAGGTTCATTCTTATGTGCACTAATCGTTTTTTTTTAAACTCTGAGCTTCAAGTCCTACCGGAAACAAAAAAACTTTGATGTAGCAGATAAATTTGGAGCAATCCAACCGAAATATTCTCTAGTTCAACAACCAACGAAGTATTGAAGATGTCAGTTTGAAAATATTGGCGTATCTGAGGATTTTTCAAAAGGCGACAGAAATATCATGAATGAGAAGACATCTAAAGGCAACAAAAGTTATGCTTGAGGAACTGAAAATGATCAGTGCCACTAAGACCTTAAAGAATATCTCTGAATCATTTAACAAAGCCTTCAACCGCTTCATACCAACTGCATATGTGTGGTGTCATGTGAAAAGGATTTTAAAAATTAAAATTAAGAATTATAATTAAGAACCTTTGAGACAAAGGAACAGACGACACTTTCACAGTGGTCAATTTTATTAAAAATGAAATCGTTGAAGACATTAACTTTGATTAGTTTCACATGACTACGCAAAGCCAGTGAACTATAGATAAATTCTATCAAACAATTTTAAAATTTAATAGACACTCATTTTATAGTGTTCAACGATCATAAACTATATATATATTACGGCTCAACAAACAAACGGAAAAATTCAAAGGAAGGGTGCGTGGTGGTGGTGGTGGTGGGGGGGTGACACCCTGAGCTGATCGCACCGGGTGACACCCACCCTAGTGACGCCACTGCTATACAGATTGCTTAGCCTTAGCCCATCATCATCATCTGTACATTGACTTTAGTCATAGGGGTGTTGTGACATTTCGCGCAACCAAATTCCTCCACTTTTCCCGTTCAGCAGCTGTTCTTAGCAGGATCTCAAAAGAGAGGTCGGTCCATTCTTTTACATCGTTTAGCCAGATTTTCTTTGGATGACGCTTTCTTTATGCTCCCTCCACTGTACCTTAAAGGATAACTTTTGATAGTGTTATGTATTACAGTATGGCCAAACCAGCTCAGCTTCCGTCTCTTCACTGTGTTGAGATGTTCTTCCTGCTTGCCAGCCAGAGTTGACTTGTAACAGTGCAAGCTCATTTTTCTTCTTTTCCAGGTATTTGATACACAGCATTTCTCTGTACTCTGTAGGGTAATTAAACCTTCAGTTTTCACAGATATGGCTAAATATGTAGAGTTTGGTCCCCTTATATAATGTTCACATTTTTTCTCTTTCACCCTTTCTCGGATCAAATTTAAAATTTTAAACAATTATTTATTGTACCTAACAAAACACATATCATTTACAAATAAACAAATAATTCAATATCAATTAAGTATCGGTAATTAATTATTTTAATTGATATCGAATAAGGAAATAATTTAACATCATTTAGATTTATTTGTACGTGCAAATTTATTCCCCTTAGACAAGCTTTGTTTTTGAGCCAGCTAGGAAAACCAGTGACTTGGCAGAATTTAAGTCATTGGTTAACATGCATGACTAAATGCATAAGGCGTAGGGCGTAGTCATCTTCTTATTTGAAGTAGTAAAAATAATAAGAAAAAAAATGATATTCAAATAAAATCTAAATCATAACAAAACACGTCTTTACACTTTCGTGTCTCACGTTAGTCTCTTCACATTTGCATTACGCTAATGTCATCATTCTTACTGCATAACCTTAAACCAATCGATTAAATAACGTCTTCTCATCATAGCCTAGGAAACACACACAATCCATGACGCACCTTTTTGCAATCTATAGGGCTGATGATATTAGGGTCATCTGTTTCTTTGGCCAACGGTTAACGATCAGGGTGTCGTGTGGCCAACACAACGACCGACCGACTTTACTTTCCCCAACTTAAGACAGGTGTACCCATTAGAGTTGGTTGGACTCAGTGTTGACCTGAAAATCCCGAAAATCCCGAAATTCAAAATCCCAGTCTTCACCAAGATTTGAACTAAGGACCGCAGGTTCGGAAGCCAAGCGTTTATTAACCACCTAACCACCGCAATATAGTTACACCATTTTTTTAAAAATAATGCACTAAACATAAGAGATAGTACACTGTGTATGGTATATACAATTCAGATATTTTCTTTAAAGTCGAAATTTTTTTGATTCTTGTGTTATAACATGAGAGAGAGAGAGTGAGAGAGAGGGAGAGAGAGAGTGAGAGAGAGAGTGAGAGAGAGAGTGAGAGTGAGAGAGAGAGAGAGTGAGAGTGAGAGAGTGAAAGAGAGAGTGAGAGAGTGAGAGAGTGAAAGAGAGAGTGAGAGAGTGAGAGAGAGAGTGAGAGAGAGTGAGAGAGAGAATGAGAGAGAGTGAGAGAGAGAGTGAGATTGAGAGAGAGAGAGTGTGAGAGAGAGAGAGTTTGAGAGTGAGAGAGAGCTAGAGTGAGAGAGTGAGAGTGAGAGAGTGAGAGAGTGAGAGTGAGAGAGAGAGAGTGAGAGTGAGAAATAGAGATGTGAGAGTGAGAAATAGAGATGTGAGAGTGAGAGAGTGAAAGAGAGTGAGAGAGAGAGTGAGAGAGAGTGAGAGAGAGTGAGAGAGAGCTAGAGTGAGAGGGAGAGAGTGAGAGAGAGTGAGAGAGAGTGAGAGAGAGTGAGAGAGAGTGAGAGAGAGTGAGAGAGAGTGAGAGAGAGAGAGAGAGCTAGAGTGAGAGGGAGAGAGTGAGAGAGAGTGAGAGAGAGTGAGAGAGAGCTAGAGTGAGAGGGAGAGAGTGAGAGAGAGTGAGAGAGAGTGAGAGAGAGTGAGAGAGAGTGAGAGAGAGTGAGAGGGAGTGAGAGAGAGCTAGAGTGAGAGGGAGAGAGTGAGAGAGAGTGAGAGAGAGTGAGAGAGAGTGAGAGAGAGTGAGAGAGAGTGAGAGAGAGCTAGAGTGAGAGGGAGAGAGTGAGAGAGAGAGTGAGAGAGAGTGAGAGAGAGTGAGAGAGAGTGAGAGAGAGTGAGAGAGAGGGAGAGAGAGTGAGAGAGAGTGAGAGAGAGTGAGAGAGAGTGAGAGAGAGTGAGAGAGAGTGAGAGAGAGCTAGAGTGAGAGGGAGAGAGTGAGAGAGAGTGAGAGAGAGTGAGAGAGAGTGAGAGAGAGTGAGAGAGAGTGAGAGAGAGTGAGAGAGAGTGAGAGAGAGTGAGAGAGTGTGAGAGAGAGTGAGAGAGAGAGAGCTAGAGTGAGAGGGAGAGAGTGAGAGAGAGTGAGAGAGAGTGAGAGAGAGTGAGAGTGAGTGAGAGAGAGTGAGAGAGAGTGAGAGAGAGTGAGAGAGAGTGAGAGAGAGTGAGAGAGAATGAGAGGGAGAGAGTGAGAGAGAGCTAGAGTGAGAGAGAGAGAGTGAGAGAGAGTGAGAGAGAGTGAGACGGAGAGAGTGAGTGAGGGAGAGTGAGAGAGAGCTAGAGTGAGAAAGAGAGAGAGAGTGAGAGAAAGCTAGAGTGAGAGAGAGAGAGGGAGAGAGAGAGTGTGAGAGAGCAAGAGTGAGAGAGAGAGAGAGAGTGAGAGTGAGAAAGAGCTAGAGTGAGAGTGAGTGAGAGCTAGAGTGAGAGTGAGAGAGAGATAGAGTGAGAGAGTGAGAGAGAAGAATGAGAGAGAGAGAGTGAGAGAGAGTGTGAGAGAGAGTGAGAGAGAGTGTGAGAGAGCAAGAGTGAGAGAGAGAGAGAGAGTGAGAGTGAGAAAGAGCTAGAGTGAGAGTGAGTGAGAGCTAGAGTGAGAGTGAGAGAGAGATAGAGTGAGAGAGTGAGAGAGAAGAATGAGAGAGAGAGAGTGAGAGAGAGTGTGAGAGAGAGAGAGTGTGAGAGAGAGAGAGTGAGAGAAAGAGAGAGTGAGAGTGAGAGAGAGAGTGAGAGAGAGAGAGAGTGAGAGAAAGAGAATGAGAGAGAGTGAGAGAGAGAGTGAGAGAGAGTGAGAGAGAGAGTGAGAGAGAGAGAGAGTGTGAGAGAAAGAGAATGAGAGAGAGAGAGAGTGAGAGAAAGAGAATGAGAGAGAGAGAGTGAGAGAGAGAGAGAGTGAGATTGAGAGAGAGAGTGAGAGAGAGAAAGTGAGAGAGAGCTAGAGTGAGAGAGTGAGAGTGAGAGATAGAGATGTGAGAGTGAGAGAGTGAAAGAGAGAGTGAGAGAGTGAGAGAGTGAGAGTGAGAGAGAGAGAGTGAGAGAGAGCTAGAGTGAGAGTGAGAGTGAGAGATAGAGATGTGAGAGTGAGAGAGTGAAAGAGAGAGTGAAAGAGTGAGAGAGAGAGAGAGAAATAGTAAAGAAATAGAGCAAAACAAAAAACGCAAACAACCATTAAAAAAAAAACAAGATAGAAAAAAATAAAATAATTCGCCAATGGAGAGAACACTGTGTGGTCCTAACGAGCAGGAAGATCGATTTGATAAAAGAACGTTTGGATAGATAGATCGATTGATGGATGCATTAATGGACTAGATCCAGAATGTCGAACTGTACAAGGAGGGCTCTGATTTTACTAACACTGATGGCAGAGCCTCAAACACAAGTTCAATAAATCAAACAACTTTTGAACTTTTCAGCACCTGGCCTTTCAATGTCTTTCAAGTTTAAAGATGAAAACACCAGAGACTTGAGGAACAAAGAGAGATAGTTTGCAAGAATGAAATGAGTTGCCCGAGTCAGGAAAACCAATGACTTGGCAGAATTTAGGTTATAACTAGATTGACCTAGGAACACGCGTAGGAATTAATTATCCATTTTGAAGTAACGACTAAATAACTATAAGTGTCATAATAAATACAACAGTCTGCATTTGACCAATAAGAAAAGAATTTACCAATCAAACACAATCAAACACTTAGACCAAATTTAAACATGATCAAAAATCAAAATTCAAGGAAACATCAAAGCAGAATTGAAGAGTTTAAATATTCTAACAATTAAACAGAATCTTTAAAAATTATAGCAATCAAACTAATATCTAACAATCGAACAGAAATATTTGAAGAGAATCACATGAAACGCGTAGGACATAATTATCTTATCTCTTTTGAAGTAACGTCCGTATACTATAAGATAAGATAAGATAAATTTAAAATGTAAATATTTATCCCTTGAAAAAAAAAAGAAAAGCCCTCTAGCCAGCAATCCTCGCCCCCCCTCTTGGGAGACGCGCCCCACAGAATTAGAAATATGAACTTATCGCATTGTATGAACTTAATTAGTTAAAGCATGGGCAAAGATGTCCATACTTGAAAAGGATTGAAGCGTAAGGTCAACCTTGGTTAACATTAAGAAGATCTATAAGAGTGCGTTGTTTACTTATTTACTTTTTATATTAATGTGTTACGTATCTAGGCATTGTTACCTAGATACTATTTTTTTTTCTTGACCTGTAGGTTGTCTGCCCCTTTGTGTAATAAGTTTTTTTTTTATTTTATTTTTCACGGTGAGTCAAGCCACACAGACAGTGACCGGTCCTTGACCTATGTGTGTACCTCTGGTTGAAAGGAGGGTGGGGTTTTTTTTCTTCTGTCTCTTTGAAGAGCGTTCTAGATCTGGGTGTTGATGACTTATTCTGTTCTAGAAATTACTAGATTTGTCTTGATATCGACGCGCGGTATATTATATAAAGACCGCCCGTGTAACGTTGACAGACAGACATACGGAGACAGCCGTGAGACAGAATAGCGGAGACATTGCGTGACCCGTGCGTGGTATACCAATTGATCGTGTAAGTTAAGATTTTTCTTTTTTCAAGGCCTTGCTTGTATTTGTAATTATATTTTCAAACTCTGGTATTGTAATATTTTTACATGCCATTTTTGTAAAAGGGTTTTGGTCAACCCTTCCATTTTGTATTGAGTAAATGTTTTTTTTTTATTTTATATGATTCATTTAAAAGTACTATTCGAGTTATATTTTATTAAACATTAAGCTGATATTTTACCTTCCGATTTCTTGTGTCATTTTTTGTTTGTTATTCATTGTAAGTCTTTGATTAAATTCAGACTTAAGATAAGTGACACAACTGCTTTTTCTATTGTCACGTTCCCCTAGGCAAGCCATTTAAAAATTAGAATTCAATTCGTAATACGTGACAAAAGAAGTTTGAGGGCTTTCGTCCCGGATATTTTTCTGAACCTATTTTCGTCTTACTTGAGTAATTTTGTAAAGGCGAAGTTGACTTTAACAAAAAATTTTTTTGTGTCAAAGAGTCGGAAGTAAAGTATCAATAGTATTGACCAAACTCTCTTAAGGTTTTTTGTTGTACTGATTTTGTACTGTATATTTACATTGTATACATGTTTTGCTTGTAATAGTTGTTAGTTAGTCATGGATATTCAGGTTTTTCTTGCAAATCCCTCTGTGGAAGAGCTTGATGCTTTTACTAGGAAGGAACTGGTCCTTATTTCTAAACATTTAGGGTTAAAAATAAAATCAAATGCCCTTAAACAAGAAATCAGAGATAACATTGTAATCCATTATGTAGACGAGGAAGTGTTTTCTGAAGACCTTTTAGAAACCCTTAGACCCGATGAGGGTAAATCAGATTTAGAACTTCAGATAAAATTAAAACAAATGGAAATAGAAGCCCAGTTAGCTTTAAAAGAGAAGGAAATTATCTTGGGGAAACAAAAAGAATTAGAGCTTGCAGCGGCTAGAGAGCAGAGAGAAATTAAACAAAAAGAATTAGAGCTTGCAGCGGCTAGAGAGCAGAAAGAAATGGAAATGAAATTACAAATAGAGTTAAAAAAATTAGAGTTAGCTGCTAATGTAAGACCAGATTCTTCCCCTGCCAGTCATACTGCTGAAGCAATAAAATTTTTGAAAATAATTCCACGCTTTAATGAAGCCACAATTGACAATTATTTTCCACAATTTGAACTTGCTGTGAAAAATTTTAATGTACCTGAAACTTTGTGGCCCACTTTGCTGCAAACAGTTTTGACTGGTAGAGCTGCAGAGGTATTTTGTTCTTTGACCATTGAACAACAAAAAGATTATAATGTTGTTAAGGCCTTAATTCTTAAGGCATATGAACTTGTTCCGGAAGCTTACCGAAAGCAGTTCAGGGATTGTCGCAAATCGGATGGCCAAACCCATGTAGAATTCCTGCGGGAAAAGGAGCGACGCTTTGAGAAATGGCTCACTTCCAAGGAAATCGGCACCGACTTTGCCAAATTCAAGAACCTAATGCTGATGGAAGAGTTCAAGAGTTGTGTGCGGCTGGACGTCCGTACGCATATAGCTGATCGTGGCGAGGAAGATGTGCACAAGGCTGCAGTATTGGCAGACGATTATATAATATCACATCAATTTGCCAAGTATACGACGGATGTCAAGCCAAAACAAGTCAAACAGCCTGAGTCCATTGCTAGCAACTACATCAAGAACAGCAGTACAAATGACAGAAAACCTACTACAAGTAAAGCTACTTGTTCCTACTGCAAACGAGAAGGCCATAAAATTGACGATTGTTGGAAATTGAGGAAGAGAAACGAAAAAGCTCCTTCAAAAGTCAGCGCTTGCACAGTACAGTGGTCGTCGAGGTTTACTCTCTCATCATCAAGTCATATCAAGAATACCTCGACACCACCTGTTTCAAATGTATTGACTGTACAAGACTCTCCGAAAATGTCTCCACGATGTTCCAATGACTCAAACAAGAGTTTTTCAAATACATCAAGCCGATGTTCCAATGACTCAAACAAGAGTTTACCTAGTACATCACACCGATGTTCCAATGACTCTATCCAGAGTTCCCATAATACATCACCCCGATGTTCCAATGACTCTATCCAGAGTTCCCATAATACATCATCCCGATGTTCCCATGACTCTATCAAGAGTTCCCATAAGACATCACCCCGATGTTCCAATGACTCCATCAAGAGTTCTCCAAATACATCCAAAAGATGTTCTACTGACTCAAGAAAGAGTTTCTCCACTGCGTCTCCTAGAGATGTCAATGACTCCAGCGAGAGTTCGACCCAAGTCCAGTCTGCATCAACCAAAATTGATGTTTTATTAGAGGATTTTAAGCCTTTCATTTCGGAAGGATTCGTATCACTACCCGGTGATTCTACAAGTCTACGACCTATCACCATTTTGAGAGACACAGGTGCCTCACAATCGCTACTTTTAGAGGGTATCTTGCCCTTGTCAAAATCATCATCGACTGGGAAGAGCATCCTGTTACGAGGCGTAGAGCTTGGATGTATAGATGTGCCTCTACATCTAATCGACATAAAGTCAAATCTCATTACTGGACCGGTTGTTGTAGGTGTCCGACCAACATTACCATTGGAAGGCATCTCGTTGCTGTTAGGCAATGACTTAGCAGGTGGAAAGGTGATAGCCGAACCCATCGTCACTCAAACACCCGACTTATCTGCCACACCCGAGGAAGACCTAGAGTTATATCCAGCGTGTGCAGTAACAAGGGCAATGAGGTTGAAAGCATCTCAAGAAGAGAACGTCATGAAGGCCAACAGTAACCACGATGATGTGGACTTGAGCACCACATTCTTTGCTTCTCTTGAAGAAGAACCAACGCCAAATTCTGAAAAGCCGGCATCAACTCGAAAACAGTTGATTGAGGACCAAAAGAAGGATCCAGAGCTCGCCAAACTCCGAGAAACCGCAATGACATCACAAGAGGCAGAGCTAGCATCAACGTGCTACTACATCCAAGATGATATGCTCTTCAGGAAATGGAAACCTCCAGACGGATCCAACGAAGAAGAATGGAGAATATGCCATCAAATCGTGTTACCAGAAAGATACCGAGCGTACATCATGAATCTGGCTCATGACACACCAATGTCAGGTCATCTCGGCATCCACAAGACATACCACAAGATTATGTCACACTTCTTCTGGCCACGTTTGAAGAAAGATGTCATCCAGTACTGCCGATCCTGTCATGCCTGTCAGATGGTTGGCAAGCCAAATCAAAAGATCCCTGTTGCTCCTCTGAAGCCGTTTCCAGCCTTTGAAGAACCTTTCAGCAGAGTACTTATTGACTGTGTTGGTCCTCTCCCAAGGACAAAAGCTGGCAACCAATACCTGTTGACCATTATGTGTGCTTCAACTCGTTTTCCTGAGGCTATTACCTCTAAGGAACATAAAAGCATCAAACATTGTAAAGGCCTTAATCAAGTTCTTTACTCTATTTGGTCTACCAAAGTCCATCCAATCGGACCAAGGAACGAATTTCACGGCCAATCTTTTCAAGCAAGTCATGACTCAGTTGGGCATCAAACACTGCATGTCGAGTGCGTATCATGCCGAGTCGCAAGGCGCTCTTGAGCGATTCCATCAGACTCTCAAGAACATGATCCGAACCTATTGCTTTGAGCACGAAAAAGACTGGGACGAAGGAATCCACATGCTGCTGTTTGCAACCCGTGAATCCGTCCAGGAATCGTTGGGATTCAGCCCTTTTGACTTAGTCTTTGGCCATTCGGTGCGCGGTCCCTTGAAATGTATAAAAGAGACTTTGTTGTCACCAACAGCCACTGAAGGACTTTTAGAATATGTAATTAAGTTTAAAACTAGACTTTATGATGCTTGTGTTCTGGCCAAAAATAACTTACAAAACACCCAATCCAGCATGAAACGCTGGTATGATAGAAAGGCCCGTGTTAGAGAATTTTCTCCCGGGGATAAGGTGCTTGTATTTTTGCCCATACCAGGTCAACCCTTGCAAGCCAGATATTTTGGTCCCTATGAAATTGAGACCAAAATTAGTGACCTCAATTACACAATCAAAACTCCTGACCGTAGGAAAAAGACTCAGCTATGTCATATAAACATGCTGAAGCCTTATGTATCTCGGCCAGATCACTCAGAGAAGAGTAATTGTGTTTTAAATACAGTCAAAAGTTGTTCAAATAGCCATGTTTCTCCTATTGATGATGATATTGTAAAGGAGAAATTTGGACAATACAAAATACCTAATTCTTTTGTATTACAGAATTTGGATGTAAAACTGTCTCATCTGTCTTCGACAGAAAGGCCAGTTATCATGAAACTCATTAATGAATTTAATGACATTTTTTCTGATGTACCAAAACAGACTAATGTTATAATGCATGATGTAGATGTTGGCGAGGCTACTCCAGTCAAGCAGCATCCTTACAGGGTTAACCCTGAAAAACTTGCCATACTTAGGTCAGAAATCAAGTATATGCTTGAAAATGACCTCATTGAACCAAGTTCCAGTAGCTGGAGCTCCCCATGTGTCTTGATACCTAAACAGGACAAGACTTATCGTTTTTGTACAGACTACCGTAAGGTAAATGCTGTAACAGAGACCGATTCGTTTCCTATCCCTAGGATAGACGATCTCATAGATCGTATTGGTGACGCTAAGTACATCACCAAAATAGACCTACTTTCAGGTTATTGGCAGGTTCCCCTGACTGATAGGGCAAAGGAAATCTCCGCCTTTGTCACCCCTGATGGTCTGTACCAATACAAAGTGATGCCATTTGGCATGAAGAATGCTCCTGCCACTTTCCAGAGAATGATAAATGCCCTGCTTGCTGACATGGAGAATTGCCACGCATACATAGACGATGTAGTAATTTTTAGCCAAGATTTTTCTAGCCATTGTAAACAACTGCATTGTCTTTTTACTAAACTTTTACATGCAAAAATTACTGTAAACCTGAGTAAGAGTGATTTTTGCCAGGCTTCCATCCAATACTTAGGCCATATTGTAGGACAAGGCCAGGTGAAACCTGTAATGGCCAAAGTAGAAGCTCTCTAAGCTTTCCCTATCCCTGCTGATCGGAAACAACTCCGAAGATTTTTGGGAATGTCTGGATATTATAGAAAATTTTGCGAAAATTTTTCTGTCATTGCCAGTCCTTTAACAAACCTCCTGAGAAAGAACGTCCGATTTACTTGGACGGATGAATGTCAGAAAGCCTTTAACCAAATTAAGCAGATATTATCTAGCTCCCCCATTTTGATGGCTCCTGACTTCGGAAAACCTTTTAGGTTAGCTATTGACGCCAGTGACACAGGTGTTGGGTCAGTCCTTTACCAAGAAGATAATTTCCAAGTAGAGCACCCTATTTGTTTCTTTTCCAAGAAATTTAATAGACATCAAAGAAATTATTCTACTGTGGAAAAAGAATGTCTTGGGTTGATTCTTTCTATACAACCCTTTGATTTTTATATCAGTGGGTCCAGATGGCCACTGGTTGTATTTACTGACCACAATCCCCTTACATTTATCCACAAAATGTCTGGCAAGAATCAACGACTTCTCAGGTGGAGTTTATTTTTACAAGAGTACAACCTAGATCTTAAACACATAAAAGGCAGCGAAAATGTTATCGCCGATGCCTTATCTAGATTGTAAAAAGTATTTTGATGTATATTTTTTTTTATATATATCATGATAAATACATTCTGTAATGTAAATATCATTTTTGTAATTATTCTAAAAAGATTTCCATTTCGTGGAAATGTAAACTTTTTATTTTTAGGAGGGAGGTGTTACGTATCTAGGCATTGTTACCTAGATACTATTTTTTGTTCTTGACCTGTAGGTTGTCTGCCCCTTTGTGTAATAAGTTTTTTTTTTATTTTATTTTTCACGGTGAGTCAAGCCACACAGACAGTGACCGGTCCTTGACCTATGTGTGTACCTCTGGTTGAAAGGAGGGTGGTTTTTTTTTTCTTCTGTCTCTTTGAAGAGCGTTCTAGATCTGGGTGTTGATGACTTATTCTGTTCTAGAAATTACTAGATTTGTCTTGATATCGACGCGCGGTATATTATATAAAGACCGCCCGTGTAACGTTGACAGACAGACATACGGAGACAGCCGTGAGACAGAATAGCGGAGACATTGCGTGACCCGTGCGTGGTATACCAATTGATCGTGTAAGTTAAGATTTCTCTTTTTTCAAGGCCTTGCTTGTATTTGTAATTATATTTTCAAACTCTGGTATTGTAATATTTTTACATGCCATTTTTGTAAAAGGGTTTTGGTCAACCCTTCCATTTTGTATTGAGTAAATGTTTTTTTTTTTATTTTATATGATTCATTTAAAAGTACTATTCGAGTTATATTTTATTAAACATTAAGTTGATATTTTACCTTCCGATTTCTTGTGTCATTTTTTGTTTGTTATTCATTGTAAGTCTTTGATTAAATTCAGACTTAAGATAAGTGACACAACTGCTTTTTCTATTGTCACGTTCCCCTAGGCAAGCCATTTAAAAATTAGAATTCAATTCGTAATACGTGACAAATGTCAGTTTCTATTCTATGTGTCTAACTGTGCAAAATACTTATCTATATAATTTAGACTGTAAGGGGAAGAGGCGTGACTTGCATATTCTTCCTTGGCACTCTGATTTCTACAATGCTGCTGTTCCTGACGCCATCAGACGTCAATAGTACTTTCTTGTTTTTCTACCATTAAAGATTTTTGAAAAAAGGAAAAATTCCCTTACTGTGTGTGGTCAAGCATGAATGTTGTTTTGTTATCGGCTGAAATGTCTGTATTTTCCCAAGATTTTGAGTGGATTTCTTTTTCAAGTAAGGAATCGTTGTAGGTAGGAATCTGTCGCTGTTAAGTGGTCAAAAGTGATGGCCCCAATGAGGCTTCTTGCTCATGCTTATTACATGTGATCATGGGATAATAAAAAATTAAGATAAAACAAATGTGTTTGTGTCCATCTGATAATAATTTAAGAACATGGCTGAGCCAAACTAATATAAGCTTTGTTTTTGTTCTTTAAAGTATTTTTTAAGCTATATTTTCTTGTTTAGTGTTCACTAGTTTGACTCTATTTATGTTCATTTCTCTTTTCACTCTTTCTTTCCGAACTTATTTTCCACGTTCCGCTGAAATGATTCATTTTTCGTTATTTTTGCTTCATAATCCTGTCAATACCTTTTTTATGTTATCAGAAAATGTTTTATTAGGCATAGAATTATAGAACTATGCATCCTCAGATTGTGTAATGCATATTAAATTTTATAAAAGCAAAAAAATTAAATAATTTTTTAATGAGGTCAAATTAACGTTGGTATTGTCAGTTAGGAGAGAGAGAGTTAACCATCTCCTTCTTGTTTTACTAAAGAGATTTTTCTCTTTCACTTTGCATATTCTCTCTCACTATTTCTTTTCTTTCTTTCTTTTTCAACACTCTTTATCATCTTTTCTCTCTCTCTCTTTATCTCTCTTTTTATCTCTCTTTTTATCTCTATTGTTTCTTTCTCTAATTTTCCCCTTCCCCCTTGCAGCATATTTTGTTGTTCTCTTTTCCACTTGTTTTTTTTTTCCTTTTCATTCCCATCTATGTTTCTTTTATCTCTTTCTCTCTCTTTCTCACCGTTCTGGCACTCTCTTTCATACGTCTTTCTCTGTGTTTTACTCTTTTTTTTTAAAACTTCTCTTTCTCTATCATGTCTATATTCTCTTTGTCTCGTTCCACACTACAATGTTCTTTTACTCTTTATGTCTCTTTTTCTATTCCTTTTTTTTTTTTCATTCCATCGTTCGATTTCTTTTTCTTTCTTTTTCCTTTTTAATGCTTAATTCTTCCATTTAAAAATAAAAAGGCTTAATGAGGTTTTTCTCTGTATTCTCCCATCATGTTTCTTTCTATCTTCTCGTCTTGACACTTTAAATGTAAACTTTCTTTCTGTAGCTTAATATCTCTTTCTCTCTTATTACCTACAAGACACTATTATATTTATACATCCTATGGCAGTCATTTCACAACAACTATTGACTATTTCGTCTGTCCATTATACTCATCCAATCCACTTATGCATTCTTCCCTTATGTATCTGGCCAAGAATTTCTACTTAATACCCCCCCCCCCGTCCACCACCCCCCCCCCCCCCCCAATTCCATTTCTTTAAGATATCTGACGTTCTACGTTTTAGTAACAAAAACAGGAATACCCCCCCCCCCCCTCTCTCTCTCTCTCTGTTCCAATGCTACTCCAGCATCCAATTCTAGATTTAAATCATTCCATTTTTTTTCTTTCTTATTTTGTTTCGTTTTTTTTTGTTCTCTTTCTTTTATATACTATTGATTGTTGACGTCACATCGCAAGGTTAGCGCGTGTTAGTGGACTTTCGGTATCACGTCACAGCGCGAGACGAGCGCGTGTTAACGGCGGACGAACCTCCCACTGTTGCGTCATAGCCTGAGCACAGAGTTCCATGTCTAAGGTGGTATCTTTACATACCCTGCCCACCCGTCTTTCACTCGCTCTTTCGCGTACAGATACACACAGATTTCATTCTTTCTTCGGCCATATCTGCCTGTCTATCTGTCTTAAGTTTCTTTTTCCCGAAGTCAGCTTGCTGTAACGTTGGCTGTAATGTCTGAGTGTTCTTGTATCGTTGTTCTACAGCAGTGACTCCCAAAGTGGTCTATATAGACCCCCAGGGGTATACGAAGACTTTTTATGTGTCTACGAGATAAAAAAAAGTTTGGGAACCACTGTTCTACAGGGCCTTCTTTGAATTAGGTTGGGGTTTATAAATTCAAAGCCTGATCATGCGGTATGCGCGCTAAACTGCCGTTCGGAATTCTCGATGGTCCCGGGTTCATACCCTGCCAGCTGCCATCCCCCGTCGTCCTGCGGGAGGTTTGGACTAGGAAGTAAATTATATTCAACTCTGAAGGAACATCCAAAAAACTTGTAAAACATTTTACAAAATAAACATCACAAGATATGTAGCAACTCGTAGCGACCAACAGAAGATCAGTATCTTGGTTAAACATTGTTTAAAGCATCAGTATCTAGGTTTAACATTGTTTAAAGCATCAGTATCTAGGTTTAACATTGTTTAAAGCATCAGTATCTAGGTTTAACATTGTTTAAAGCATCAGTATCTAGGTTTAACATTGTTTAAAACAACATAAAAAAAACAAGCCTGTGTCTTGTGTTCATAGCTTATTATGTTTTATCTTGTGAAGAGTTGACTGTAATTGTTAATTTTCCTATGGTGCGTCTCCTGACTCAATGTCTGTTACATTCCAGCCTCTGACGTCTTATTGAGTTCTGGCTAGACGTTATAATCAAGATTTCTAAAGAGACGTCCAAAACTTTAGAATATATTAGGGCCGGCTTTAGGCATAGGCAAACTAGGAAGCCACCGAGGGCCTCCTATTGGTGGGGGCCTTGCAAGGACTAAAAACTTTGCGAAACTTGTATCAAATCTCAAAAATAGCAGAGCACTAGGGCTCTGCGTCTACTGGCCTAGCTCTAAGTCTCTACAACGACTCAATGACAAATGTTTAAATCTACTTGTTAGACTTTTTATGTTAGACAGTTAGAAGACCGTTCTTGTTCTGGTTTATTTTATGAATTGCGTAATTATTTTTTCAATCTCTATTTATATTTTGCTAATTCATTAGGGGGCTATTTAATTCACTTTGAATAGGGCCTCCAAATAACCAAGGCCGGCCCTGAATATATATATATATATATATATATATATATATATATATATATATATATATATATATATATATAAACGTAGCATCTATTTAATATCAACAAAACATATAGAGTGCATTCTGAATGATTTGTATATAAAGTACATTAACGAACAATGACTGCACATCGGTGCGTGCGTGGGAGAGCGAGGAGATACGTTTAGCCCGCCCCCTTTCCTTTCAGAGGGTATTCGCTCTTATAGTACAGTGGGCATGCTTAAAATAAATCAAGATTTGAAATATTGATATTTGAGGAAGGCAATCAGGCATTAGAGTTGATGCCTCTTCGTTAAGCTCGGCCATTGATTCAGATGTTTACAGAGCATGTGTACTTAACTTATCGACCGTTGGACGTGTGACTAGACCGTTAGGATATGTCCGACCTGCTTGATTTGCATGATTTTGCATGACCTACATCAGGCTGTGCGCGGCACAGGCAGGGTCATGGCGACATTTAAATTTGCTGAAAGAGACGATCAATCCCCACGAGTTTCAGTTCTGTCTTGGCTTTAGTGATATTTATCTCCTTTATCTCTTTCTCTCAATTCTAGCTTTATCTCTCTATCTCTTTCTCTCAATTCTAGCTTTATCTCTCTATCTTTTTATCTTAATTCTAGCTTTACCTCTCTATCTTTTTCTCTTAATTCTAGCTTTATGTCTAGCGGATTCACTAAAAATTGCACCCAGATCTCCCTTTCTTTTTTCACATCCCCCTTTTCCTATGTTCCCGTGTGGTCCAGACAAGAGATCATAGTGAGCTCAAAGCATGAAATAGCACTAAGAAAGAGCTATAGGTACACATATTTCTAATCGCACAGATTGTTAGTCTAGATCTATAACAAATTAAATGACATGACTGCTCCAAACTAATTGATACAACTACACTTCGTTTTTGTTTTTTAAAGCATTTTTTGTTTGTTTGAATTAACCTCTGTAATCTACAAAATTCGTATTCTCTGTCTATCTGTCTGTCTCTCTTTCTCTTCTTCTTCTCTAACTATTTCTCAATATCTTTTTCTTTCGCGCTCTCTCTCTTTCACGCTCTCTCTCTTACTCCCTTCCCTCTATTCTTTCCTTCTTTCTCTTTCTTATGTTCCTCTTTTCTCTCACTCACTCTCTATTTCTCTCTCTTTCTAATTATATCTGTACCACATTTAAGATTTTCCTCGGTACTGTTAAGATTTAAAGTTGCACGAATCTACAGCCTAATTTGGGTATGCCAAAGTTCACGTATGCAGTTTTATTTGAGATGAAAAAACTACATACTGTATTTGTGATGAATATATATAGTTATATACTTATACAAATGTATTTCAATAAATTCTATCACTTTGATTGATTTCTTACTTATTTCATTATAACTTTATCGTTTACGTATTACGGCATGGTGATTTTAAAATAGTGAAACAAAGCACATGTCCCGTCCAAGGCACGAACCAAGGATAGCGCCGCCCAGAGGAAACACAGGACCAGACGATTCAGATATTCTGATGAAATGATCTGTTTCTGTGTTGATTATCTTTAAAGGTGTCATGTGGCCATCACAATGACCGTCCGCCTTTACTTTTCTGCAAATTAATTAATTACCGAATAGAGTTGGGAGCTTTCGAAGGATCCTGAAGTCGGGATTCGAATTCATAACACAATAACAATAAAAAAAAAAAAAAAAAAAAAAACGCCAATAGGTCATTGCTACATCCATATCAACAAGATCAACGCCAATAGGTCAATTCTGCATCCAAATCAACAAGATCAACCATTACGTGGGATTGCTGTTCCCTTACCATCTAGCAAACAAACAAAAAGAAATAAATCATGATAAATGATCCTAATTGTAAAGCCTATGGCTGCGACTAGACCAAAATCCAGCGCACTCGTATGTGTGTTGTGTATGTGTGTATGTGTGGGGGGGATATATTTGTGTGTGTGTGTGTGTGTGCGTAGTGGGGTAAGATAAATAATGTGGGGCGAATGGATGTCAATTAAACAAAGCCCAGTTTGCCTATACTTGAGCATCCATTGATCTTTCGTGGTGATATGTGCGCCTTGTTGATTAGCTCCGACCCTATTCTTCCAGTCTCCTAGTGTTTGCTCGAGCTATTGGTGTGTCTGATGCCCGGTGTTTGATGACACGTCATTCCATGTCATGTTTTTAATCCTAGCTGCTACATCAGTGACGCTGATCGTCCCTGGTACTGGTTACTTTGTGTTTCGCCATTCTGCATCTTAGTGCACCGAAGATGTCAAAGAAAGCGTTCTATGCTGACCGATTTATTGATTGTCAAAACGACTTGGCGTCTGTCCCGAGTTTATTGTAGAGTTTTATATTGGAAACCCTATAAATGGCTAGCTTTTCTTGTTTATCCTGTTACAGATTAAAGGAAATGATTGTTATCTGTGGGGTTGTTTTTTTTTTGTTGTTTTTTTACAATGCCTCTATTCATATCAGAACTTCATGGAAGATATGCGGAGGGTGAGTAGTCGCTGATCTTAAAAACGGCTCTAAAGATTATCCTCGAAATTTAACAATTAATGTATATCGCCGAGAAAAGAATGACCAGCTCGTTGGCCATACGGGGAAAACTCTAGGTTGACCGCTAAAATTTTTCAAAGTAAAAAATAAATAAATGTAACTATGTAATAATGTGGCTAGAGAACTAGACCTAGACCTGGATCCCACATCGGTTTTGAAATGATTATCGCGTTCTTGAAGGAACTGTCGCTTTTTGGAGAATTTCCGTATGTAAGGCTTAATCGATTCAGACGTTAGGGTTAGGGTTAAATAAAGTAATGTTCATGAACATTTGGCTCATCGTCTTTTCAGTCTAGATTTAAAGACCTATCATTAATAATCATTCAAATAATTTAAAGTGTAGTAGATCTACACATTCGCTTAACCAGAATTCTTTATAGGGGAGTGGGGCCAGAATTCTTTATAGGGGGGTGGGGCCAGAATTCTTTATGGGGGGGGGGGGGCCAGGATTCTTTATAGTGGGTGGGGCCAGAATTCTTTATAGTGGGTGGGGCCAGAATTCTTTATAGGGGGGTGGGGCCAGAATTCTTTGTAGGGGGTGAGGCCAGAATTCTTTATATGGGGTAAGGCCAGAATTCTTTATAGAAGGTGGGGCCAGAATTCTTTATATGGGGTGGGGGAGGGAGAATGAGGCGGGGTAAAAATGTTTCATTATTTTTTAATTTAATATTCATTAGTTATTAAGAGAACAACAATTAAAAAACAAAATATACGTCGTAGTCAGTCGTATTCCAATAAGTGAGCTGTTGATTGAATAGTTGATTTAAGTTTGTTGATAGATTATCTAAACAAAGCTTAGATAATCACAGGTCTGTGCCATGTGGCTACGAATTATTGGTCTAGCCTGCTCACAGGCTGTGACGTTGCAGGTCAGTGCGGAGGCTTTCTACAACGGATGGTCTCGGCTTGATACAATTTGTAAATCGTTTTACGCAAACAAACGTCCATTTGTTTAGTGCCTAACCAGGCTACTTTTCTCCAAATGACGGAGTGACCCATCACGGAGGCATGGTTTTATGTACGTATTCCTTGTGTAACCAAGAGTAAAATTATGGCGGACGATAAGTTTCTATCGCTCAATAGATTCTAATGTAATCACGAGGAACTCTGTTGTAGTCAAGGTCAGGGTCAGAATTAAAGGAGATCAGTGTCATGTTTTATTTGAATTTGGTTGTTTGTTATATGTTAATACCTCTTCTGGTATTATTAGAATGTTTTTCGTGTATTGATTAAATTTGTTGTTGCGCATGTCTAGTTGATCTATTGAGTACTATCACCACTAACATGTAGATATATAAATAACTCCGTTGTAGCAGACATCATATTTATAAATAAAATAACCATTCACAATAAATTAGCAACTTCAGCCATCAATAAATTGCATGGAATACTTCACAAAAATCAACCATAATCCAAATGAAATATATCTAATACACAATTAGTAAAGCTTTGTATCCTACAGACATAACACGTCTGTCTTCTTGATACTCATGACGTCGACTGCCTCTTGACCATGTGGTCGGCTCTCAAAACTAGATTTCTTTTAACCACAATGCAACTGTGTCCCCCTTGATTTTCCTGTGCAACATCATACTCTCCCTAAACAAGTGTATCTCGTGCTCCACAACCACTATCAAACAATAACGTGACAGTAAGGCAGGGCTACAGCTACAAGAAAGGGGCCTCTATCTTAATTGTGACGGGTCAGAAACTTTCAAGGTTATTTTTTCCAATATATTTCTTTTTAATTTTGCGGCTGGCAAAAATGTCGTGCTTAAGAAATGTACGCTTGTATTGATCGGAATTAGTAAATACAGCTCCGGATTTACGACAGTGCATCTACCAAGGTCCTTACCCTCCACAAACTCAAAAATATACACTTTTAAAACTAAATATGCATATTATATTTAATATTTATTAAAAGGAAAGTGAGATTAAATATACAAGAACTTTATTTCTTCTTTCTAAAATATAAAATGATTTTAGATTTAAGTATTTTCATTCATCAGTGAGTCATCTTTGTTAAAGCTTTCGAAAAATTGAAGTGACTTCCACCAAAGTCCTGCCCTGGGGCCTCTCTTTATCTGTTTACATCCAGCCCTGGTTGAAGTGATAAATACTCTAGGAAAAATTGTTAGTTATAAGTAACTTTTGATTATGGCTATCCAAGGTTTTACTAACGGACTTTTAACTAAGGGAGAATACGCTGATAGGCAAATACAAAATGGCTACTGTGGCGTCAAGTGTACTGGACCTGGTTTTGTAAGATGTAGCAGTCGACTGAGATTGTCACTGCGATGGCGACACGGAATGACATAGGGGTCAAAGTTGATGTCGTTCAGACCCAAGAGCTCAATACACAAGATTGACATTGATGACAAGGTGTAACGAAGCTGCCGATGAAATGTCAGGAAGACATTTGACAGTGTGGTCAGCGAGGAATGACAGGCACTGAAATAGCCGATGGTCATGTACTGTGTGAAATAGAGAGTGGGGGGGGGGGGCAAGGACGTTGCTAATTGACACCAAATATGAATTGAATGAAGCCCCAAGGGAGATGATCCATTATCGAAGAGCTATTTACCAAAGGGACAAGTTATTTATGGTCTGTGCTCTGGACAAGGGGAGAGAAGTTTAAACAAGCGCTTCACGTATAATACAATATAATGATTGGGCTTTCCTCATTTTCAAGAACTAAATTAAATTAAATTAAATCCTGAACATTTATACCTGATGAATAAACAAGACATTAAATATATAATATTTAAAAATTTATTTATCACCGCCGCTCTAATCGATAAAAGTATTAAAAATAACAAGGACACATTCGTAAACCTACACAGCAAACATATCCCACCAAAAGCTAGAGAGATAACTTATAGACTCACCTTGGGGATGACCCCTATGGTAATGCGGAGAGCAAATGACCGTGCATGTATATTATGACATCTTGAAAATGCTGACAATGAGAAACATATGTATTTAGAATGTCCATTATTCCTTCAAGTTAGAAGTACTGTAAGGGACTTATTAGAAGCAAACTGTGGCAGCTATGTAAATGTTAACTTGTCAATTGTATTAAACAAGCTGCCAAAACTGTAAAATAAAATGATACATAACTTTAACTTAATTATTGTTTCCGAATACAGGAACCTTGTTTGGGCTAGCTGGCTCAAAGCTGTACATAATAATAAGGTTTTTCATCCTAAACACTTAGAATTGACATTTAGAAAAATAATGGATTTTAGGGTAGAGAATTATCTAGTTTGATTTTCATATACTTGTACAATGCTCAGGTAGTTTTCCAGAAATGGGGTGATGGGGTCAGGGATATTTGATATTGTGTTGATTGTTCTGGGGTAGAGGATACTTGTATCATTGTTGTGTCTTTTATGGATTCAATGGCTAGGATGGTTAGGTAGTATGTCTTTGATATTAAATAATGTTTCTGTTAAAAAACAAAAAAAAAAAGGTTATAAAGACAGTATGTAAAATCGGTCCACGAAGTAAAGCAGATGTCTCAAACATGTGACCCAGAGAAACAATCTTGTGTGGCCCGCGGCCACGTCCGCCAATTTAAAAAAAATTAGATACAATTTACAATGACCACATATGAGCCGTGAAATGGTTTACAACTGCACAAATCAGTAAATGAGGTGTCCGCCCATTTGCAAGCAAAGATTCTGTGAAGGCAAGCTTTGTTGTTATCGAGATGATAGCAAAGGCATCACGACCATTCACTGAAGGCCAGTTTGTAAAAGAGTATGCTACAGGCGTGTGAAATTATCTGCCCCAAGAAAAAGAAACTCTTCGAAGGCATACGTTTGTCTGCGAACACAGTTGCAAGCAGGATCACCGAGTCAGCGACAAAAGTTCAACAGCAACTGATTGCCGCTGCAAAAGACTTTGTAGCATATTCCATTGCACTGGACGAGTCCACTGGTGTAACAGACACCGCATACTGTGCCGTATTCAGTCGTGGGGTCGACGAAAACTTGAACATTGTTGAATAGCTATTGGACTTACTACCCATGAAAGGAACGACGACTGGATGCGACATGTTTCAAGAACTTGAGGCTTGTATTGACAGGTGTGGGCTATCGTGGGACTGTGTACCAGCAATGTGTTTAGAGAAGGTTGGTGTTGTTGGATTAATGGTAGAGAAACGGTATCAGCTCAGCCTGGCGGGACCTTTTGCAGCAATACGCTGCATTCTGCACCAAGAAGCACTCTGTGGCAAAAGTCTACAAATGAAGAACGTGATGGATGTTGTTGTGAAGACGGTGAATTTCATACGTGCACGGGGTCTCAACCACAGACAGTTTGTGTCATTTCTAGCTGATTTAGAAACGGAATACGGAGAGTAGCTTTATCATACGGAAGTCAGATGGTTGAGTCGTGGAAAAGTGCTGCAGAGATTTTTTGAACTGAGACGGGAAATAGCATTGTTCATGGCAATGAAAGACGGAGACATACCTCAGCTCAGTGATCCAATGTTTTGTCGGATCTAGCTTTTCTTACTGACATCACGCAACATCTCAATGCACTCAATTCACAACTACAGGGCACAAAGCAGCTGATTAACCGTGATGTTTGACCGCATCAAATCATTCAGATACAAGCTGGTTTGTGGGCCACTCAGCTGGCAGATGGAAACCTGGCTCATTTGTCTTTTCTACAGAGCATTACGGTTCAACCACAGCGCCTGAAAGACTACATAGACATCCTCTCCAGACTACTGGAAGATTTTGAACACCGCTTTCATCAATTCACTGCTCTCGAACCACAGTTTTTCCTTGTTGCCACTCCGTTCTCAGTTGACGTGAAAAACGTTTCAGAGGAAGTCCAGATGGAACTACTGGACCTGCAGTGTGACACTGTTCTGAAGCAAAAATACGCTGATGTTGGTGTTCCAGATTTCTACCAGTTTCTTCCCAGAGAGAAGTTTCCAAACTTATTCTGCGCAGCTGCTAGAATTCTAGCGATGTTTGGGAGTACGTACGTTTGCGAAAAGTTTTTTTTCCAGAATGATCAACAAAACAGCATTACGATCAAGACTGACTGATAAGCATCTGAGAGCAACCTTGCGGCTTGCCACTACACGCGACTTCAGGCCTAACGTCGATGGTCTGGTCTCTGCCAAACGCTCTCAGCTGAGTGGACAGAAACATGAGTGTCGAGCCATCTGCAGTAGGCCTAAAAATTATAGTTGTTGTTTTGTGGGGAATAGTTTCTGCATTTTAATAAGTGACAGAGACACCGTCAACTTATTTTAGTAAACTAAACTGCCTGTGCATGTAATAAACTAAAATAAATGTAATTAATAATTATAAAAACTTTATTTTAGCATTTAACTACAGTGACAGTAGTGTTCGTAAAATTTAATGAAAAAACATTCGCTTTTTGTGGTGCGGCCCGCTGAATGGTTGTTATTTTCCATTGTGGCCCACATGCTGAAATGAGTTTGAGACCCCTGAAGTAGAGCATTAAGAGTCTCCACCAGGATTTGAACACGGGACTTCTGGTTCCAAGTACCTTACCCCTCAGCCACAGCATCTCCATATATTCATTTAGCATACACATATTTTTAAAAATAATAATTATTAACCTTATCCCTACATTCAAAATTAATAACATGTTACATTGTAATAAAGAGAAACTAAAAAAGGTTTATTCTTCTAACAAAATTAGATTCATTGGCAACACGAAAAAAAATATTGACTTACTTTAAGCTACAATTGTGTACCAAGACTTTCTCCTCGCAAAAAAAAATTAATATCTTACATTGTCAATGCTATCTATTTCAATTTCACACTGTGTTAATTGCCTCTGATATACCATCTCCTCAACGACACCACCAGATACACATGAATACATCATTAATTTATCCCCTACACAAAAGGGCTTATTTCATTGTAAATATCATAGCGTTGAAAAACCAACACAACAACTTTTTTTTTTAACAAAAATGCCAGTGGCGTAGGTAGGGAGGGGGGATGAGGGGGATCAAAAATTGAAAGTCACACAGGACCCCCACTTAAAGTGAATGTCCTGATATTTTAAAATTAAATATTACGTCACTGCCATGTAATCTTGCTATGTACAAATTAAAGTGAAGTTCCCCTTTCAGACCTTGTGGTCCATAGGGCAGATGATGTAAAGGTCATCTGTTTCCGTGGCCTACGGTTAACGAGCGTGTCATGTGGCCAGCACAACGACCTTTCTTTTTTCCATCTAATATCAGGTACCCAGCTGTAATGGGTCAGGTACACATAAGAGCTGGGTGGACTCAGGGGTGCCCAAAAATACCGAAATTAAAAATTCCAGTCTTCACCGGGATTCGAACCCGGATCAGGTTCGGAAGCCAAGCGCTTTACCGCTCAGCCGCCGCGTCTCCTAATCTTGCTATTACGAGGAGTCAAAACTACTAGACAGCATTGATCTAGAGACTAGAATCTACATGATGTTGTGTATTATCTCGCCAATAAATAACGGTATTATTCATTAAAATAGTCCTAATGATTATTTTTGTTAATTTTACTTATATACTGCACCAATTGTAATATTTACATATATATCTATCAAGTACGTTATTACATGTTGTGATGTCAAATGTCGAAATGCAGGAGCCCATAAAAAGATCAAGACACCCCCCCTCAGAGCCCAAATTCTTAGCTACGCCACTGCAGAATACATTCATATTACTTATCTAACGGCAGCATTTCATACACCATAGACTTTCAAGCCCATGTCCCAAAGCGCAGTGATTGTCAAAATACAGTATGTACCTGGACTTGAAGCCAGAATCTATGCCTCCGATCATAACCGGCCTTAGGTCACTGCAACCTATGCGGCCGCAGTGGGCCCGCACTTTCTTAGGCCCCGCGCTAATTCTAGGTGTAAATAATTAAATTGAACCATCGTAACTTATAACAGGGTTTCCGCGGCCTTCCTGTTTTCGCAGGAATCAGAAGCTCATTGAAATCTCCTGAAATTGCAAAATATACACACCCACATAAAAGTCCTAGAAATTTCCTAGAATTATTTTTAAAAAAAAAGGCATTATCCGTTCTCATAGAGCGAATTTTAACCAAAAACAGGAAGTCCCGGTAGTTTATTTACCTTAATATTCACTAATATATATGTCCTTTAAAATCAAAAGCGATATTTTTTTTTAATTTACATATTTAGAACTAGAGGTCTAAATCTATTATTAGAATGACGATTCCAGATCTATTTTGACATAGATCTAAATCTAGAAAGATTTGATATCATGCTTGCTCTTATTATCCTTATTCCTACCCAGACTGGGCCCGCGCAATCCATTTTGCATAGGGCCCCCAATTGTTAGGACGGGCCCTGCCTCAGGTGGCCAAGAGCTACTGTAAACACCTTTGTGTTCTGTAGATTCAGCAATTATTGTCACCGCATGGCACAGTAAGCAGTGGCGTGTAACTATAGCAACACGCACAAACATACAAAATGCCCTGACAGTACTAATGTCAGTCTAATTAGGTCAGTACTTAGGGCAAATAATTACAGCTACCATCGATTGGTTAACATCTACCTGACATAATGGGCTCCTTAAGGGCAGCCAATGAGAGTTGCGTATACACGAAACAGGCGTAAGAATACTAAACTTTTAGTTTGTGCTCCATGCTCCAAAACAAATAGTCCTAAAATACGAACTTTTTTTTTCCTTAAGCATAAGAGAACAAACCATTTAAGGTAATCTTATTTGCGGCATATAAATCGGATGAAGGTTTAATAGATTATACAGTGCACACAACTAGGCCAGCGTATCTCAACCTATGGTACGCACGTCCCCGTAGAACCGTTTTGACACGTTTCGATTGCAAAGTCTTTTTTTTTTTTTTCAAGACTCAAAATTATGTTTTATTTGCATTATCCCCGATTCCCGCAGCTCACTGGCTGTGTTAAAAGCACTAGTCTACTGCTTTCCTGGACGCGCGGTAGCTGAGTGGAAAGCGCTTGACTTCCAGTGAGTTTCGGTTATAGTCCTGGTGAAGCCTGAGATTTTAAATTTCGGGATTTTTTAGGGGACCTCTAAGTCCACCCAACTCTAATGGATAGCTGATATAAGTTAGGGAAAAGTAAATGCGGTGGTCGTTGTTTTGGCCAAATGGCACCCTCATTAACCATGGGCCACATAAAAAGATCGCAAGGTCTGAACAGAGTATATTTTACGTGATTCTTCCTTTTTATCAAGCGCTCCACTTTTTAAGGGGGCACAGATGTAACTTTTGATCCGTCGGGGAAGGGGGCGGGGTGGAGGCGGTCATAAATAAAGGATTGAGAAACACTGAACTAGCCATTCTCACCAGGTTTATTGGTTTAGTTTACAGAAGATATATTGAGTACTGTCACGGAAACAGGTTGAACATCAGGACAGAGCGCGGAAAGTAAATTAGAATAACTACTGTTTCTAACAAGACTTTTCGTTATAGATTTAGATATATATTTAGACATCGTACAGCGCTGTGACGTGCTAACGAGCAATTCTTATATAATACAGACGTTACTTCAAAAAAGAAGATGGTTACGTCCTACACGCCATGCATCTAGTCATGCATGTTAACCAATGGTCTAAACTGCCCACAGGTTGTGACGTTGCAGGTCAGTGTTCAGGCCTTCTATAACGATTGGTCTTGGTTTCTGATTCCATCACACAGACACACACACACACACACATTTATATAAACTTTTTAAACCAAGACCGAACTACCAGTTATAATTGAATAATTATTGTAAAATCCCATATTGACGAAATTATTTTTAAAAATTAAACAAAGCTTTGACGTTTATTATTATTATTATTATTATTATAAAAACTTGAAAATTAAACAAGAACAAAAAAACTAAAATGCTTTTTAACCTTGGTTAGGCCGATATTACAATATCTGTCCTATGTTTGGGGCCCCTAATCACATAAAGAATCGTTAATAGAGTCCTAAGATTTATGAAAAAAAAAATTCACGCTAAGGTGAAGCTGATTTCCTGGTGCCTAAATATCCGGGTGCCTAATTTTCCGGGTGCTTAAATATTCGATGCCTAAATATCCGGTGCCTAAATATCCGGTGCATAAATTTCCAGATACCGGTGAAGCTACACCATTCGTAAAATCACTAAATTTAGAGACACTTCATGACAGAAGATTAAAAAGTAAATATTGAGCCATAGCTTACAAATATAATACGACAACCTTTTAAAAAAAAAAACAAAGATAAAGATACATATCTTATACCATATGCTAGGATAAAGTCGTACAAGCTCCTTTTTTTTTCGAAATACTATTAGAGCATGGAATGGGGTGCCAGAATCAGTCAGGCACAGCTAGATTAACACACACCATATGTATACTCGTAGGACGTTATTATGTTTTATTTTGAGGGAACGTCTGTAAAGTGTAAGAGAAGATAAAAAGATAAGATAGAAAAGAAGAAAACAAGATAATAGAAATGAAAAAGAAGAACGAAGAATTCGGATTTCCATTCTCCTTAGCACCGTATTTGAATCGGCCACTAAAAACAAGCAAAATACTTTTTTAAATATTTTGTTTTTTAATAAGCTATCTTATGAAAAGAACCCCACAATTACAGCCATATCTGTTAATTTCCCTTTTCTCGGTATGAAACAAAATCAATCAATTACCACCATTTAATTGGTTAATTTTTTTTTTAAATTCATGTTTTGTTAGGGAAAAGAAATAATTGTGCAAAGGTTTAACTTTTTCCGAGAATTGGAAGTGGGAGAAATAACGTGTTGAAAATGTGCACTTGACAGACAGACTGACATACAGACTTGATATAAGCTTGTAAAAGTTGTCCGAGAGAATCTATGAAATGAAAACAGCCACAAAAAAAAGGAGGACTATATTTTCAAAACACTAATGGTCTTTCTAGTCCTCTCCCATCCGGTCGCCCCCACAACCACGTGACCAGAAGAAAGGTCAGATAACAAAAAAATATCTTCCGTAGACCAACGTGCTCTGTCAATAGATTAGAAGTGACCAACTGAATATGACTGGTGAGAGGGATATAACTGGGAAACCCGCATGATATTGACCAGATGAGTTCAACTGACCAATGGGGGCTCGGCTGTGTCTGAGTCCTCTTTCACACACACACACACACATTTATAGAAACACACACGCACACCAGGCGTACACGACGACCAGATTAGATTGCGCAATCTACTAGATCTTACACTGACACAGAAACGTTGAAAAATCACGCGCACTCATGCACGAGCACTCGACGCATGGAGAGAATCAAATGGGAGGACTTTAAACCCAGGCTCTTTTTTTTATCAAGGCTCGATACATTAGGACATCTCGGTCACACGCAACCCGCTGACGCCGCTCAGGAAATGTGTACTATTGAGTGTGGACATTTGTGTGACCATAATACTTGAAATGTTGCCGACTATGATCCAAAATAATGTTGAGACTGAGGTATCTAGAGGAGGCAAAGGAGACTTAAAGCTCTTGTAAGTAAAGTTCCCCTTTGAGACCTTGTGGTCTATAGGACAGATGATGTAAAGATCATCTGTTTCTGTGGCCTATGGTTAACGAGGGTATCATGTGGCCAGCACAACGAAAAAAAAGCCTTTACTTTTTCCCCAACTAACGTCAGGTACCCGTTAGAGCTGGGTGGACTCAGAGGCGCCCTAAGATCCTGAAGTTAAATTTCCAGTCTTCACCAGGATTCGAACCCCGGACCCGGTTCGGTAGCAAAGCGCTTTACCGCTCAGCCATCGCGCCTCCTGTAAACCAACCCTTTTAAGCCACGAATGCATTCAGCTTTTCAAGGTCGAGATTAGAATATCTTCATGTATATGAATATCTTCTTAGAAAGTACTTCGTATACAGAGACGAAGAGACTGTACTTATCTTGGTGTACAAAGAGACGTACTTATCTTGGTGTACAGACAAAGAGAATGCACTTATCTCAGTGTACAAAGATAATATATTATTTATTTGTATAGACTAATAGACTATACTTACCATCGTATACAAAGAGACTGTACTTATCTTCAGATACAGACACAAAAGTTAGTACTTATCTAAGTTTACACTTCAAATGAGAATGTCTTAAATTCCGAGTCCAGAGATTACTCAAGTTTTGAGTTTATGCTTGTGTTTATGTACAAGAAACATTCGATTATTGCACTTAACGTCGAAGAAGAGAAACTGAAAAATGCCATTTATTCACCAGTAGAAGAAAACAACAGAATAACATGGAAATAAATCAAATACTCCCCAATTTACCATTCTCTTATCTTATATGATACAGACGTTACTTCAAAGAAGAAGATAATTACGTACTATGCGTCATGCATTTAGTCATGCATATTAACAAATGACTTAAATTTTGCCAAGTCACTGGTTTTCCTGGCTAGCTCAGGCAACCCATTCCATGCTCTAATAGCACTAGGGAAGAAAGAGCATTTGTACAAATTTGTCCTAGCATATGGAACGAATTCGGAATATGTTCAAAGAATCTCGATCGTCTTTGATTTCTATAATTTCTCAACTGTTAGAAAAACTGATTGATACTTTTTATGGTGAAACAGTACCAGGAAAAATATGAAAACTATTGTGAAACAGTACCAGGAAAAATATGAAAACTATTGTGAAACAGTACCAGGAAAAATATGAAAACTATTGTGAAACAGTACCAGGAAAAATATGAAAACTATTGTGAAACAGTACCAGGAAAAATATGAAAACTATTGTGAAACAGTACCAGGAAAAATATGAAAACTATTGTGAAACAGTACCAGGAAAAATATGAAAACTATTGTGAAACAGTACCAGGAAAAATATGAAAACTATTGTGAAACAGTACCAGGAAAAATGAAGAAGAGGCAGACAGAGAAAGCAATGGGAAGATAACAACAAAGAATATCGTTTTGCGATGTTTCCACTTAATCCGAGAATGTGTGTGGGACAAATAGCGTGTACAAACTTTTTACCAGATAGACAGACAGAGTTATCTGATATAAACTTGGTAATAGAAAATAGAAATGCAAACAAAGGAGAAGTTACTATGTTAAAATTTATCAAAGAAAAGCACAACACAGCAACAACAACAAACAAAAAAAAAAGCCGTCCTTCAAGAGCATGTAATATACCGTGCAAGAAACTGCTGAGCTTATTGCATCATATCCCAGGCACTACTTCCGGCTCGATGACAGACGGGATCGAAAACGGAAGTTGATGCAAACTTTGAAAGGCTTGACAACGTGACTTAGACAGAAAAATGGCGATTCTCGGGAGAATATATGAAAATAGCAGTCTTGCAGACGTGGCGGTTATTTGTCTAGAATGAGACACTTGATTCCTAATCCACATTTGAGAAACTGTGGTTAAAAGAGATATCTAATATAATGATAGTTTATTTCTCATGGCTGAGTCTTGTCTGTACAGAAGGATACGAAGAGTGTGTCTAACAATAGTGTTACATCGTAGGAAAAGAATCAGCTTTGGTGCCAGAAAAAGGAATAGTCTGTGATTGAATTAAAAACATCAGTCTATGGTCGAAAAAAAAAAAGATTAAGATCAGGTAAAGAATAGATCTTTACAGAAGCAAATTTTAAAATAAAATAAACAAATATTTCTGCTCAATTTGGGATTCGAATACATTATAACTATATGAATAAAATATACGTTAACACTTGTTTTACTCAAGCTTTACAATTGAAAGATTTACATCAATTAGATCAACTTAACAAACATATTGAAATGCCTAAGTAAAGAAGTAAAGTAATGTTTTCAGCCCTAGAGATCTTTATGGCAGATGATGTGAGGCTCATCGCTTTCTATGACCAACGGTTGACGAGGGTTTTTTGCGGCCAGCACAACGACCAACGGCCTTTACTTTACTCAACTAATGTCTGGTACCAATTAGAGCTGGATGGATTCAGAGGTGTCCTAAAAGTCCCTAAATTCAAAATCCGAGCCTTCACCGAGATTTGAACCCGAGACGTCCCCACCTCCGGTAATACTTTACAACTCAGTCACCTCCCACCTCCCCCCTTCCCCCTATAATCATAATCTCGACATGATTTGTATGATATCTTTGGACCGTCAGGACAATGACAATCAACCAATTGTATTGATTTGATGTCTATAAATAGACCACTTGCAGGTTGTGATTGCAGTAACTACAATTGTTACGAGTCATTGACCGCATGGCTTTTTCTTCTTCAAAAAAAAATTTGGAGTTTGTTTTTCTTTTTTTTTTTTATAGTTCGGTAGCGTCTTGGTCAACCAAGCTGTCAAGAAAACCATAAGTTATTGATTTTTTTCGGCTGCTCTATTTTGCTTGGTCGTTGTCCTGGTCACATGAAACCATCGTTGTCCAAGGATGAATGTTATAAATAGATAGGTTTACATTAGAAAGTTAAATTTGAAATGCATCGGAGAGTGTTAGGAGTTTAAGCAATTGGTGGAGTAGGTATTTTTTTTTTTAAACAATTTTTGGGGATTTAAAGAAGAAAAGATTAGGTATCGACATGTGTACGTTGTTAAGTTAATGGATATCTTTAGCCAAAGGTTACTTTAGAAATGTCTTTTAGAGTGAAGGTAAAATAGTGTTTACTGTTACATAAAAACGTTTTCTTCCACTGTCTCTTCTCTTTCTCTCTGTAATTCTGTTTCTTTTTTTTTTCTTTTTCTCTTTTTTTTTGTTTCTTTTTCTGTCTTTCTCTTTCTTTTTGTTTCACTTGATGTCTCTCTTAATTTCTATCTTTCTCATTTCTGTCTCTTCTACTCCTTTTCTTTCTCACTCTATTTTCTTTCTTTTTCTTCTTCCTTCACGCTCTGTTTATCTTTCCTTCTCTCTTTATAGTTCACTCTATCTTTTAATATATCTCAGAATTTCTCCTTTTGCAGCTTCCTTTTTTTTGTCTCACTATTCCACACTTTTTGTCTCACTATTCCACACTTTTTGTCTCACTATTCCACACTTTTTGTCTCACTATTCCACACTTTTTGTCTCACTATTCCACACTTTTTGTCTCACTTTCTACTCTCTCTGTTTCTCACGTTCTTTTTCTTTCTTTTCTGCTCTTTCACTTGCTCAGATTTTTTTTGTTTTGATAAAAGTAATCTACATCTTGCCTTTGATTTATCCCCCTCTCCTCTCTCTCTCTCTCTCTCTCTTTTCCTCTTTCTTTACTTTCAATTTTTCAACCTTTTTGTTTGTACTTCATAGAGACGCGCTTTAAGTGACCGCTGGTGATCGCACGTTTCTGAACTTAACAATGGTAATACTACGCGTTCAGAAAGATGCATATACAAACATCCAACAAACCCATATCAAGCTCATTCCTTCTTTTTTGCCTCTATCGATATCTTTCTTTTTCCTTCTCTCTCTCCTAATGTTTCTCTTTCTCCTTCTCCCCCCCCCCCAATGTTTCTCTTTCATATTATATCCTTCCATCTCTAATTATATACTTTCTTTTTTTACAGGTATTGAGCTCATATACAAAAAAACAACACACGACACACACACGGCGACACACCAAAACTAAAAAAGTTCTTTTCTCCGTTATTCAGACCAATTTGTCAGTGACACTCCGCGTAATCGTTTTACCGAGACGCAGAAGCCGCTACTGCAATAATTCATACATTGTTTTGTAGTTTAGGCTTGTAACAGAATATCCCGCGGGATTCGGAACCAATAGAAATGAATCTTCCATCCACTCGTGTGATTTTCGTTGCTTTCTTGATGTTTTGTTCAACAGTAGGCAGCAGTTTAAAAAATAATCATAAAATATCGGAGTCCGGATGGAGGTAAAAAGCAATGACGTCATTTCCTTTTTGTTTTAACATATATAAGTATTACAAAAGGTTTGATTTTAAATGTTTCAGGATAGGTTGAAAAAAGATCTTTTTTAGACCGCTTTGTAATTCTTATATGTTGTGGGTGCACTTTAGACCAATCGTTATGGAAAGGATTCAACATTGACCTGCAACGTCACAACCTGTGGGCAGTTTAGACCAATAGCTCGTTGCCACGTCGCACGTTTCTCAATTCTATTCTATGTGATACATTGGTAAAGATCATGTTTCTAGGGACCACCTATCACTTTCTTTCTTTGTCTCTTTGTCTCTTCTCTCTCTTGTTCTTTCTCTCTTTTTATCTCTCTTTTTATCTCTCTTTTTATCTCTCTTTTTATCTCTCTTTCTATTTCTTTTTTTCTATTTTTCTCTCTCTCTGACTCTCTTTCTCTCTGTCTTTCTCTCTCTTTCTCTCGTTCTCTCTTATTCTTTCTCTCTTTTTATCTTTCTATCTCTCTCTTTCTCTCTCCCTGGTTTTCTCTATTTCTCAATCTCTCTCTCTCATCCACTAATAGCTCTTATCCCACAAGGCAGAGATCGAAATAGTGTTTCTTAAGTGTAATTACTTCCCCCCCCCCCCTTTAAAGCCGCAGTATCAGACAGTGATTACATGTCCCTTATTTATTTAATAGCTGGTAGTAATATTATTTTTTGCGTCACGAGTTAATTAGTCCGATCCAAGTTTGTTTAATCACACAAACATGGACTTGCAAAAAAAACTGAGTAGCCGATCGGGTATTCTCGATACAGCAGACAGTTTACTGAAACGAGGCTTTACCCAAGACAATTTGCTATGACATGGAATTGAAAAAAAAAAGGGTTTCTTCTTTGTTTGTATGTATATGAGTTTTTCGAGAGAGAGAGAGAGAGAGAGAGAGAGAAGGGGCAGATGATATGTCCAGACGTATCTCTCATCTTTCCTTGCTGTGGAATTCTACTCTATAGATGTCATAGTTTGTGTTTGTTATACATGCTCTGTGCATTTGTAAATGTGACGGGAGAGGCTTGGGGTAAAAGTAGGCCTAGTGCATATTTTTCACGTTACAAATATAGCTTCCAATCACGTGAATATTAACATATAAAAAAATAACACTTACGCCTACAAAATATTGGCTTTAAAGAGAAAATATCAAATATTAAGATCCATTGACATTATGTGGTGGATGTCTGATTCCATGTAGAAACAGCCTCTTAGATACGTATTCATTCTTGTTGATAAAGAAGTTAGCCCAATCTCGAATATTTCTCCTCAGTTTCCCAGAGATGGCTTACACACCAGTAGTAGAAAGAAAGGTGAAAGTACAACAGCGCCTGGTGTTACAGATGCCCAACCTGTGACCGCAGCTGTTTCTCAAGGATTGGCCTCTTTAGTCATATGAAAAGATGCAAAGGGAAAGGATCGTCTCTCGAGACGTAAAATGCCACAGAACAGAAAGACTCGAACCCATTACCTTCTTACGCTGAATACCACTCGACCACCCGTACCTAATAATAATAAGCCTTACCTTCTTACGCTGAATACCACTCGACCACCCGTACCTAATAATAATAAGGCTTGTCTTTGAGTCCGAAGATTAATGAGGAATGCAGTATTTCCCGTGGCTATGCAGCCCCAGCTGTGACCTACATATCCTGTCACATTCAGAGCAAGCATAACTATTGGTCGATTAAGATTTTCTTTTGGCCGTCTGCGTCTGTTCTCGGCATCGGATTTTTTGGGGGGTCTCAAATATGTATCCCGCGACCTTTGTGAGTGACCTTCAGATGTCTCGTTCTGAAGAGGCATGCAACCAGGTGCTCTTTTCTATGTCAGCTAGGGCAAGTTGGCGCCTAAGCGTTTTTGTGGGCACCTCTGTTACGTCGACCACCTTTTAGCTCTACAAAACGGACTGCTTTTGGCATACGTTCGTCCCCTAAACGGAATATGTGCCCTGCCCAGCGTAACTGTCGGACCATAAGATATCCTTGCGAACGCCGTACCTAATATTACATTGAATATTGAGTCAAATCTTTATATGATTGTTTATTACCAACGAAATTAGAAACACTGGATGTCAGCAAATATTTACATCATTACAACAGCAGGGCGTGCAGTGGGAATGGGATGGAAGGTGGAGTCCCACAACTAGGTAGAATCAATAAGAGGTCTTGGCAATAATGCAATAATACAGTCTCGCCAAGCAGTGAATAATAAATCACAATGCAGAGATAATACGATAACAATACAACAATATATTCTAATACATCCAGTGATGTGAGGCACGAGGAATTTTTTGTCCATGGTTGTAATATGGTCTCCCTTGTATACTTTTAAAATCAAATATCTGAAGTTAGTTTTAGTCTGGTGGGAGAGTGTAGTTGGGAAGGGAAGCAGTGTCGTAGCCAAGGATTAGGATGCAGGAAGGGGGGGGGGGGCGCTTGGCCTATTTAGGGACCCTGCATTTTGCATTCGACATTATGAAATGAGATTATGTATTTAATAAATATACAAGTCTAATGTGTGGAATACATGCAACATAGTCACAAATTTAAATAACGACGTGAATAGCAAGATAACATGCCATTAGCTTAATATTTAATGTAAAAATAATTTTGGACACTCATTTGGAGCCTTTCTCAAGTAGGGGCCCGGGGACTTTCAAATTAGGACTCATTCCCCCTCCCTTAGCTACGCCACTGAAGGGAAGCCGAGTTCGCTTCTCTGCTTTTGCATTGTGGACTTTGACCTCATCTAAACCTTCTGAAAATAAAATGTCTCTATTCATCTCACACATCTATGAAATATGCAAATATAAGCGACTTGCAGTGAGTCTATCTCAGATCAGCTCTAATTGGTCTCAGGGAAGGAAAAACAACTCCTCCTATTGTTCTCTAGTAAGAAACTGTACCGCGCTGAGTAGTGCCTTGTAGCTCCCAGTACAATTCCAGTTACGTGACCCTTGTTAGCTCACAGTCCTGGGGACACTCAAGAAATGTCACACTGTTTTCTCTGACACTCTACGTGGGGGGGATGAGCTGTCAATCGTACCTTTGAGGAGACCTGGAAACTATGGACCGACGGGGTGCAAGGAGATTTTAAGACTTAAAAAACACATTTCGGGTCGGTACAAGACACTACAAGACACACAAGACACTATAAGATACTACAAGACATACAAGACACACAACAAGACACAACAAGACACAAGACACGCTACAAGACACACTACAAGACATACGCGACACGCTAAAAGACACACTACAAGACACACTACAAGACACTCCAAGACACACTATAAGACACACAACAAGACACTACAAGACACAAGGGTAACAAGAAAACACAAAATAGTTTAGAAAAAACAACAAGAAAGCTTTTATTAAGCGCACTTGTATCAATTAGTTTGGATCAGTCATGTAATTAAATTTGTAATAGATCTAGACTAACAATAAAAAAGCATTTATTAAAATTAATTTAAAACAAAAGGAACGTCATGAATTCGAATTTGTGAGCTAAATCATTCTCAAGCTTCTCAAGCCAACGCGTAACCACTCTGCTAGCGAAGGGTTTATGAACATGGAAGATTGTAGAGTTATCTTTTGTTTCCATTTCATGTTTGTATTCACTAAGCCTGAGACGGCAGCCTAATATAAAAGGGACTAATTTTGCTTGTAACACCACTTCAGTCAAGCACTATCTCTTTCCCTTGTTTCAGATACCAAAGATATAGTTTATTACCATTTTTATTAACTAACGGGTTAATTTTTTTTTATTGATTCATGTGTGGTCAGGTACGGGAAAATAAATGTGTAAAATTTCGGCTTAATCTGACATTGGGTGTCGGAGAAATAAGTTGTAGAAACATTTGGCCAGACACACAGGCACACAGACACACAGACAGAGTGAGTAGTTGACTTCGATTGCTAAGATTCATAATGAACGCAATATTTCACCAATCCAAGCGAACCCAGTTGTGACCTGCATATTTTGCCACATTGATGCAGACAAAGCCGTTATCCGCCGGGATCGAAGAATGTTTTTGAAGTCTACGCCTCTCTTCGATAACGTCTTTTCGTTGTGTCCCAAAGGGAATGCAATGAATTGAAACGGATTTGAGACACGCAGATAAGTCTAGGCGTTTTTAAAAAGCTATTACAGAGCATAGTGACTGAGTGGTAAAGCACTTGGATTACGTACCGAGTGGTTTCGGGTTCAAATCTGGGTAAAGACTAGGTTTTTTTGAGCTTCAAAAAAAATATTTTAGGACAGTCCTATGTCCTCGACTTCGTACCTGACATACGTTGGGGGGGGGGGGGGGGTAAAGCCGGTTGGTCATTGTGCTCTCCACATGACACCCTCGTTAACCTTTGGGCATAGAAACAGATGGCCTTTACATTATCTATCTCCATAGATTGCAAGGTCTGAAATTGGCTTCCTTTCCTTTCA
The DNA here is from genome assembly GCA_030265305.1 of Biomphalaria pfeifferi. NCBI lineage: Eukaryota > Metazoa > Mollusca > Gastropoda > Planorbidae > Biomphalaria > Biomphalaria pfeifferi. Next base: position 108,444 of record JASAOG010000258.1, read on the forward strand.
TTATAAATGTTATAAATCTGGATCACATATTTTGGTTTTCTACATAATGGTTTGGAAGGGCCTTGACCATTTTAGCCGACACTACATACCGGTACTTTGTAAGGAAGTTAAGAATAATAGTCACCCTTGTGGCCCAATATTGTGTAATACTTAAAAGTTCTATTATGGACAGTAGTGGTGATATTGTAGGGCACGTTCAACAGGGAAAAGAAATAACAATGAAAAGAATTAGTAGAAGATCTACCTGCCCGCCTCTCTCCGTAGCTCACTGTCTCTCTTTTCGTCTCTCTCACTCAGAGCAGAAGTGACCAATTGGCAACAAGGGCAATAACTTAGAACTGTAACATATTTTGGAGGCGCGGTGGCTGAGTGGTAGGGAGCTTGGCTTCTGAACTAGGGGTCCACTGTTCGAGGCGATCGCCTCCCCCCCCCCCCCACTCAGCCGAAGGGGGGAGCGAACGAATTTTAGAATAGAATTCACACAATTTGTATACGAATTTATTACTTATGTAATAATTATGCTAATTATTTATATTTCAACCTATTTTTAGATTATTTCGCCCCCCCCTCAGACATTTTGTCCGATTTGGTGGGGACGGGAGGGGGCGATGGCATCAATCCCGCCCCCCCCCCCACCCCATAAACTTTCGAGGGGGGGGGCGGTCCAATAAATTTGTAGAAATCACAGCTTCCTAACAGAATCAATTAAATATCTATATGATTAAAACGTGTTATTGGTGTTTTAACCGATCTTTAGATTATGTCGTTCCCCTATTTTCCGATTGGGTGGGGGGGGGGGGGGGGCGAATACATCTACTGCCATTCCCACCTAAACCCTTTGAGTGTGGGGGGGGGCGGTAATACTTTTATGGGGAAATATAACTTTGTGAACAAAATTAGTTGAATATCTATATAATATAAGCTACGTATTGATATGTGAACCCATTTGTACACACACTCTAATCTCAAATTTTATCATTAGTAAATATAAAATGAAAAGGGTTGTACCAGGTGGGAGGGGCGATACATGCAATCGCCTTCCGCCCATTGGACAAACCAATACTTTTCTTTTTGAATTATAGTTAAGAAATTACAAAATTATAAGAAAAATCTGTCACTAATAATAATAATAATAATATATATATATATATATATATTTATGCTGTAATCACGTTTATGCATAGGGTTAGGGTTTACTGGGCGTTAGGGTTGGGGTTTGGAAAAAAATCGCCCCCCCCCCCCATTCCGAAATTCTGGATCCGCTAGTGATTGTATGATCAACACAATCTCATCGTAACATCAAGTAAACATGTAACATCAATCAAAACACATTGTCTCATATGACACTCTAAACTAGTCGTGCCAATATTACGGTATATAGTATAACGAATGAAATGAAGTTGTTATACTCTGGTACTATCTTTTTTGTTTTTTTAATTCACTTGGTAGCAGACAAGAAGATATTACGTCATCATTAGTTGAGCTTTTTCCAGACACTGTAAGATAAAGATGGACAATGGACACTAGTGAATTATTCAGCAAAAACTTTGGTCTGAATGTCGTGTCAGAGATATAGTAAACACAAGGCTAAAGACGGGGGGGGGGGGGGGATGGAGAGAAATGTGGGGAGAGAGATGTGGAGAGAGGTGCGGAGAGACAAGTGATGACAAAGAGAGATGGTGAGCAGGTCTGGATTTAGATTTGATAAGATCGTAAGCTATTTGAGATTTGGGGCCCATTTATACGTCTTAACATTTATATGTCAATGCCAAATTGATATACAATTAAGGAATTTATGCATATCGAAATAATAACCTAAGTCTTAAAATCATTACTCATAACAAATTAGCTCGGACAATTGTTATGGCCCCCCTCCCCCAGTATGTGATGAAAAAGTAAAGTTTCCCTTTCAGACCTTGCGATCTGTAGGACAGATAATGTAAAGGTCTTTTTCAGAAACCAGCGGTTGACGAGGGTATCATGTGACCAGCACAATGTCCTACCACCGATACTTTTCCCCTACTAATGTCAGGTACCAATTAAAGCTGGGCGTCTGGCTTCCGAACCGGAGGTTACCGATTGGTAGCGAATGATGCAATATACTTGGCATTGTCGTCATTTAGTCTTAGAGGAGACGACTCCAGAACGTGAGACTGAAAGAAGTTATTGTAATGATATAGATTTTGGTAAGAAATATTATTACTATTACTGTTGTTGTTTATATTATTAATTAAGTTTTGTCTAGTATTGTTCACAAGGAAGTTATTCAAGTTATTCGAATTTCTAGTAGTTAGGATTCATCACGCCTACAACGTATTAGCTGTCTACCAGCAGCTTGGTGCTGCAACTCAATGACCGATTAAAACACCACGACATTTAAGTTATTTACCAATCTTCTGAATCAGAGACAATATCATCATCAACATCCACAAGCTATTACACTCTTAATTTAGTCTCAATGATTTTTTTGATGAACTCCATAGATCACGGCGTTTATTTAGTTTAATTAAGTTACTAATTAAACACCAATTCCCTCCTTACGTAGATGTTGTCGCTATGATATTTAGCGGTCGATATGCTGCTAGATGCAAGGAAGTAAGTTATGTAACTCTCAAAAGAAAGTGAACTTGCGTGTTGGAAAACTATAATTGTGCCCCTTGTTGCCATGGCAACAGTCGACAACAAAAAAAACGTGAGAAAGTTGGCCTACATATACAAGTGGCGCTAGTCCAGGGAGCGGCGACCAAAGTCACCATTTCGCTTTGACCAATTCAGCACATTACGTTACCCACACTCGATTAACGCCTCACATTGTCCTTTATCAAATGACAAGGAAATTTCATAATTGATACAATTCAAATTCTATTTATTCATTTGACATAATTAGTGGCGTGTTGGCTGGTTGGTAAATCGGTTGGTTTTCAAAACGGGGGGGTCCCGGCATCGAATCCTGATGGAGACTGGGATTTTAATATATCGGGATCTTTAGGGCACCTCTGAGTCCACCCAGCTCTAATGGGTGCCTGACATTAGTTGGGGAAAGGTAGAAACGGTTGGTCCTTGTGCCGGCCCTAATGACACCCTCGCTAACCGTGGGACACAAAAGCAGATGACTTTCACATCTTCTGCCCTATAAATCGCAAGGTCAGAAAGGGGAACTTTACTTTTTATTACAAAATTACAAACTTGTGCGAGCTATAGATGGTCAACTTATACTTCTCAGTCGTTCAGAAGGAAGTTGGATTAGACTTACGATTCTATACCTCAGCATTACTACTAAATCAATAATGAAATAAATTCAAATACAAACAACATTAAAGAAGTAGATAATTCTAAATATGATTTTTAAAGAATTTACCACTTTTATACACCTTATATAGGACGCTGTTGTTTTTTTTACTCATAATGACTAGTTAATGTAAGATTTTAAAAAAATAGAACATTCTATACCTCGACCCAGTGAGGCCAACGAGCTTGTAAATTTTTTTCTCAACAATATTCATTAACTCTCGAATTTCTAGGAAAAATGTTAGAGCCGTTTTTGAGATCCGTGTCCATTCATCCACTTAAAAAATACATACAGACACGACCAGAACTTGATAAAGTGGGCTCCTATGCCACTGGCGTAGCTAGAAATCTGCCATCATTGGGGAGGGGGGGCCTTGACCTCTGCAGTTTGACATTTGACATCATGATATGAGATAATGGCGTAAAATTTAATATTTAATTTAAAAGAATCGAACACTCATTTTAGGGACCACCTCAAGTGAGGGCCCGGGATTTTCAAATTCTCCCCCTCCATTCCCCCACCTTAGCTACGCCACTCTCCTATGCACTTAATGGTGACGACGAATAGCTTTGAAACACTCTGACTGAAATTGAAATAAAGACGATTTTAAATGGATGCAAATTTAAGGATAGTATGTTGTCAAGAAACAAAAAGCGATGGGAAGACAGCATAAAAGAATGGATGGGTCTGCCATTGAAAGAGGTTCTACCCAAGGCGAAAGACAGGAATGGAGAAAGACGTTCGACAAATCTTGTGTGTTGCCCCAACGGTCCAACAGACTAAGGGATAGGTGAATGGTGGTGAAGATGATATAAACATGACATTTTTAATAATTGTCAAAACTGAAGATGTATCTCATTAAACAACTAGTTGCCAGGCTTGGCTCTACTCAAATCAATTGTCATAGATATATAGACCTGTATGTGACAGAGACAAGTATTGATCTTTCAAATGGCCTTGATGTTCATTGTACATAATTGCCTAGTTTTACGGCCTGAATGTTCTCGCACGTAAAAAAAAAAAAAAGCGGTCGTTTAGAACTAGGTCAAGTGTGCCGGAGATATAAACAATTCATCCTCACTGCTTGAGATTCGGTTGTAAGATTGACGTCATCACAGGTCAGGCTTGTCATCTTTTCGTCATTGGAAAAACGAGAGGGGGGGGGGGGGTTAATGTAGAATACTTTTTAAAAAAGACTTGATTATTAATTCAGGTTCCAATTGTGCAAGCGACCAGGGTTATAGAGTGATAGAAAGCATGCTCAAACTATGGCTTATGACAACTCCACATAAACGAAAACGAGATGTCGATAATATAACTGCTTGACATGCTGGTTGGCTTCCTTCAGTCGTAGAATGACTTATGCTTCATCTCGCAGAACACTTTTATCGTGTGACTGTAGTGCCCTATTCTGTAGAGGCACTCTCTCGTCTTCATGTACCTCAGGTGAAGACGGTCTTGGTTGCTTCGATCGGTAGAGGAGCCAGGCATTTTTTCGTTGTGCTTCACTTTGCTTCCAGAGCTGAAGCCAATCCTTATGCTCACAGAAATGCGACACTTTAAGGCAAACCCTTACCTGGGACTCCCAAGGAAAGAGGAAGAGGGGACGGCCCAGGAATACATGGCGCAAAGATTTGGAAGCAGATATCTAGCAGATGGGCAAGACATGGGGACAGTTGGAGAGACTCGCCCAGAACCGAGACGCCTAGAGGAAGCTGTTTGGTGGCCTATCACCAGACGAGACCACAAGCAGATATGAAATGAAGGCGTCTATTTCTAGATGCCTAGCCTTCCTTGGCGGAAAGGTTTGGGGGGGGGGCGAGGTGTTTTGGACGGTCGTTGACCTTTAGCACCAATCTGCTGGTAGACAACTTAACCGCTGTAGGCGTACAATGTATTAACTTGTAAAGCTTGAAATAACTTGAATAGCTTCTTTTGTGAACAAAACTAAAAATAGCTTTAATTACAATAAAGACAAATTCAACTTGAGCTGAAATGAAATAAATGCTATAGACTTTAATAATAATACAAAATGGTATTTTGAACAAAAATCAAATCATTACAAAAACACGTCTTTCCACTCTGACAATCTGAAGTCGTCTGTCGTACCTAAGACAGCTAAAGACAATTCCGCTTATGTTGCAACATTCACACTTCATAGCCACCAACCAATCGCTAACCTCTTCCCACCGTCACCATAGAAACACAAACACTTTTTGAAGCAATGCCAAGGTTGTTTTTGCTATTGTTTTTTTTTCTTTTAGTAATGATTAACTTTAGGTGTAGGACAATTTAGAATGGAATGCCAACTGCAAATGATGCCAACATTTTTTTTAATACTAGAAGTATACTTATATATTAATTTAGAGACTTTCGTATCACCCATTGAAAATTGTGAATTTGTGAACTAATCCACATCGACAAATCAATGTTGTTGACCACTTTACCTATCTAGGCAGCACAGTGTCCAGCAATGGTTCACTATCCAGAGAAATAGACAACCGTCTCGCAAAAGCTACTGGCGCTTTTGGCCTCCTCCGACTGAGAGTAAGGCGGAATAGGTCTCTACACCTAGTAACAAAAATCAGTGTTTATAAAGCAGTGGTTCTCACTACACACTTTCATGGCTCTGAGAACTGGCCTTTAATGCACTTCGAACGCTCCCATGAAAAGGTGCCTTCGCCTAGTGGCGGGCATATGCTGGCGGGACTACATTACTCTGTTCTGTTGGAGGTCGGTGTGGACAGTATAGAAACACTATTTACAAACAGCTGCGCTGGGTCAGACACTTATCCCGCAAGGGAGATGACCACATGCTATCTTCTTTGGCGAGCTTAAAGGAGGCCGGCTTAACACAAGTGCTCCCCCACCCCTTTAAGGGCTATAAAGATCAACTCAGGCGTCATTTAACTCTCATTGGCATAGAGGAAAGTAGCTGGCAGCAGATGGTCTCTGAAAGAGACAGTTGGAGAGCTCTTACAAACGCTGCGGGACAAACATTTGAGACTAAAAGAAAAGACATTATTTGGAGACAGGCGCAGAAGACGGAAAGAAAACATAATAGACCGCCAGAGGACAACGGCTTTGTCTGCAGGAAGTGCTGGAAAATATGTAGGTGGGAACTGGGTTTACCTAGTCATGTAAAACACTGCACTCATCTTTAATCTTCGTATTCGAAGACATCGCCGCTGTTCTCTCTGACTACTACTACAATGAACAGATATAAAATAGTTATATAATAAACATTACTAGTAACCAACAACATTGCCTAAATCTGTAAGATGCGAAAACCTTTAAGGCAAATTTGATGAAAGGGGTCCCAGCGCGATGTTTGAGCGGTAAAGAGTTCGGCTTCTGAAATTGGGGTCCCGGGTTCGAATCCTGGTGAAGACTGGGATTTTTAAGGGATCTTTAGGTGCCTCTGATTTCACCCAGCTCTGATGGGTACCTGACGTTAGTTGGGGAAAGTAAACGCGGTTGGACGTTGTGCTGGCCATATGACACCCTCGTTAACCGTAGGCGACAGAAACGGATGATCTCTACATCATGTGCCCTATAAATCGCAAGATCTGAAAGGGTAACAAAACATTATACCCCTTATTACAAAGCTTATATAAAATCTCACTTTGTCTGTTTGGTAAAAAGTTTATACATGTTATATCTCCCACACCTCTTCTCGGATCAAGATGAAACCTTGTACAACTATTTATTGTTATAGACAAGACATAAATACATTTTAAAAAATTAACCAATTAATCAAGTAAGTACTGGTTATTAATTATTTTTTTTTATACCAACAAAGGAAATTAATCCTCCGGTGTTGACAGTCCCATTAGATAACTGAACATTTAAGTTCTCCCATACCCTTTCTCAGATCAATTAGAAGCTTTAACTTTTATTTATTTTACCTAACAAAACATGAATCAATTGAAACATTAAATCAGTCAATTGGTAATAAGTAAAAAAAATTTAAATATCGAATATGGGAAATAACGTCTACAGTATTGAGAGATATAGTTGTAAATGCGAGGTTCTTTACCTTAGATAAGCTTTGGATTTTTTGGAAGTATTTTTTATATTTTGCTTGTTTTTAATTACGGACCTAAATTCACGAGCAATCTCAGCTTTGTGTGAAGCTGGCCATCGCGTTTTAAAGTAATATTGAGTGATAGTACTAGTACTTTTGCTTTTCAGTATGCAATCTACAAAGCTCAGGGTTTTGTATATGTCGGATGGTTTACTAATGTACCTTCCGCCAAAAACTCCGCCTAGGGCGATCGCTAATCCGGCTGCAGGGGAAGGAGGATAGGGCTGGCTACCCTGCCCTGTTAAAGGAGCTACCCTGCCCTGTTAAAAGAGCTACCCTGCCCTGTTAAAGGGGAGCTACCCTGCCTTGTTAAAGGGGAGCTACCCTGCCCTGTTAAAGGGCCCATCAGATGTATGAACACCAAATGCAGATGTCGCTGGCCTGGAGGAGGATAGACCTCCAGCTGTAGGGCGTATCGACTCTGTGAAGGTCAGGGTCATCTAGAGGCCGACATGCCGAAGGCTACTGTTTCCACCAAGATGAAAATGGGATGAACGTGCGACACATTCTCAACAGGCTGTTTCGAAGAATGGTTTTGAACGCATATATTTTTTTTGTATGTGTTTAATAATCAGATATTCATGCAAATAATTACACGCCTGTGCAGACAGAAGAAAGTTGAGCTATTTTTATTAATAATAAGAATGATTGTAATACATCTGGTTAACTCTTTTATGAATAAATTTTTAGCTTCTTCTTTGTGCTGTAACATTCACCCAGAAGCCCCCTTCTTTTTATAAACTAATTGATACAATTAAACTTAAATAAAAGCTTTGTTGTTGTTTTTAAGTATTTTAAAAAAAATATTTTGCTTCTTCTTATACCAAATATTGGGATTAGGCCCTTATTCCCTTCATTTATTTCCTAATGCCCTTAGAGCATGGAATTGAGTAAATCAGCCAGTAGAATATATCACTTTGTCAAGTGTTAAGTGATTAATTTATATGAACGAGTTTAGTAACACTCTGATGCGTCAGGCGGAGTGGGCGTAGGAACAGTAAAACATAAAGATGAACATTCTTCGATATTAGGCCTTCATCTACGACTAACCCAGATTAGATAAAGAAAGAGTTATGAGGATTTAAAAAAAAATTGTGTACAATTAACTCGTTTTCCTTGCTTGAATGGATTTCTCAGATTCTTAAGAGGCATATGTTTTAACTGTCTGGTACAAATTTTCTTCACGTTTTTTTTCTGCCACGTCCAATTCTCGGATCAATCTGAAATTTTGCACAATTATTCGATGACAATACACGAATCAACCCCAAAAAATTACCTAATTAGTCAGTGAATTAGTTATTTTTGATTTACATAGAAAAAGAGAGTTAAACATTGCAGTATTGAGAAATATCACAGTGATTTTGAAATCTTCCTCTTAAATTAGCTTTTATTTTTTTTAAATATTTTCCTTATTTTGATTTGTGGTGTAAAAAAAAAACTACATTTTAATGTGTGTGTGTGTGTGACAATAAAAAACAATAAAAAAACTTTTTTATTCACAGAATTTTTTGTTTTTTTTTAATTTAAGGTACTTCAACTAAAGAAGCGCGGTGGCTGAGAGCTAAAGCGATTGGCTTCCAAAACCGGGGATCCCTGGTTCAAATCCTGGTGAGGATTGGGATTTATCATTTCGAGATTTTTGGGCGCCTTTGAGTCCACCCAGCTCAAATGGGTACCTGACATTAGTTGGGGAAAAGTAAAGTCGGTTGGTCGTTGTGCTGGCCACATGACACCCTCGTCAAACGTAGGCCACAGAAACGATGACCTTAACATCACCGGCCTTATAGACCACAGTGTCTGAAAGGGGAACTTTACTTTACTTTTTTTTATTTCAACTAAAGAAGAGAAAGCTGATTAACATTTTCGTATGCGTTTCACATACCTGGCCTTTAAGTTTCTGGAGTGAAGGCATGTTAACATCAATGTCTCAGGTAGAAATATCCTTTTATAGTATGTATATTTCACGTTTCTTCAGAATTGAACATTATAACATCATAGCCCAAACCTCCCGCATTACGGGCGAAATGGGGGAGGGCAGGGATGGGACCCGGAACAGTCGAGATTCAGTCTCGGGCACAAACCACACGATCAGACAGCCATTCATAGTTAGCAAAACTCATTTATAGTCAATATTTTTTTTTAAATGGGGGGAGGGGCGTGAAATAATGTATGCAGTATGAACTTTGGAATACTATAGTAAAAAGAATTATTACAATACGAATTATGTTTAATAAATGGAAGACAAAACTTCTCGCTTCAAAACTGCCGCGCCAAAACGGCTGCGCTGAAACGTCGCGTTTGGACTAGTGTTCTGTTTGGGGGTTTTTTGTTATTTTTTTTACATGTTTCGGATGTTCCTTCAGAGCTGAAGATAATTTTCTTTCTAGTCCAAACTTCCCGTTGGACGACGGGGGATGGTAGCTGTCAGGGTTTCAACCTGGGACCATCGATAAGTCGAACGGCAGTCCAGCGCTCAAATCGCACGCCCAGGCAGCCAGCCTATTTGGCTTTTCTTAATTTCATATTCAATAAACCACTTGGCTATCAGTATCATAGGAACACTAAGATTATTAATAAAGTTTTAAAAAACACTTGGTTAGCCCAAGAAACAAAAGCTTACGTTAGAATGTTTACAACATCGTTTAACCAAAAAAAAAAAGAAAAATTATGACACATTTGGCTTGTCATAAAATGTTCACCTCACAAACACAATGACATATTTGTTTTGCTTTAGTTGCCCTCAAAGCTTACAAAAGAAGAAATGGGAGCTTGAAAGTATTGTTTAGGGTGGGGTGATGAGGAAGACATACATTTAAAACGGATAAATATCAAATTCTAGGGTTCCTAAAACGACACGAGCCAAACTAAATCCGGATCAAGGCGGATCAGGACAATGCTTTATGTTCGCGTTGAAAAACCATAGAGAGACAGGGAAGATGGTTGGTAGGAATTTATCCTCGTATTGTTTGTTTCTTTATCTCGGGGAAGAAAATGCTTTCAAGAACTAGTGACCTTCAGGAAAAGAATGGATTTTATGACATACGCACAGGGCCGGACTTAGGCCACTTCAACTTTTGCGGTCGCAGTGGGCTGCGCGCTTTCATAGGCCATGTGCTAATTCTATGTGTAATTATTAAATTGCAAAATATCTACGAAAAATTCCTGGAAATGTTCTGCATTTATTAAAATCTCCTGAAAACTCATAAAATCTCCTGAAAAATTGACAAAATTGTCATTTGTGGGTGTCATTTATTACGGAAAACGCCAATCCTACGTGCGATAAAAAAGGCATTTCATGTGATACAATGTAATAATCGGACGAGTTTTCACCTAAACCGAAAGTTCCAATACCTTATTTACTTTTATAGTCAATGGCATATAAATATGTCATAGGTGGCAAGGTTCGTAAAGAAAAGTTAATTTGATCGCAATTTTGTACTTAGTAAAGAGTGCATAAAATGTTAAGTCGATTTTATTTTGTAATACGAAATCTTAATTTTCACTTATTATCCTTATTCCCATCCAGACTAGGCCCACGCAATCAGTTTCGCCTAGGGCCTTGCAATTGTTTGGACCGGCCCTGAATACTCAACTTCTGTGTAAATAGAGTTGGGCTATAGGGAAGGAGAATGTAGCTTCAACCCCTCAACATAGTACAGAAAGAAATATAATCATTCGTTTCCTTACATATCCAAATTATGTCATTTTTAGAGGCCCCCAAAGTTGGCCTGGCTAGCCGTCCGTCCGTCTGTCCGTCCGTCCGTCCTGTTGAGATCGACAAAACTGAGAAAGATATTGAAAATTCGATATCATGATATTTTAGTTCATGCAAAGTTCTGGTGCAACGGCTTATTTTTATCTTCTGAACATGAACAGTTTTGTCTGTAAAGTTTGTTATTCAAGAAGTTTCTTTTTCATAACTAAACACCAATAGTTATTAAAAAGACTTCAGGGGAGGTAAGTCTTAATAATATATCACAGACTTCTTCATTCATGACTGTAGCTTCATTGATGGATTCGTGCATAGGTTAAAAAAAATGGTATCTCAGGTCAAAACCAAAAAATTATTAATGGCTCCTTATTAAATATGTTTTTCATTCATTAACTATCTTATTTAGTAGAATACTCATTTACATGTTGTTATTTTTGACAAAGCTTATATCAACTCACTCTTTCTGTCTGTCTGGTATAAATCTTGTACACGTTAGTTCTCCCACTTTCCATTCTCTGATGAAGTTGAAACTTTACAAAAATATTCATTGTCGATGACAAAAGATATTAATCTAAAAAAAAAAACCTATTTATTTAATTAATTATAGGTAAATAATTATTTTTCGCTTTATAAAGAAAAGTGGAGATCTTGCAGCACTGACATATATGATATTAATTGTGCTATTCTTCCTGCTTCGTTTTTTCATTCAGTATTTTTATTGTTTTGCTTGTTTTAAGATTTCTGATCCGAAAAGGATTGCTTTTTTGTCGATATGCACATGACGTCCATGGAAGCCAGGTCTAGATCAAAGTTAACTATACGGGGGAAAAAAAATTAAAATAATTAAATAATGAACACTGAGTGATTTGAAGATTCAACTAGAAACGTTTTATGGTGTTTTTATGGTGTCAGTTGTCTCTGGGTCTAGATTAGATTTTATCGGCCGTGTCTTTTTAACTGGACTGTCGTTCTGTCGGTCCCTGGTTCATATCCAGCCCGCTGTCATCTCCCGTCGTCCTGCGGGGAGTTTTGGGCTTGCTGGGAAGTACATTATTTTTTTAACTCTGAAGGAACATCCCAAATATATTTTTTGAAAGATTTACAAGCAAACAATAAATAGAGTTTTTACATCTATCACGTTATTTTTTTTTATCGTGTTAATATAGTTCCGTCCATCGTGGTTCGATGATGACCACTTTGTCATCCAGGGGGCTGAGGGCTTTGCACTTCGCAGCTGGGACTGCATCAGGATTGTATGGATGCTTTGCAGACCCGTGTTAATACATATGTTATTAAAGACGGTCAGGATCAGATCCTCAGTTTGTGTGAAGCACCAACTCTCTTTGTAATCTTGTTTTGTTTTTCACAAAACTTTTCAGTTTTTTAGCGTCATCGAATTCTAAGTTCTCTTTCTTTTCTACGTTTAGATCTGAATTCTACTGTGCGATGTTGTTGTTTTTTTAATTGAAAGCCCTTTAATAAACTTTGCCAATTATAACTGTTTCAAACTTGTCACAGTAATGCCCAGTTATTTCACTTCATTTAAGGTTAAAATTGTAATCTTTATTGTAATATCAAACAAAGCATTAAGAACATAACACTAAAATGTTATTTAACCTTTGTTAGGCCAATAATAGAATATGCATCCTCCGTTTGGGACCCCTCAACTCAAGAAAATATTAAGAAATTGGAAGAGACACAAGTAAGATTCATGACTATCAAATATTCACATTTTGACTAGAGCAACACCTTTAATTAAATCACTAAATTTAGAAAGCCTTCAGGACAGAAGACTTAAAAGTAAAGTAGCAATTATACATAAAACACTGAACCATAATCTTCAAATACAAAAACAAAATTTAATAAAATACTCAGAAAGACACAAAGATATACACACGCTCCTCATCCCATATGCTATGACAAATTTGTACAAATAATCCTTCTTCCTAGTACTATTAGAGCATGGAATGAGTTGCCTGAGCTAGCCAGGAAAACCAGTGACTTGGCGAAGTTTAGGTCATTGGTTAATATGCATGACTGAATGCATGACGCGTAGGACGTAATCATCTTCTTTTTGAAGTAACGTCTGTATTATATAAGATGAGATAATATAATTAAAGTTATATTTAGGATTGATAACAAAGAAGTTGTTATTTCAACTTTTATAAGTTAAAATATAATATGCCTACAGCGACGGCTTAGTTGCCTACCAGCTCACAAATTGAACGGCCGTTAACAACTTTAATACAGACTATAAGTGACCACACCTATTAAATGTAATTAATACAAGCTGCATGCCACGATAACATTTGCCAGTTTCTGTAAATCTTCAGAAAAATGAGAGATTGGAAAGTTTTTTTTTATTTATTTAAATACGAAAAAAATGTCTCTAAAAATTGATGGCAATCAAACGTTATGACGAAAGGGATGTATCTTTGAATGTCTCAATCAACTGTGATCGACTTTCTCTGAAGACTGGCTTGAAAGAAACAGAGAAGGGCCATGCGGCCAGCACGAGACTACAGTTAAAGTTAGGGCTTTATCATAAACAAGTCGAGCGATATGAAAGAATAATAAGCCGCGGAGAGGCGAGGTTCAAGCCGATATTGGAGTCAAAGTCAACACTGGCCGCCATGAAAATAAACGTCTGGGGGGGGGGGGGGTTTGGAATGGTCCAAGGATTTTGTGGGTCATTCAGATATTTTGAAAACAGTGAGTGCTAGCTTTCTCCCGCTCATCTCCCTTATGCATGTATATATATATATATATATATATAGAGAGAGAGAGAGAGAGAAAGAGAGAGAGAGAGAGAAAGAGAGAGAGAGAGAGAATAAGAATAATAATAAGGCTTGTCTTCAAGTTCGTAGATTAATGAGGAATGCAGTAATTCCCGTGAATAAACTGCCCCAGCGCTGATCTACATAATTTACCACATATTTTACCACAGACAGCGCAAGCACAACCATTGTCCGTGGGTGGTCGATTTAGAGTTTCTTTTTCGTCTAAGTCTGTCCTCGGCAGCGGATTTTCTTTTGGACTCAACTAAGTATCGCGCGGCCTTTGTAAGTGACCTTCAGTTGTCTCGTTCTGCAACCATGTGATCTCTTCTATGTCTGTTAAAGCAAGTTGGCCTCTTAGCTGGTCTTTAAAGCGTTTCCGTGGGGCAGCTCTGTTTCGTTGAGAACCTTTCAGCTCATCAAAAAACAAGACTAATTTTGGCATACGTTCGTCCCCCATACGGGATACGTGCCCTGCCCAACGAAACCATAAGAAGTCCCTCTGTACTGTCCACACCGGCGTTCGCAAGGACATCGCTGTTTGTAGTGCGGTCTTGCCACCGTATGTCCATGATGGAGCGCAAGCTGCTTTATTCAAACGTAAAAGTAATCATTCCGGAAAAGTTAATAGATAAGAAAAGAGAGACACAGAGAGAGAAAAAGAGAGAGACTGAGAGAGAGAGAGACAGAGAGAAAGAGATAGAGAGAGAAAGAGAGCGAGAGACAGTCAGAGGTGAGACAGAGAGAGAAAGAGAGAAAGAGAGAGACAGAGAGAGAGAGATAGACAGAGAGAGAGAAAGAGAGAGAGACAGAGAGAGAGATAGAGAGACAGAGAGAGAGATAGAGAGAGAGAAAATAAAGCTTTATGACTTTATGACTTTTGGGACTTTTCTTCCTCATTTAAGAATACTTCTTCCTGGTCCCAAATATCTTGCAGGCGATGGCGTTACGAAATGGGAGAGCAAATACCATCGGATAAGTAGCCAGAAGTGAAACATAGAGAAAAAGAGGGAGAGGGAGGGATGGGGATATTAAGGAGGAAACATCCGCTCCAAAATTTCAAAATAAATTATATTGATTGAAGAAAAAAAGTATAAATTGTTTTTAGGAATATCTCTTTCACTCTTTATTTTCCGAACCAATTACATTTGGGCTTTTGGTCAGAAGACACGTCCGCCTCTCCCTCTGTCTCTCTCTCTCTCTCTCTCTCACTCACTCACTCTCTCTCTCTCTCTCTCTCTCTCTCATTCTCTTTTATTCTATTAATAATGATATTTCAGACGATAACATTTTTTGTTCGTCCAGTAAATTACGAAATGAAACGAGAAAATGAAAATATTTGAAGATTTGTAAAAAAAAATATTTTATTTCAGAAGCTTCGATCAATAATAATTTCTGAAAATAATTTTAAATATAATTATTAGAAGAGAAGCACGTAAACTTAGAATATGCAAAATTGTAAAAGTTTTTTTGTTTTTTTTTTATCCTTTATCATTTAAACACCCTATTTATGGGAGGATCTAGTGCGTACTATTGCCCGGAAATTTAGTTATCCCAATACTTTAATCTTAAACAAAAGTTTTAGATAGGCGTAGACTTAGATATTTTTTTTAATGTAATTAGCATAGGCCTACATGACTCATTTAGTTACTATACCACTAGCTAGATTGGCCAGTGGCAAGATTTCTAATTAATCAGATATCCAGATCTGGCATGCCCTTTTCATAGAAGAACTATGTGCCACAGGCTAGATTTATCAATACCTAGATACGCTTCTGTTGTAATATGCAAGATGTGACACTGCCCAGATTGGGCTGCTAACCAGATATGCCACAGGGTAGCAATCGATAACAAGAAATAAATAAAAAAAAGAGAAAAAAGCTATTTAAGCTTGGACTGGCCACTCATTTTCATCTTCCCACGACTGAAGAGAGGACTGATTGTCAGAGGTCATGTTGGTCTTTTCAGTCTACGGTGTGCGCTAGTACGTGGGACATAAGTAATTACGTGATGAGTCGGCTTTGGTTAGAGAGTACAGTCAATAGACAGATAGACCATCAAATAGCAGACAGACTGGAATACAGTGGTAGGCAGACAGATAACACAAAGACAGGTATATTAATTAGATAATGGACAGATATAAAAAATGGAATGTTATAGCTCTTCCGCGATTGTCGAATCCAATCAACGAAATAAACAGGAGGTAACCTTCAACTAAGTCAGGAACACCGGCGAAATGCCAAAGCTATCAATATATGTAGGCGACGCTAGTATTAAACAATAGTAAATACTTAAGGGATCCGTCGAATGTCTTTCAGTAACCCGTATATCTATTATATATATATCTATTCCTACTGTTCTACACAAAGCGTCTTATTTGTAGCGTAACGTAGAGCGTTCTTGTTTTTTAACTATCTGTCACGTGACTAAGTAAACCTCTCCCCTTACTCCCGAAACAAATAACTAAATCATAACAGGATATACGAGAGGTCTGAAAAAAAGATGGCTACAACACAAAAGATATATGTAGGGATATGAAGTTAGGTATTGAAATAGACACCAAGACATGTACAGATAGACTAGGCAAGGTAGATAATTGCATGGGGGAATATTTTGATAAACTTGTGGATGGACGTGGGAATGAAAGGGTTGATAGATATATGCTTGAAAGACTAACTGAATGGATGGATGGATGGATGGATGGATGGATAGATGAATGACCTGATATAATGGATCGAAAATTTAATCAATGGATGGATAGAAGGCTGGATGGATAAGTGAATAAATGAATTGATTGATAAATTAAAAAATCGATGGATGGATAAATATAAAAATGAATGGATAGATGTGATTGATGGGATATATAATGGATGAATGAGCGGATGGATGTTTAGTAGAAATAATGGATTGAATGAATGAATCAAAAGATACATCTATTTATGGATGGATGGATAAATAGGTGGATACATGGATGTATAGATGGATGAACAGCTGGAATCCATGGACAACAATGTGATTCTCATTTCCCTAATCGTAACTTTAAAAAAAAATACAGGAGTCAATTAACACATTAACAAAGTGTTGTCTTATTACACCAAACCAGACACAGACAACCTTCATTATAATGAGCACATTACTCCGCTGATTTCAAATCTAGATAACAAAAGACGGGCATTAAGCAATTATCGATTCACGTCTGAGATAACAGCGTGCTTCAGTGTCCGCGTTTATCTAACAACAGTAATTGAAAACTCAGAACCATGTCCGCAGACATACCCACGGACATACAACACAGGAACATTCTGTTGGTTCCATAATATTGGTTTTCATGTCTGGGCTTGTTATTATTCTAACGCGATCATATAAGAATAGGACAATTAGTTCAATATTGACTTTTCTCCTTTAGAAAGACATTCTCTGAGATCGCAAATGCTGAGAACAGAACTTTTGGTACATTTTTTTTTTCTGTGAATTAATGGTTGGGAACAAAGAATCTGATTTAACCTCGTGTCTTTTGTATAAAATAAATAGATCTAGAAGTCTGTTTTAGAACTGTGTTGGGTTTTTTTTTAGTTTCAATACCATTAATGTTTTATCCTAACCATTCATGCATGACGTAGAGACAATATGGAGAACAACGCTTGAATTAGGGGCAATTTATTTATTTATTATTGCTATTAAACAGCACGTCTTCAGTGCCCCTATTGGACATTGATTACATTCAACACCGCGGAAGAGCCAAACTTAACTTTTCCCCAACTAAAGTCAGGTACTCATTAGAGCTAGGTGGACTCAGAGGAGCCGAAAGATCCCAAAATTATTAAAAATCCCAGTCCTCACCAGGGTTCGAACCTGTGATCCCCGGTTAGGATCCGTTCACTTTTTATGGTAGATTCAATATTCTGAGTCCCATGTCTAAAAAGTACAAAAGTTAAAGGTCATGGTAACAATCTATCAGAGAAAACGTGAAGCCCCTATCAAAGGTAAAGAAACGTTTTTAATTTATTTTTTTTTTGGGGAGGGGGGGGGGGGAGGGGGATTTTCTACACTTTGTGCTGACCGGATGGAACCAAGTTGCGGACCGAATCTGGGCCGCGGGCCGTATTTTTGGGCATCACTGATCTTATCTCCATGTTGAGATTTTTTTACGCTTCAAAGAGCTAAAAAAAATAATTATGCAGAGCTAAAAAAAAGTAACAAAAATTATCATATTCCTCTTAATAAACAAACAGAGTAATAACGCTTCCTTTATTTTTTGTACACCGGATACACCAAAAAGCTACTATATATTGTTTTTCCGCCATGTATGAAAATGTCCAATGTTTCGGGGGGACTGTATAAAGGTTCATTCATTAGAACTCTTTGTCTGTGTGGGACAGTGATACGTCATTGTCAAGGAAGTTTCCACCGAGATGGCACAATAAGCACTGGCAGAAGGGGGAATCATTTTGTGAACATGTTTTCTTCATTTTTGAAGGAGCTCGCCGGATTGTTTGCTCAGCTGTTCTGCTAAGTTTCATATTCCGAAATTATTATTATTATTTGTTGTGTTTCATTACATGATAATGATCTCAACCCCTTGCATTTGCTAATTTGGGTTATCAAAAATGCATTATTTGTTAACCAATAAAATAACAATTGAATACCTTACTTAATACTTTTACACTTGACTCTTCGACGTCGGAACGGGGAGGAATGCAACATTAACAGGATTATCTATATGGAATTAATATGTTCTACTTCGCACTCAAAAGTCCTCGACACCTTGTGTTATAGCCCCTTTATTATGTATATATCATATATGTTTGTTTATGTGGGTGCGATCATGTATGTATTGGTGTGCATTTAATTTTATTCTTGGTTAGTTACCCTTTAGGTGTTAATTTGCTAATCCTTTTATCATTTTTCTGTCTCTGAGAGTTTCAATATTTATTCAGCATATCTTTGCTTTAAACGAAAAAAAATTATTATTATAATTTTGTAAGGGAAGAATTTGACCAATGAAGGCGTTACATGGCAAAGAATGTTGTTTTTCAGTCTGTGGTGATTCTAACAGAACTCCAGGACCTCTCGGTGTCAACTGGTGGAGATTAGCTGTCCCGGGACTTCATTGGGGAAAACATTATCGACAGACCAGACATACTGGAATGCATATTTAATCTTAGATTATATCCCGTCCTCCATGTTCCTCATGAGCTCACTACAATGCTGTGTGTCCTCATTCTTGTGTTGACGACAAGTTAACATCTTGAAACCGGTACAGTCTGTCAACTTGTGGAGGCTTCTCTACTAGTTATTTGGGGAAGCGGTCATAGTAATAGAGTTCAGCCTGTATACATAGGCGTGGGACTTATGACTGAGTAATGTACACGAATATTTTTTTGTGTTGATTAGCCCGCTTTGTGGGACATAACAACAGTTTCAGGAATTCAATCGCACCAACAAAAACATTTATATTTCTTGGAACCTTTGGGCTTCCGTAGGAAACAAGGACAGATCCTTCCGAAAGAATCCCAAAAACTTCGTTTGTCTACAGAGAAGGACAATAGACAACCCAGTGATCGTCAAGTTTGGACAGTTTATGAACAATTTCAACGTGAACTGTTGTGTAAACCGTAAACTTATGTTATGTGTCTTATGTGTTGTTGGCAATGCAATCTCTTCAGTACTGAAAAAAAAAAAAAAAAAAAAAAGTTATTGCTGCCTCCAGTTCATAAGAAGAGGTGGGTGATGGTAGCATTGAGATTGAAGAAGATCAAGCAAAGGATAAGAAGCCAGAAGATAATGCTGGCTCTGAGAAAGGTGAATGTTAGTGCATATAAGCTGCTGATTCCAATGAAGAGGAAAGTGCTGATGTAGTGGATCCTTTTGTTGAGTTGAAAGAGAAATGTGCAGAGAAGCCTGAAGGTGCTAAATTCAAACAGAAATTAGATGAGTGTACAGCTAGAGTAGAGAGTCGGATCAAGACGCCTGAAACTTGTACTGAAGAACTCATTGACTGTTTACATTGAGTAGATCATTGTGCATCAAATTATATATTTTTCAAGTTGAAGCAGTCTACACTGAACAGATGTAGTTAGTTGATCAAGAATGTTTGTGTTGCTCAAGTTCTGCTTGATAAATATCTCTGTTAAATAACTAGATGGATTGAAAGAACTAGTTCTTAAATAGATTAAATATAATTTGTAATATAAGTATAAACATGAATCTGGCTAGCATACTAGGAAGTTTTCCAATGGTCAAGTCATCCTTGGAATAGACTTGTACTGACTGATGTATTACTGATGCATTTAAAAAAATCAAAACAGTATTATATGGTCTGGACGTGGATGCGTTAACCTGTTTGTCTTGTGTATTATTGTAAGTGAAAGTATAATCTGAATAAACCACATAATAATTATAAAATATATCGAGACAGAGAAACTAAAAAAAAAAAAAGAAAATCAAAACAAACTGCATTGTGGGATGGACGTCCATGTCACCAATGTCAATTTAAAAATCATTTTTAAAAAATAAAGCTTATTTAGTGGGAACAACTCCGTACTTACAAGTATATCTCTAAGTTACGTCAAAATGATTTCCTTTATTCGATATCTAACACAAGAATTAAGTACTAATAATTAATTGACTAATTGGTTAATTGATTCATGTTTTGTTAGGTACTATAAATATTTGTTGAAAGCTTCAACTTGACCCGAGAATAGGTGTTAGAGAAATAACATGGGAGGTACGCAAGGATTAATTTTCTTTGATGGTATCAAACAGAGTAACTTATTACCAGTAATTAGTTGACTAACTGGTTAATTTTTTTGTATTGATTCGTGCATTGTCTACGCTGTTATGATACGATTAGGTATTAGTTATTTGTTTCGTTAACAGGGAGAAGTTTTGACTTAGAGACAATGACGCGACAAGTAAAAAACAATACTAGGATTTTTAGTAAGAATAGCGAAATGTAAACAGACTACCTTTGAAGGTGTTCGAGAGACAGGCAGCTTTTATAAACGTAGAGATTTGGCTTGACGACATTCGACTGTTCCCTTTTGTTATTATTAAACTTATTCGGCATTTGCTATCAGCCTCAACTAACTTCTATTGTTGGCCTTCGCCTGTGGTATTGGATTTCGTGATTTGAGTGTTACCCCGTTTGACTTAGCTGCATCATACACAGCGAGGAAGCGCCTAACAACGCCAATGAATTATTGTGAAAGATTTCAACTTGATCAGAGAATGGGTGTGAGAGAAATAACGTCTGTAAACTTTTTATTAAACAGGCAGACAGACAGAACTGTTACAAGCTTTGTAAAAAGACGTACTACCGACGACGTCGCCAGGAAAGACAACTCAGACGCTCTACTGCTTCAAAGAATCTCTAGGATTGTTTTTGTTTCTGTTTTTTTTTTTTTCGCGTCACCATCATTCTGTCATTAGTTCTTGCTTCGTGTTGCCATTGGCAACGCGGCATGGGGAGACATACATCAAATCAATTGAATAATTGTGTTAAAGTGTTCGATGTGAAAAAAAATTTAGAAAGGAAAAAAAAACAACTTTTCCTTATAAAGCATAAAAGCATTTAGTTGAGGTGCGTTACAATATCACCAGTTTCACAAATACATTTTTGCTTCTTTAAGTTATGTTATGTTTTTCATTACCGCGCAATGAGTGTTCATTAGAACTAGTGTGGTGATTATGTTTGTATATAGGATTGTAAACAGCAGTTGATACAACCTGGGTTATAAGATTCAAGGAATTCTATGTTTATTTATTAATTTTACTATTTTTCATTGGTCCATTGGTTGGGACAGAGTGACGGCCCTTGAGCTTTGTGACTTGTTGACAGGGGACCGGAGTTTTGTGATAGCATAGTAGCAGCCATTATAAGGCAGTTCTGATAGTTAATGTACATTTAGGAATTCAGCTTTGTTGGCTAAATATCAAATCTGCTATTTACTTTGTTAACGGAGGCCATCGACTAGAAGAAAAACAGCTTGCGAATTACTTTTTTTTTTGGGGGGGGGGGGGGGGGGGGGGAGTGGCGGAGGTAAAGCGCTTGGCTTCTGAATCGGGAGTTCCGGGTTCGAATCCTGGGATTTTTTTTTTAAATTCGGGATCCTTGGGCGCCTCGGAGTCTTCTCAGCTCTTATGGGTACCTGACATAAGTTGGGAAAAGTAAAGGCGGTTGGTCGTTGTGCTGGCCACATGGTACCCTCGTTAACCATATGCCATTGAAAAAAGATCTGTCCTATAGATCACAAGGTCTGAAGGGGAACTTTACTTTTTTTTTTTTGGAAGTGGGTGGAGGATTGAACCTACCTCTACCCCCTAGCTTACGTCCTTGGAATTGGCGAACTGTAGTTTTGTTTTAATTGCTGTTGATTGAAGTATTGTAGAACTACTTTAGTCGTAGATCACAGTGACTGGTAGGACTTCCTTGCACTTGCCCCTGTCAGACACACGAACAAGTTTGGTTGAAGAAAAATGTCAAGTCTACAGCTGTTTAGCTCTGTTGACAATATTAGATTAAGTAGAAGTCTCAGACTTTTGACTTTAGGCTTCCAAAGGTCTGGACATATCGTTCCAACATGAATCTCAAAGTTCTAAACTTTAGGATTCCAAAAGTCTGGACATATTGTTTTCCTCCCTATATTCCAACATGAATCTCAAAGTTCTGGAGATAAGCCTTCCGAAAGTCTGGACATATTGTTTTTCTGCTGAATTCCAACACGAATCTCAAAGTTCTGCCCAAAGATCGCTGGAAAGACTTCTTTCAACAACTAAGCAATACAGGACACAAGGAAAGCATAAATATTTTGTTGAAAAAGAATACCTCCTTTATACATTTTATAGGGCGAATATTTTTATATTTATAACTAGTGAATGTTAAAATTTTAATGATATGCCTAGAGATCTAGACTAGAAGAAGATGCGTAAAATGTTCCTAACCTAAACATAAATTTATTAACATCTTGAATTACAAATGCGAACATCTTATCTTATCTTATCTTACATGTTACAGACGTTACTACAAAAAGAAAGTCATTTAGTCATGCATATTAATCAAAGACTTAAATTCTGCCAAGTCACTGGTTTTCCCGGCTAGCTCAGGCAACCCATTCCATGCTCTAATAGCCTTAGGGAAGAAGGAGTATTTGTACAAATTTGTCCTAGCATATGGGACGAGTAATGTACCTTTATCTTTGTGTCTTTCAGAGTATTTTATTAAATTTTGTTTTTGTATTTGAAGATTATGGTTCAGTGTTTTATGTATAATTGCTACTTTACTTTTAAGTCTTCTGTCCTGAAGGCTTTCGAAATTTAGTGATTTTACTCTAGGTGTTACTCTAATCAAATGTGAATATTCGTTAATTATGAATCTCACTGCTCTATTTTGTGTCTGTTCCAGTTTCTTAATGCTTTTTTGAGTTCAGGGGTCCTAAACACAGGATGAATATTCTATTAATGGCCTAAACAGGGTTAAATAACATTTTAGTTTGATGTTATTATCTGATTTATAGAAATTTCTTTTAATAAACCCCAATGCTTTGAGTTTTTGATTCCACAAAAAATTCCATGACAGTTTTTTATTTATCATGACACCACGGTGTTTTGCGTTTTTATTCTGTGTTACTGGTTACATATAATTACATACAATATATGTAGAACATTTAAATATCCGAGGACGTATTGTCGGTTCATGATATTTTCTAGTTTTCTAGCACATTTAAATATATTTTTTTGTTACTTTGAATAATTATAACGATCAAATTAGAACTTTCCCATTTTGACTAAAGAGCTAGTCATTCTTTTTTCAACTGTTAAATTTCTAGGAAATTCTAGATCTGGGTCCACCCAGGTCTCAGTTTCCATGAAGGTACGTATTGCAATGCATAGAATGATAAACAATAAACCATTATTAGCTTCATAAAGTAGGAATTACTTTTAAATTACTTGTTCTTTGTTGTTTTTTTTTAATTCATCTAATCAGTTTAACATCTGATTTCATTTACAAAAAAAAAACAACATAGATTATTAAGTTTCGTGGTTTTCTTGGGGTTTTTACGACTTTCCTTGTGTCCTCTGACTAAAGCGTGTCTCAGCCGTTGAAGCTAGATGACCGGAAATTGTTCAACTCGCTTTTCATATATACACTAATCTTTGATCCACGTTCCGGGGCCCACGCGAGCCTCAGAAACACGAAACGTGACATTTCCGGTAAGATGGCCGCACGGCTGGCTATTACAGAAAACACATTGTATTATATATATAGAGTGGTCGTTCTTTGACTTGGCACATATAAAGCTACTATATATTGTTAAAATAGAGACCCATTCTAGATCATTGATCACAGACAAAATGTACCACGGATGTTTCGTTTGGCTTGAGCGATGATGATACTATTTAATAACATATTTAGACATTTGAAGTTGGCTTGAGGTTGAAAGTGTTGCATATAAGTTGGAAGATTTAAGGATAGATTACGTAATATAAAAAAAGCGTGACAACTGATGTAGCGAATGCATTAGAACAGCGGTTCTCATCCTTTTAAGCCCGGCGACCCCTATTTACAATCCCCCACTCTGCCTCGACCCCCCTCCCCACACACACATACAGCAATAGAAGAATAGACATGAACAATCCATATTTTCGATGGTCTTAGCCGACCCCTGGCAAATCGTCATTCGATCCCCAAATGGGGGTCGCGACCCATAGGTTGAGAACCCCTGCATTAGAACCATTATGCGAATTGCACTACTGATTAAGACCACACGGTTATAACAGAATTTTTAAAAAAAATCTTATTGACTACATATATTAGGGCACTGAGATAGCTAATTTCGTTTCATAAAAATGATAGATATAGCACATCCATCTTAGATATGTGTAAGATCCCTTCTTATGAACTCGAAGATGGCTATGAAGTCCGCCTGCACACAAGGCATGGGTCTACTTCAGCGTAGCCCCGAAAACCCTGTGCATTTGCTCTTTTTTTTTTTTTAACAAAGCTTCTATCACTTCAGTCTGTCCGGGTGGAATCTTGTGCATGTTATTTCTCCCACTTCCCATTCTCGGATCTAGTTGACACTTTGCACAATTAGTCATTGTCCCTAACAAATCGTGAATCCATTAAAAAAAAAAAAAAAAAACAACTTATGAATTAATAAGTAATAAAAATTAATAATAATAATAATTAAGTGGTGATTAATTAATTTGCTTCATATAAAAGAAAGGGACATAAATCTTATAATATTGAGAGAACATTTATATGAATGTGCAGCTCTTTCCTTTATTGTTTATTTTTGCTTGTTTTTTTTTTTTTTGAGTACATCTTTTTCGGTTTAATAAGATATAGATCTAAATGTTAGTGGGTTTTTTTTTCAATATATTTTTATAGTGATACTAGACATATTTTACCCGCGACCCGCTGGTCTTTATTTGCGTATTACTGTCGATATAGCCACTGAGAATGTCTTTAAAATATTTAAACGAAATAATAATGTAATAAATAAAGCGAATGTGTAAATGTAAAAATAGTATGAATGAAGCCATCAAATCAAAATAGCTAATCTACTTAAATCCCTTTTTCAAATTAAAACATTTGCTTGTAGGCCAACATATATTTGATTAAAATTTGAAATGAATACACTTAAATTTGTATGTTCATGTGTTAAAGTATAAAGTAGATCTTGAGGAGGACATAGATCTAGACTAATCTAGAGTTAAAGATTGGCTTTTCTAGAGTTCATTCTGTGCTGCGTGAAGGCTTTGCTCTGCGCATGCGTGATCTTTTTTCATGAATGAATATAGGCCTATCTCAACACGGCTACGCAGCTATAGCGAACAGCGAACGAATGTATTAAAAATGCTTTAGAAAAACAAATTTGAATGTTAATTTGATTAAAATATGAAATGAATGGACTATAATTAGTATGTTCATGCGTTAAAGCATAAAACTATCTTTGCGAAAAGAAGTTTGATCATCTTAGAGTTCAATAAGAGTTTTAGACCTAGAAATAGACTCATTAGAGAGATGTGTTAATGTGTAACCATTTGGTAATGTCTAATGAAAGAATGTACATCGGGATATCTAAATTCGCAGATATAAATAACGAATTAATGTAAAAATGCTTTTGAAACTAAAATTTGAAGGTTAATTTTATTAAATAATGAAATCAATAAACTATATTTTGTATTTTCATGTCTCAAAAAAAACAACAACTATAAGTGCAAAAGTTTAGTTCTTAAAATTAGATCTAGATCCAAGTCCTTTCGATCTTTTCTCATGTCAACATTGTAAACATGGCCTAGATCCATAATATACTATAGCTGTAATAGAGTTGGTCTTTTATTTTTTTTGAGGGTCTTAAGTTTGTTTTAGGGCTACAATACATACACTACGGTCTAAGTTGGTACCCAAGGAACATTTCTGCCAAGTTTTATCAAGATTGGTCAAGCGGTTTTTATTTCTATACTGGGACATACATACATACGCCAAACATTCTACTTTATAGTATAGAAGATAAAAGTTAAATACCAGGGTCTGTTTTTTTTTACTTCCATCCGAAATAAAATTTTACCAGAAACAAAAATAGATATCAGTTGAACCCCTTTGTTAAAAGCAGTAATTAAAAACAGCGAATAATTAAAAGACTTACCGAACAATTCTGAAATATAATAATCCACACACACGCAGGCACTTATAATTCCGATGAAAATAAGATAAGAGACAGAGACGAGACGTCAACAAAATCCTTGACTGAAAGTAGGAGCAAGACGTGAACACACTAGATCTAGTTGTTTGTTGTTTTTGTTTTGTTTTGTGTTTCGAAATTTCCACACGGGTTGTCGTCCTTGGATATGTAGACCTTTAGGATTGTAACCAAATTAAATTAAAGCGAAATTCCAAATTGTTCTTTTAATATGCTTTATGTATTTTGTTTTCTAAGTTGGTAAATAAACATTCGCAGAATTTGGCTTGTTAGTGGATCTATTGAAGATTGATTGTGGTGTATTTATGATTAGGACATCTGATATTAGCCCTAATAGAACTTGGCCTCCTGTTACAAATTACAGGGTTACTTGCAAACTGCCTTCAAGTTACACACTTGCCATTTTTATGAATCAAAAACATTGAGGAGTCATTCACAACAGAGGTCGATAGGGGTCATCCAGACATAAATTCACAACTATAATATAGACTACAAAAAAATAAAAAATAAGCATGGCCTTACTGTTACGAACAATACCAGTAAAGAGAAAGAGAAGCCATCAATAAAAAAAAAGACGGAAATATACAGGGCCGGATTTAAGGAGGACAGGCGGGGCTACAGCTCCTGGGCCGTTATATACTTAAATCCAGCCCTGGGAATATCACTTGTAAAAGCGTAAGAAACACTGCCTTAGGCCTGCGCTCTTCTTAATAGCCTAGCCTTGGATATGACTATGAGTGTGGCCCTAAGGGTGGCTACAGATAGGGAGGGATAGACAGAAACTCTTGTTTTCCGAACTATCTAGAATCGGATCAAGTAAAAATAAAGAAAACACTCTGGGTCCAGAATATTCTTGAAGAGAGAATGTTAAACAACATAATCAGCTTTTTTATTTCCTTTATTAGCTGAAAAAAAAAGTTGAACATCAAGGCAAGAAGTGTATAAGTCTATCTGATAGACAAGTTTTAAATGTCGCCGATATTGTGGTGGCAAAATAGAATGGGCGCCCATCGAGAAATGAATGTGATTTAATTGCATCGAAATGAGTCTGGACAAGTCTGAATAATTTATAACGGATTTGAGGAGAAACTCTTTAGTGAAGCATTTTTTTCCCTTTTAAAAATGTTTGTTTACAAAATATTCTCGTGGCAAAATCGTTTTACAAGACTAGAGAAAAGATGGGTTAAGAAGATTAGATCTACATTCGGTTAATGACATTTTTTAGAGTTGTCGTATTCCATACGGTGGGACAAATCATTATAAGTTCTCTTTTTGTCTGTCAATGTGATAATTGATGCGAATTGATTGCAAGATGATTTAGGCGTTTCTAGCGTATGTGTAGAGTGTGTGTAGCAGGTGTGTAGAGGATGTGGCGTGTTGTTCAGAGACTTGAGTGAGAACTACGGCGACTGGAACTACTTTTCATATGTTGAAGTGTGACAGGCGTAATAATCACAACTCTTCAGTACTTGAACACGGCTAATGTTAATTTGCATTCACCTTCTCCTAGGCCTTAGATCAGTGATTCCCAAAGTGGTCAATATAGACCCCCAGGGGTACACGAAAATTTCCAGGGGGTCTACAATAGTAAAAAAAAAATGAATTGGGGTCAATGAGATGTTAATAGGGTCTACGATAGTGGATCTCATTTAAGCAAGTCGAGACTTTAAATTTTATTTTAAATTATGTTACCTCATACAAAAAAATATGATTTTTACTTTAGTTAATCCTTTGAATTTTAACCCTGTTATTCGAATGATTTTTTAAAATTATATTTTCAAATGTCAATATTGTTTAAATAGCTTAATTAGACTTAAACTTAGGTCCTCCCGCGATGTTCGTGTCATGCTGTATCCTTAGAAATAAAATGAAAATAATATTAAAAATGGACGAATCGCACAAAAGAAATGTGTTGATTATTTTAAATTTGACTTTATTCCTTCTTTGATTGCCTTTTATTTATTTTGTTTCATTATTATTTTATTTATTAATAGTTTTTTCAGACCCTTTTTTTCTATGGCGCAGTGTGGACAACAAACCCATAGCCACTTTTTTGTCTCTCTGTGATTATGTAAGGGCAAGAACACCGCACTTACAACTATATATCTCGATAATGTAGATGCTATTATTATTACTCGATATCAAACAAAATAATTAATTACCAGTAATAAATTGACTAAATAATTAATTGTTTCTTTTCTTTTCTTTTTTTGTTGTTGTTGATTTATATTTTATCTCTATGAATAATTGCGCAAACTTTCAACCTGATCCGAAAATGGGTGTGGTAGAAATAACATGTTCAAACGTTGCACCAGACAGACAGAGTGAGCTTATTTTTAAAAAAAGACAAATCTATTAACGTCGACTTGTAGACTTTCATTAGATGGTTTTAAAAGAAGCAGATCTCATCACACACGAGTGGGAACACATGCACATTAGTTGCTACACTCCACTCCGCACAGCTTTAATAGTAATTATTTAATGGAAAATTTATAAGCTTGTTATCAAAGTAGCTAAAATAAAGAGGTTGTTGAAATAAAAAAAAATATTGCTGTAAAGCGAATAAACTCTATAGCCTAGAATATTTTAGATGCACACACACACAAATTAAATAGGAATTCATTGTAGTTCAAACATTATCTATGAAATATAAATTTTTAATCTTTCTCTCTCTCTCTGTCTCTCCTCTCTTTGTTTCTATCTCACTGTCTCTCTCTCGTACTCCCTGTCTTTCCTCTCTCTGTTTCTATCTCACTGTCTCTCTCTCGTACTCTCTGTCTCTCCCTCTCTTTGTTTCTATCTCACTGTCTCTCTCTCGTACTCCCTGTCTCTCCCTCTCTTTGTTTCTATCTCACTGTCTCTTTCTCTCGTACTCCCAGTCTCTCCTCTCTTTGTTTCTATCTCACTGTCTCTCTCTCGTACTCTCTGTCTCTCCACTCTCTGTTTCTTTCTCACTCTCTTGTGCTCACTGTCTCTCGTACTCTGTCTCTCTTCTCTATGTTTCTATCTCACTGTCTCTCTCGTACTCTCTGTCTCCCCCTCTCTCTATCTCCTCCTCTCTCTGTCTCCCCCTTCTCTCTCTCTCTCGTACTCTGACTACATTCCTGTCACCTACTAGACCCAAGTTTCACATTTTGACTCAACTCTTTCTCTCTCATAGTCACTCTCAATTTTCCTCTCTCACTCACACGCATACACCTCCTATGTATGTCACTCACTCTGTTTCGTTCTTTCGTTCTCTATAACTCTCAATTAGAGATTGTCACGTGACCATAGAGTTTGAGTTTACGTGTTTTTTTTTTGCCAGTGCTTAGAATGTCGTCCTGTAGTCCAATTGCTGTATTAATTCTGTTTCTAATCTCTTCATTCGTGATGCGTTCTTTGTAAGTGACTCCTTGGATCTTTTCTGTAGCATCTTGGTTTCATTGCTCTTCTCGAGATCTGTAGCCAGCGTCAAGGCACTACGCCTAACAGCAGAGTTTTTCTCGCCAAGGCTCTACGCTACTCTACGGGAGAACTAATCCTTCCAGTCTTGCTACCAAATGGAGTTCATCTCAGGTAGTCAGCGTCCAAGATTCACATGCATATAACTCAAACTCTATGACCACGTCATATGATCCTCAGGGCTCGCAAAGATCTTACCTTCGGAAAACATTACCAGGAGAAAGACAGAGAAAGCAATGGGAAGACAACATCAAAGAATGGACGGGCCTGTCTGTGAATGAAATTCTATCCAAGACATAGGACAGAGAGGAATGGACGGTTGACAGATCTTGTGTGGTGCCCCGATGATTCAACAGACTAGGGGATAAGTAAAGGTGAACTCTATCCCACCTACCGTTCAACTAATCTCTCTAATTATCTTCATCTCTCTCTCTTTCTCTCTCTCTCTCTTTCTCTCTCTCTCTCTCTCTCTCTAATTCAAGAGCATGCCGTATTACTTACTGGAGGTGCTTAAAGCATGTTTGCAAAGCTTACAACTCAGTCTGTCTGATAAATTTTGTCTCCCACACTCATTGTCTCCCACACCCATTTTCTCCCACACTAATTTTCTCTCACACCCATTGTCTCCCACACTCATTGTCTCCCACACCCATTTTTTCCCACACCCATTGTCTTCCACACCCATTGTCTTCCACACCCATTTTCTCCCACACCCATTTTCTCCCACACCCATTGTCTCCCACACCCATTGTCTCCCACACCCATTGTCTCCCACACCCATTGTCTCCCACACCCATTGTCTCCCACACCCATTGTCTCCCACACCCATTGTCTCCCACACCCATTGTCTCCCTCACCCACTGTCTCCCACACCTATTGTTTCCCACACTCATTGTCTCCCACACTCATTGTCTCCCACACCCATTGTCTCCCGCACCCATTGTCTCCCACACCCATTGTATCCCACACCCATTGTCTCCCACACCCATTGTCTCCCACACCCATTGTCTCCCACACCCATTCTCGGATCTAGTTGAAACTTGACACATTCACTTACTGGCAGATACATTACATTCATCACGATAAAATAAACTAATTAGTCAATTGATTACTGGTTATTAATTATTTTGTTTGATGCCAACCAGGTGAAATTAATCCTTTAATATAAAGCAATATGGCTAAATATTGGGGTTTTGTCCCCTAAGATAATTGTACACATTAATTCTACCTTACCCATTCTTGGATCAAGTTAAAATTTTGAACAATATTTTAATTGTACCTACGAAAACATGAATAAAATTTAAAAGTTAACAAACGAGTCAATTAAATAATGTTAAATTTTTTTTGATATCGAAAAAGGGAAACAAACTTCTCCGTTATTAAACAGTTGAAAGTTTAGAGTTCTTCCTATTTATACGATTTTTAAAACGTAATCTTTTCTTAGATTTTGCTTGTTTTTGTTTTGAATATTTTTTGTATTTTTTAATTATTTGTGTGTGTGTGTGTGGATATAATCGATTATAAATCGAGACAAAATATTTTTGTTCAAAGATTACAATAAGTAATTCAAGTCACAAAAGTTCTATATATTTCTTTTAATATCTCGACACACCAAGAAAATATTGACCAATCAAATCCAACTATTCCTTCTGCCTAAAGTTGTAATCTAATTATTTGACAGAGATTTCCTCTATAATTAAATGTGTCACTTCCTTCTATCAATACGGGCAGAGATTTGCAGCAGCGGAAGAGTTAACAGCCCTTTGAGATTTCGTAGAAAAACCCTTGATTCTCCCGCGAGGATTCTGTACACATGGACTCAAACAAAAAATGTCACATGACTTAGACTTTACGTTGATTTACGTTGAGGTTCTAAAACTGCACGTACAAGACGGCTGCTAACAAAAAAATAAGAAAATTATAAAAATTCTTTTTAAAACACAAAGCTCACATTGAGTGTGACTGTATTAATTAGTTTGGATCAGTCATGTCATTATATTTGTAATAGATCTAGACTATTCTAGACTAACACTAATAAATAATATAATAATATCTTGGGGAATGGTACAGTGATTGCCTTTTAAAATGCATTTTATAAAAAAAAAATAGTACAACTTGAATTCGAACTGAGGGATACAGGCTTCTCAAGCCAACACATTAACCACTATGCCAGTGAAATTCTTATGAAACTAGAATGTTTTATTGTTAGTTTTAAGCGACTACCTAATTCTCTACACGAAAAATAAATGGGATCAATTCAGCTTATTCTCCACATCTAAGTACTATTTCTTTTCCTTGTTTGATACCAAACAAAATAATTAATTACCAATAGTTAATTAACTAATTTGTTAATTTTGTTTTTATTGATTCATCAGGTATCAAAAGTAACTGTGTAAAATTTCAACTTAATCCGACATTAGATATTGGAGAAATAACTTGAAATTATACCAGACAGTGTGAATTAATATAATCTTTTTGATGAGCTTGCAGAGCAAGTCAGACCCGAGGGTCGCCTTAGACTAACCTACAGAGATGTCTGCAGGCGAGACATGAGAACCACGGGCATCGACCAAAGTATGTGGGAGAAGATAGCCCAAGACCGGGCAGCTTGTAGACAGACTGTACGTACTGGACCGAACATCGCCGAGTGCAAAAGAAACAAAGCTGCATCAGTCAAGAGAAAGAAGAAGAAAGCTGCCCAGTCAGCTAGCCCTAGGACAGATACATGCACGAACTGTGACAAACTCTGTCGCTCCAGAATTGGCTTGATCAGTCACACCATATTCTTCCACGTCTCAAGACAAAACCAAAGCCAGCGACTCATCTGGGCGCATCTTTGGTCTTCCAAGATTGGGTGATCCATACATATGATTGCTTTGTGCTTCAAGCGGAAGAGCTGAGAAATTTGATTCAACTTTGCTGAAAATTCGTAAAAGTTACTACATAGCTTTCTAAAATACTTCACTAATCAATAGGTCATATCATAGACATACATAAACTATATCTAGACTGGACATTGAGATTTTGAACACTATAAAAAATGTCGTGAAAATGTTTTTAAAAGTTGAAACAAGGCGTTGTTTTGTAAAGTAGCTATAACTATAAGAAGTAGTTTTTTTCAACCCTAACCTATGTAACGTATAATTTAATTTTTAGATCTAGTTCTATTAATTGAACTTAAAAAATAAGAGTACTCTCGTCTCCTAATTATTATTTTGTAATTTTTAGATACATAATCTAGAAATATCTAGGTAATCAATTTATTTAAATGTACATAAGATGATTAAAATCAACAGACATGAATTATTTCGATTTACGATTTTTGAAACATTATCTCAATGGAAACTAACATATAGCCTATTCTAAAGAAAATCCGAGAAATGATTTTGCATAATTTCTAAACTTTGAAAACTAAAGATCATTACTTTTTTAAGACAGAAAAGATTGATTGGGGCGACTCCATTAGAGCTTAAAAAAAGAGTTACGTACATAGAAATCTATATAGGTATGTGAATCGATCAATCGCGGATAAGAATTTGTTTCCGGTTTCCAGTCTAAAAATAATATATAAGATTATGGTCCATACACTACACCCGGATACACCAAAAAGCTAGCCATTTGTGGAATTGCCTCAGTTAATACAGTGTGAATATATGTATGTATATATATATATATTTATATATATATATATATATATATATATAAATTATATATTATAGGGTATATTATACATTATAAGCCAACATTAGGTGGATTGTCGACCCTTAGAATAGATTTATCATTCTTCTGTGTTTCACTGATTTAGCTCTAATTACCTCTCCCAAAAATAAACCTAGACGTCTAGTCTTCTTTTCCCGCTGACCGGAAACAATCCGCGGGCCGTCACTTGGATATCACATGAACTGAGAATGACAAGACGTTGATCACCAGCTGTTTAAGCACATCTGCTGTACCGTGTGCAATAAAAAATGTCGAAGTGACCGGATGCCTCCTCCCACCCTCCCCCGTTCACTGTGAGAAAAAGAATCATCCTTGGTCAGCTATTGGTCGATCGGAGTCCACTTCGCCATATAATAAGTAGTTGTTTTTTTTCTTTTTTTGGTTGGTATTTCGGATGAACGTGAGTTGTTGTATTGTAGAGCAGGAAAGAGTGTCTAAGGAGGGATGGCGGAGTTTAAGAGGTAGGAGCTGAAGAGGGGGATAAATGATTATACGAATTGTATAGGAGGACTGGACTTTTCAATCCAAAACATTGCATTTGGGATCGTAGCCAAACATAACATTTGTGATCACAGTCAAACATAGCATTTGGGAACCCAGCCAAATATAGCATTTAAAATCTCAGCCAAACATAACATTTACGACCTCAGCCAAACATAATATTTGGGATCCAAGCCTAACTGAGCGATTGGAATCACAGCCCAACATAGCATTAGGGATCCCAGACATAGGCCTGCATGACATTTAGGATCTCAGCCAATCATAGCAATTAGGATCCCAGCCAAACATAACATTTAGGATCTCAGCCAAACATAACATCTAGGACCTCAGCCAAACAGAGCATTCAGGATCCCAGCAAAACAAAGCATATATGGTTTCCTGCGAAACATAGCATTTAGGATCGCAACCTAACTTAGCCTTTATGATCCTTGCCTAACATAGCATTTAGGATTTCTACCAAGCACACTATTTAGCCTCCGATGCATTATTGCATTCAGAATCCTAGCATAACAGAGCATTCAGGACCCAGTCAAACATAACATTTAGAATCCATGCTAAACACCTTATTTAGGATCCCAGAGTGTGTATGTGTGTGCGCGTGTGCGTGTTTGTGTGTGTGTGTGTGTGTTTTTTTTAGGTTATAAAGAAAAGTAAAGTTTTCCTTTCAGACCTTGCGGTTTATATGGCAGATGATGTTAAGGTCTTCTGTTTCTTTTGCCAACGGTTTAACGAGCAAGCGCAACGACCAACCGCCTTTACTTTCCCCGAACTTTAGTCAGGTACTCATTAGAGTTGGGTGGACTCAGGCTCCCCCTAAAAATCCCGAAGTTAAAAATCCCAGTCTACACCGAGATTCAAACCCAAGAACCCATGTTTGTAAGCCAAGCGCTTAACCACTCAGCCACCGCGACCCGTAATAAAAAAAAAGGGGGAGTATCTATTGTTCTCTGTAGAGAGTGAGCATTCATTTAATGTTAGTCTTGTAATTTGATGCAAGGTAAGCGGCGCTGTCGTAACCTGTGCTAAGTTCGTCAGACGACTCCAGGAAGTTTATTTCATTTCATCTCAAATTAAATTTGTCTTTATTGTAATAAAAGTTATAATCTAGTTATGCTCACAAAGAAGTTATTCGAGTTATTTCAATCTTTATAAGTTAAAATGAATAGGCCTACAGTGGTTTACTTTTCTACCACCAGTTTGCTGCTTCAAGCAAACAACCATCGACAACACCCAGGCAAACATAGAAGGTTGGATTCCAATGTAAGACCTACTACATTTAGTAAGCCACCAACAGTAGCGTTACGATCCCTTCCTAATAATTCCTAGTTCATAAATTTCAATTAGTCACAAAAATCCTTTTTTTTTTTTCTAAAAAAAAAAACAAAGCCTATCTAAGGCCACTAAAGGAAAAACTCCGACATTAAAACTATATATATCAATAATTTACAAGTTATTTCCCGTAATCGATATCAAATAAATTAATTCATTACCGATAAGTAATTGACTAATTTGGGTATTTTTTTTTTATTGATGCATGTTTTGTTTAAAGTATTAACTTAATCGGAGAATGCGTGAGGGAGAAATAGCGTTAACAAATTTTTTTAAGTAGACTACACCCGACAAATTTAGCCAAATATGTGATTACTGGAGGACTAGTTTCCCTTGTTTAAATCAAACAAAATTATTAATTACCAGGTATAGTAGACTAATTGGTTACTTTGGAGGAATAACATGTACATACTTTTACAAGGCAGACGGACATTTAGACAGACAGAGTGGGTTGATATAAACTTTGTAAAAACATTAACTGCTAGCCAAATTGTTTTTGGAAACTCTGCAGCTCCGATGTGAAGACATCTCCAACCAACCAATCCAAGAGTTACCAGCGATTGAAAATGACTGCTTTCAGATCATCTACAAACCCAAAGCCTACTAATTTTACATTGACCTTCAGGTCCACCTCATAACACAATTTGTTTTTCATCCTCAACAGAAATTTAAAATCATGAAATGAAAAAAATAACCAAAAAATTGAGGAGAGAACAAAAAAATGTCTGTATGCTTATCTTTCCTTATTGGCGGTCTCCAAACATACTCTCGGACCCAGCCCAGGGGGCAACGATTTCACGTGATTGCATTTGAAGAGTGGAGACGTTTTGGGTTGGAGAGTGAATGGCACTCAAAAAAAAAAAAATTCTATCATCAGATGTATTCACAGGCTGGTCTGATGGAAGCAGAGAATGAAACAGACGAAATTGTTCAACATATGAACTGTGTATGAATTCTCTATAGATTTTTTTTTTAAAGGGAGTAAAGAATATAACAACAAAGAAAACAAAATGCATTAGTGTTGATCTAGGTTTTTCTGTGTTTTTGTATTATAATATTGTTATGTCGACAATTTAGATTTTATAATATTGTTTCTGCTTCTGAAACTCGTGATGGCTTGTCAGTATAGTTAATTGAAACATAATTGTCCTCAAATAATAATTATTATTAAATACTAATTGTGTTATTTGAATTAATTTAATTATAGATTTTAACCTTAATGGAACACTACCTCGGATACGCGGAGTTTAAAATATGGATTTTTTAAATTTAATATACGAGGTCAAATATGCGACTCCCCCAGGTGAGACAGAACTGAATGGTCAAAGAAACATTTTAATTAATAATTGACGTGACATAATATTTGACGTTACATTTTCTTATGGCCGCAAGGTCTATCTATCTATCTATCTGTCTATCTATCTATCCATCCATCCATCTATCTATCTATCTATCTATCTATCTATCTATCTATCCCTCTATCTATCTATCTATCTATCTATGTATTCATGTATGTATGTATTAATGTAGGTATGTATGTATGTATGTATGTATGTATCTATCTATCTGTCTGTCTGTCTGTCTATCTGTCTATCTATCTATCTATCTGTCTATCTATCTATGCATGTATGTATGTATGTATGTATCTATCTATCTATCTATCTATCTATCTATCTATCTATCTATCTATGTCTGTCTGTCTGTCTGTCAGTCTGTCTGTCTGTCGTTCCTAAACTAAACTAAGTGTCTATCTATCTATCTATCTATCTATATATCCATCTATCTATCCAGTCTTCAACGCGAATCTTTTATTTTTTAACTTTTGAAACCATCTTGCCAATAGAAACCTCAACATCCTCATCAGAATGACCGACCAAAAAGTCTACACTCGACCAGATCATCTCACAGACTTTTGATTGGTCACGACGTCCATTGAAAGGTACGTTGTTTAGTCTGGGCATTCAGTGCGAAGAGCTGGCAAACAACAAAAGCCACATCTCGATTATTCTTGTGATTTAGGCGGTTTTAAATCTCGATTTATTTTTAAATTCTTTTCGGTTGCTATGTCAATAGTTAGTATGTAAGCCAAAAAAAAAAAAAAACTAAGACAGAGAAACAGAGAGAGAATCGGTTGAATCAGCTGTTTCGGTCGAAGCCTCTAAACCATTACCAAAAGTACCCAATCAGGGAAAGGTCGCCTTGGAGTTAAAGCCTGGTTTTGATACTTGGAATAGAAGTTGTTTCCTTATCACTTCCGGTATCGTCATGTTCTGTTTTCCTTTTGTTTTCGATTATTGTCAGATGGTACAATCTTTTAGGACATATAATGCAAAATTTCGGAATGCTCAACGATAAACTAGATCTACCACTGAATATCTTTATATTACTATGAGACGATGTGGTCAACGCTAATTTGACGACTTGAAGATAGCGGCTTTATACTTGATAATAATAAAAAATGTTATGTTCTTTTCAGATCTTGCGGTCCGCAGAGAAGAAAATGTAAAACTTGTGTATTTCACTTAGGATTTACAAGCGTGTCATGTGGCCAGCACAATGACCAGCCGCCTTTACTTTCACTAAATATTGTAGCCATTAGAGTTTGGAAAAAGACAAAAGAATGACCGTCTCTATCAGGGTTCGGAGTATTAACCCCTCAATTAAGAAGCCCATCGCTTAACTAATATAAAATAAATTATAGCGTTTATATAGCGTTACTTGCATGCTTATAGCATGCTCATTTGAAGGTGGAGGGCGTATCTGGGAGAAGTTTTTTCCGTGCAGCCTTTTGGTGCTTAGTAAACACAACTCTGCCGAGTCGGGTGTCGAACCTCGAGCCCCCTTCATAGGTAGCCAAGGCAAGGCAAGTTCAAGCCTCTCGACCACGCATCCCACTCTGCTAGAATTCCCATCAGTCTTGAAGCATAAGTTTATATTGTTCTCTAGCACTTTTGTGTCCGGACTGAAATCTCCCCGAGTTCACGGGATTTTAAGTGAACCTGATCGAGTTGACAGTCACTTTTTAGGGGGAAAGACGCTATTCGTTTTGTGTGAAATGTCTCTCCGTCTGTCCGTCCGTCCCGTTTAGATCTCGTAAACTATAAAAGATAATGAAAATCCGACATCACAATATTTTAGACCATTCAAAGTTCTGATGCAACGGATACTTTTTTTTTCTGAAAGAGAAAAATCTAATTTTTCAAATCACTTATGGAAGCAGTTTTTTAAAGAGAAAAAGCTATTTAGTATGCATTATAAGTTAGACTTAGTTTAAAACGAATAGTAATCTTATAGATTGCATTTTCTTCCTCATTTGAAGTAGGACGGAATGGTAGGTGCATAAAATATTCGACTAAGAGATTGAAAATGCTGATAATGAGAAACATATGCATTTGTAATGTACATTATTCCTTAAAGTTAAAAGTACTGTAAGGGACTTATTAGAAGCCAACTGTGGCAACTATGTAAATGTTAACTTGTCTATTGTTTTAAACAAGCTGCCGAAATTAAAAATAAAATGATACAGAACTTTAACTTGATTGTTGTTTCCGAATACAGGAATCTTGTTTGGGCTAGCTGGCTCAAAGCTCTACATAATAATAAGGTGTTTGATCCTAATCACTTAGAATTGACAATTAGGAAAATAATGGATTTTAGGGTAGAAAATTATCTAGCTTGATTTTCATATATTTGTCCAATTAGTATTCCAGAAATGGGGTGTTAGGGGTCAGGGATTTTTGATATTGTGTTGATTGTTCTGGGGTAGAGGTTACTTGTATCAATTTTCTGTCTCTAGTGGTTTCAATGGTTAGGTAGTATGTCTTTGATATTAAATAATATTTCTATTACTGTTATTATATTTCTAAGGTTAATTAATCACTTTTCAATTGTTTATGATTTAATACTTGTGAATTATTAGAACTTACAAATAAAAACCTATAAAATAAAAAATGGCAAGATGGCCCATAAAAGAGGCACTTAAAGCCCAAAAAAGAGGCAAAGAAAAGAGGCCTAAGGCCCAAGGATTCCTATGATGATAAAGCTAAAATTGAATAGCGCAAATTCTGAGGTTTCCTTTAAAAAAAAAAAAGAGATTGAGCCTTTTCAAAAGAATTACATCAATTCTAAGACTTCAGTTAGGCCGAGGAGGCGCGATAGCCGAGCGGTAAAGCGCTTGGCTTCCGAACCGTGGGTCCCGGGTTCGAATCCTGGTGAAGATTGGGATTTTCAACTTCGGAATCTTTGGGCGCCTCTGAGTCCAACCAGCTCCAATGGGTACCTGATATTAGTTGGGGAAAAGTAAAGGCGGTTGGTCGTTGTGCTGGCTACATGACACCCTCGTTAACCGTAGGCCACAAAAACAGATGAACTTTACATCATCTGCCCTATAGACCACAAGGTCTGAAAGGGGAACTAGTTAGGCCAGGTTCACATCTAACTTTGCGATCACTTGCACCTATCCTTTGATCTGCTGGACCGTTGTGGTACTACACAAGATCTGTTAACCTTCTTTCTCCATTCTTATCTCTCGTTTGTCTTTGATATAATTTCAGTCGGATGTTCTTTCTGAAAATATTGAAGCCTGCCTGGGTGGACCACTCTGGGGGCCGATTTTGAGTTTGTGTTTCCACACAAACTGTCTTTGTAGCCTTTTTTCAATAGTTTGCATGTTTTTGTGTAAATATATTGGCGCGTTATGATACAGTAGGGCGGACTATGGTTTCTGTCACACTTAACTTACAGAAGGGCGGCCGACCATGATTTTCTTGAAACCGGGACCGCTGGTATCTTGCCACGCACCTGAATGCCGATCAATAATTACAAACACTTCATTAATACTGTACACCGATGCACTAAAAATCTAGGTATTTATAGTTTTTCGCAATGTATGAGAATCTTCTATAACAGAAGATCTTTTAACCCATCTACCCTTTCTACTGTGACTGTTTGCGTGATGATTCATTAAATGGAGGAGGAATGGTAATAATATGTGTTTCAAACCAGGTCATATTTCTTTAACTCTATCTCTCCATAATTATTTCCCGCATTCAGAAGGAATCATTCATTTTTCCCCTTTGTATTTCACTAGCCTGTTAGGGTTAAACTTTAATAACGTTTTTCTTTTCATCAGAAAATGTTATAATTGTTAGAGATAAATGCATGTCCCTTTTATATATAACACTAACCATAGTTTATGAACCCAAAGATTATTTTTTTTTAATGGGGTCAAATCAACGATTGAATCATCAATCAAAAGAGAAAGAGTTAATATCTCATGTCATATTTTTCTAATATATCAGGTCATATTTCTCTAATATCTCAGGGCATATTTCTCTAATATCTCAGGGCATATTTCTCTAATATGTAATGGGATATATCTCTTTTCGATATATAGCAATATGTTGCCATTGGCCAAGGCAATAATCTATGATAAATAGCAGGCGATATTAATTAGAGACCTTATATCTTATATGAAATCCTATTACCAGAAAAAAATAATAAAAAAAAAAAATAACGGATTTATCCGTAAAGTGGCTAAGGGCTTAGTAGGTAATTGATTGAGGGAGTTGATATAAGCTTTGTAAAAATGAATGTGATTTCATGCAAGGACTTGACCCAGAGTAACTTTATGATTGATAAAACAAAAAACAATAAAATTAAATGAAACGAAGACTTATTTCCTTGACCTCGAAGTTTAAGCCAGAAGTACAAGGTTAAAGAAGGTGATTTATAACATTGACAAAAGTGACAAAGACATTCTCATTCTACATTCCTTTTCCATCTTTTTAATATAATATCTATTACAATCTAATGTTCCTACTGCGGCCTCCGTACTAGAGAGAAACTTTGAATCACATAGGTTAAGTTGTTTACCTAGTTTTAAAATTGGTTTATACGTATATGCATACAATAAGAAATATAATTTATTGATAATTTAGAATAGTACGCTTTCAGAAGATAGAGACTAAGAACAGATATTAAGACTTAGGGGATCTATCCCAGGATGTTTATGAAGTAACTACTTGGATAGAATTAATATAGCCTTCTAGATATATATATATATATATATATATTACTTATCTTATCTTATATAATACAGACGTTACTTCAAAAAAGAAGATGATTACGTCCTACGCGTTATGCATTCAGTCATGCATATTAACCAGTGACTTAAATTCAGCCCAGTCACTGGTTTTCCTGGCTAGGTCAGGCAACCCATTCCCTGCTCTAATAGCACTAGGGTAGAAGGAGTATTTGTACAAATTTGTCCTGCATATGGGATGAGGAATGTGCCTTTATTTTTTTGTCTTTCTGAGTATTTTATTAAATTTTGTTTTTGCATCTTTTTTGAAGATTATGGTTCAGTGGGTTTTTTTTTTTCTTTTTTTAAAGGCTTTTCTTATATTTGTTGTATATAACAGAATCAAATTTATCTTCTGCTCCCATGAAAACAATCTTTTATTAAGAAAAAACAAAATTGTGCACACATTTCAAACTTTCTTTTTGAAGACAGTAATGTCTATTACAATTGTGTCTCTGACCAACGGCAGCCCGGACTCAAACAAAGATCACCTAACTGAACCTGTTCTAATCGTATTCTTATGAGAAATGAATTACCCATTACTCTCTTTAAACCTAGTATGGTTAGAGCCGGCTTTAAACTTAATAAGGCCCTAAGCTTTTTGTGATATGGGGCCGTATAGAAATCCAACTTGGCCACTGGCTACGCCTAAAGGTCTTCATGACATCAGGCAATCGTTTCCCTTTCTCTTTCACCAAAACGATTGAAAATTAGGAATTTTTTTTTTTTTAGGGGCGTGGGTCCTCCAAGAAAGTGAATAGGGGGGAGGGGGGTGGTAACAAAACTATAGCTTGTGTTACATATTAGTGAATCTAGCAATAAGTAAAATCATCAAAAGGCCCAGTGCAAAGATATAACTGCAACGCGAAACCATGCCTTTTGACCTCTCA
This sequence comes from Biomphalaria pfeifferi, assembly GCA_030265305.1. NCBI lineage: Eukaryota > Metazoa > Mollusca > Gastropoda > Planorbidae > Biomphalaria > Biomphalaria pfeifferi. The sequence continues at coordinate 150,982 of JASAOG010000258.1, forward strand.
GCTACGAGTCAGCCCACTCTCAGCGATGTTAGAAAATATTTTAATATGATATGGGAAAGGGGGGGGGGAGAGTTTTACAACAGATGCATACACACACACACACACACACACACATAATATTAGCTGTACTACTTCTGCTTTAAATAGGCCCTATTCTCTAAATCAGTGTTTCCCAAACTGTGTTCTAGGGTTCCGCGGGGCCAGATTATGTGTTCCACGAACTACTGGAATAAATGGCTAATAGGCCACCACGTGAATTAATCTCTCTAAATAAAATAGCGTTCTAGAGTGTTCCGCTAAATACTCTGAATGTGCGAAAATTTATGTTAAGCAAAATGTTTTGTTAAACACTCTGGTCTAAGTGAATAAAATAATATTTGTTAATTGGCATACACTATCTTAGAATTTTCGTTTTAAAAGATATGCAAAAAAAAGTTACTGTCACTCCGAAATGAATAAAAAAAGATTTCACACTGTGATGTAACAAGTATCTCACTGTGACGTAAGAATTGTTACGCCGTTACGTAATGACGTCACCTTGTGAAGTAACCATTTTGGACTGTCGTGAAAAAAAACAACAGGTGAAAAGGTGTTTAAAAAATATATCAACTGTCAAACTGTAATTTGAAAACTTTGACACTGTCAAGCGATAATATAATAGCTGTCCTGTTGAAATGTAACACATGTCACGCTGTGATGTAACAACTTTCACACTGTTAAGTAACAACTGTCACGCTGTGAGGTAACTACTGTCATGCTATAAAGTGACAATTGTTTAGCATTGATGTAACAAATGTCACGCTGCGTTGTAACAATTGCCATAATATGATATAATAACTGTCCTATTGTGATGAAACAACTATCACGCTATAATGTAACAACTGTCACGCTGTGGGGTAACTCCTGTCATGCTATAATGTGAACATTGTCAGGCTGTTTTGTAACAACTGCTCTATTGTGGTATAACAACTGTCCAATTGTGATGTAATAAATGTCACGCTGTATTGCAATAATTGGCAGGTTTTGATGTAACAGTTCTCCAACTGTGATGTAATAACTGTCCTATTGTCACGTAACAACGCTTACAACATGGTGTAACAACTGTCACGCCGTGATGTAACGACTGTCACACTGTCATTTTACAACTGTCGTGCTATCGTTTTACAACTGTCAGTTTTACAACTATCCAATTGTGATGTAACACCTGTCACGCTGTGATGTAACAACTGTTACAAGTAAAAGCCACGAGCACACGTTTTTAATGTACTATTTTGTGTTCCTCAACGAAATAACAAAGAAAAGATAAATCTTACTCAAGGAAGACAAGCCGAATCTATTATCCCCACTTGAATGACACACAGAATGTTAAGACTCTCACTATAAACAAAACAACAACAAAAAAAAAACTAACACAATATTTTCTGTCTTCAGAAACCAAAGAGTGGAATACGGAGAGAAGGAAGGACAGAGGAAAGGGGGGGGGGGGAGGAGGGGAGGAGGAGGGGAGGAGGAAGACGAGCTGGCGAGAAGGGAGACGAGAGAGAGTGAATGAGTGAGTTTACAACGAGTGCTGTCCCTTGGAACTACCAAACTTTTTTTTTCTCCTGCTGCCCACATGAAGCGACACAGAAATACGCTGGATTTCTGTTGCTATGGAGTCCGGGTGTTTCTGTTTACCTTAGCAACGAAACCGTACGCTACACAACATACTAGGGAAACTAACGATTTGCCCAACCACAACCATCAATTCCCCCCCTCCCCTCCCCCTCATATACACACATTCTAAAACATGTGAAAATACAGAGAAAGAAGAAGAAGAGATGAAAGGGTTTTAAAAAAAGAGGAGAAAGAGAGAGAGAGACAGAGAGAGAAAGAGAGAGAGACAGAGAGAGACAGAGAGAGAAAGAGAGAGAGAGACAGAGAGAGACAGAGAGAGAGACAGAGAGAGACAGAGAGAGAGACAGAGAGAGAGACAGAGAGAGATGTTACGTCATTTTGAAATCAGTCAGTGGTGGGGGGGGGGGGGGGTAGTGGGGAGGGCTTGGTTGTGTCCAGAGAGGGAACGACGTGGAGGCCATGCACTTGTGAAGTGTCCCATAAATTACGTCAAACGTACAAGGAGGAAGAACGATTTAAATTTCAGGGGCGTAGAGACTGGTCACCTCGAGGGAGCCTAGGGCTTTGGAAAGCATAATAAATATATTGATATGTATGTTTATTCATGAGTTTATCGACTAGCCTTAATGAGGCATTTTATGTACAATTAGATGCTTCTTTCGTGGAAAGCTGTTCAAAACGAGTTTGGCAAAGTTGGCCAGAATAGTGGTCGAATTTTTTATGCCCAAATCAGCATGAGCCTTTCAGACCTTTGTGGATTTAGAAACTTCGAGAAATCTTAGCTTGGATTTGAACTCCAGACTCTTGCTTGAATACTTAGCTACCAGACCCATTAATTTAATTTGAGAATGAGTGCAAATTGATTACCACCAGAATCAGTAGTTTAATGGTAGTAAGTAATTTTCGGAAAGCATTAAATTGCAAAACATTCAAGTTTAGGCTACCAATATTAACTATATAAACAGTATTTTTAACCTTTTATCCAGATTTTAGCGCACGCACACTGATGCACAGTACTTTGTTCATTTTTTTGCCCTAATCCAGTTTTTAGCCCTTTTTTTTAGCCCTTATCCGGGTTATATACCTTTTTTTAGCCCTTATCAAGTTTTTAGACCTATGTTGTTTTTTTTAGCCCTTATCAAGTTTTTAGACCTTTTTTAGTCCTTTTCCAGTTTTTAGATCATTTTTTAGCCCCTATCAAGTTTTAGCCCTTTTCCAGTTCTTAGGCCTTTTTATTAGCCCTTATCCAGTTTTTAAACCTTTTTTAAGCCCTTGTCCAGTTTTCAGACTAGCAATCCCAATATGTGAACATAATGGTGTATTCTTTATTTGGCCATGATATCAGGTTGATTTCTGTATTCGAGGTACTGTGCATTATATTGAATTAATTCTTTTTTTTTTTAAGTTTTATGATGGAGGTGTGAAATTTAAAATAAGAATGCGATTGTTTGCATATTTTCAAATAATCTTTTTGTTTTTAAATAAATGATTTATGACGTCATCTATGACTAGAACAAATCGGATGAATATTTGTACGTCTGCTCCAAGTATTGTTCAGGTAATAAACGTGTCACGCCGGACACGTGCCTTGAGTTGACTCCAGCTCTGGACATAAAAATCAACTTAAAGATTTGAGTTGATGGCGTTGTAAGAGAGAAAGTAAGAGAGGCTGCTAAAACTGACCAATCTGAACTCACAATCTGAACTACTGACCCTCCGGACTGTTATAAAATAGTTTTACGATGTTAACCAATACAAAGTATGAGGAACTTGCTATCTACTTATGATTCCCATCAATGGAAAATAAAGCTAAATATCTACTTTTTTTTAAGTATCCGGTGTACAGTAAGTATCCGGTGTACAGTCAGTATCAGGTGTACAGAAAGTAGGAATTGATGAGCTTTACAGCTCAATACGTGAAAGACAGTTTATCTGCACTTTTTAGAACTATAAAATTAAAATTCTAAGCTCTGGTACAAAATAATTATTACCATGTAACGTATTTGGCATATCTGTTGGTCAGAGTACAATTTCTTTCCCTTGTTGAGATACCAACACAAAATAATTCAACACCGATTGTTAATTAACAAATTGGCTATTTTTGTTTTATTGATTCGTGTGTTGTTAGGTATATGAGATACCAACACAAAATAATTCAACACTGATTGTTAATTAACAAATTGGCTATTTTGTTTTATTGATTCTTGTCAGGTATGATAAATAATTGTGAAAAATTTTAGCTTGATCCGAGATTGAGTGTGGGAGAAATCACGTGTACAAACTTTTTACCAGACAGAGTGAGTTGATATAATCTTTGTAAAAATATTTTTAATCACACAGATTTATTAATTCTAGGTCAGTCAGTGTAATATTATTACATGACTGATCCAAACTAACCTTGTTTTTTTTAAAAGTATTTTTTTAGGTTTTTCTAGTTTCTCTTACCACATCTAGATGTTTATTTTATTGCTTGGAGACATCCCACATCTAATGTCTCACAATTCTAAGATGTTCATTTAAAAGAGATGTTCAAGATGTCTACGCGTCTCAATGTCTTTACCTAGTCGTTCACATTAATTAGAGTCTTAAATGCTGTTAAGTCATTGGTTTACCTGGTTGATTAATCCAACATATTCCATGCTGAAATGGCATTAACTCTTTCTCTCCGTAATTATTTACCACATTCTTGTGGAATCAACGCTGGTATCGTCAGTTAAGAGAGAACGAGTTAAGAAAGATGGGGCACGTGTACAAATTTGTCCTAGTATATGGCATAAGAATATGACTTTCATTATTTGTGTCTTTCTGAGAATTTTATTAGTAGTGTTCCTTTAGTTTGTATTTGTAAGTTATACTTCAGTGTTTATGTATTATTTACTTATTTACTTATTTACTTAAATCTGTTAAATGTAAACCAGATCTTAAGAATACAAACAAAAAAAAAAGCTTATCATTTAATTATGCTCTTTGAAAACAGCTTATCAGTGAATCTATACTCTTTAAAAAAAGGTTATCAGTGAATCTATACTCTTTAAAAACAGCTTATCAGTAAATCTATGCTCTTTAAAAAAAATAGATTATCAGTGAATCTATACTCTTTAAAAACAGCATATTAGTGAATCTATTTTCTATAAAAACAGCTTTTTAGTGAATCTATTTTCTATAAAAACAGCTTTTTAGTGAATCTATTCTCTTTAAAAACAGCTTATCAGTAAATCTATGCTCTTTAAAAACAGTTTTTTAGTGAATCTATACTCTTTAAAAACAGCATATTAGTGAATCTATGCTCTTTGAAAACAACATATTAGTGAATCTATGCTCTTTAAAAACAGCTTATAGTTGAACTTATGCTCTTTAAAAACATAGCTTATCAGTAAATCTGTGCTCTTTAAAAACATAACTTACCAGTGAATCTATGCTTTTTAAAAACCAAAGCTGATCAGTGAATCTATGCTCATTAAAACCATAACTTACCAGTGAATCTATGCTCTTTAAAAACAACTTACCAATGAATCTATGCTTTTTAAAACCAAAGCTTATCAGTGAATCTATGCTCATTAAAACCATAGCTTATCAATGAATGTTTGCTCATTAAAACCATAGCTTATCAGTGAATGTTTGCTCATTAAAACCATAGCTTATCAGTGAATGTTTGCTCTTTAGAACCACAGCTTATTAGTGAATGTTTGCTCTTATAGTATGGGTTACAACCAAAACAAAACGGTACGAGGCCGGAATAGCCACAAAAAAAACAACAATATAAGCCCCCGTTCTCTCCCCCCCCCCCAAAAAAAAAAAGATTATCAATACTTCCTTTATTTTGTATGCCAGATACACCAAAATCCTTGCAATTTATACGTTTTCCGCCATTATGAAAATCCCCATGAGGTACTTATTCAGAGTCAACAGCATCTAATAAATAAAACCGAGATGTAAAAACACTGATGAATTTCAGAGACAAACAAAACAATGCAAACATGAAAACCACAAAGTACAAAGAAAGAAACTGAAAAACGGTTTTGTCAAGTATATTTATTATATTATTAGCCTTGTTTGAAATCAAAGCATCGTTAGTAACATGGCATTAATGTGATGCAAATCATACATTTTTGTTGTTGTTAGAGGATGGAAAGAAAGCTGCTTAATCACGTGGCTTATCACATGAGCACTAATAATAGTCACGTGATGAGTGAATTTAAAAAAAAATTAATACATTTTTATGAGCTTTAAGGGTTTGTTTATTTTTTAAAAACTTGAAAGTTGCATTCTCCTCTATTTACGAAACAAAATAAATAATAACAACACAAATGATAAAATGTGTAGGCGTCTTAAAATGGGGGGGCAGGAGATCACTTTTTTTATTTGAAAAAAAAAGGGAAACAAATGGGGGGTCTCAGTAATAGATGTAACTGTATCAATGCTACGTATACATAGTGTATATATGGTCATTATGGTGTGACTCCAACCAGTAGTGGTCATATGCATTGTGGAACCTTCAGATAGGACTTAGGAATGAAGATCTCCCGGTCCACGCCCGTCTGCTAAGAGAGATGCCTCAATTCTCATGGGGCACCTTGTCACTCCGATACCCTGGAAAGCACTTTTGTTTAAAAGGGTGCTATGAGAATCACAAAAGATGAGTAGCAACATGTAATAGAAGAAGGCCAACAGCCGGAAGCAATTTCACCGGAACACCCATAGATATTCAGTTCTGCAGCCTATCCCTGACCTACAAAACTAGTCATGTATTTCTTTGCCCCGATCCTATATAGACGATGGATTTATGGATATATAGGTCATGAAGAGAATTAAAAAAAGTATACATTTTTATAAGGTGTTACTTATTCTTCTAGCCAGCTTTTTGGCCGATGAGCTGAAATCTCTTTTGCCGACATATAAGGTGTTAAAGGGAAGAGTCACTTTATGGAAAGTCGAGATAAAAACTATCTAATATTGGTATATAGGATAAATCTCAAAGTATTTATAATAATTATTTTAAAAAAGAACGATAACTGTCTTTGTTATCCCCCTTGATGTATGTTATACAGATAATATTTTAAGTATTCTAGATTTTTTTTTTCATTATCGAATGTGATAGTCCAGTCTAGATTTAAATAGCAACAAAAACTATATAGGACATTGCATGTAGCTTCTGCATGCTTCTGTACTGGATGGCAAACACGGTAAACTGAAAAACCAACTTTCGCAGGGTACGAAACAGATAGATTAGTCCATTCTGTTAACGCAAGATGGATTGCTCCATTCTGTTAACACAAAAATTGTTTATCCCCCATCGACCTTGCCAATGCATATTGCATGCTCAAAATGAACATCTTACTAAACGTAAGGCATACATTATCATAAGTATACATCCAATCAACATTGCTGTAATGATGTCACTTATGTGTAAATATGCTTGCTAGGTGTGAAACAGTGCCTGCTATATTAAGGACTGATCTCCCTTTTAAAAGTGAGTTTTATAAAAGGTGCTTATGCCTATGCATATTCACTGCAGAGAAAAAAAATGGAGAGGTGGCCGAGATTCGTTGTGTAAAGCTATTTGGCAACAGATAATTAAATAATAATTTCATTTCATAATCTACAATATACAAGGTTTAAAATAGGTAAAGCCAGTACAACATAATTAATTTTATTAGCAGCTTCTCAATCCGAATAGTTTTTTTTTTATCTTCATATCTGTAGTCTATTCTCACCACCACGATTATTGCACGAGATCTGCAAGGTACTTTTCAACAGCATAAAGTTGTTTTAAAGACTGGATGCAGAAGCTCACCACCGACTGAATAGTTCGGTATTTAAACACTACCGCTACACACAGTGTGTGTACGTATCCGAATGAGGTGAAAAATACCTCCCTGAAACGTAGAAGATCGACTCAACAATCAAGAAAGTCATGAACCTATTATATGGTTTACTAATTCTCTACACAGTGGCGCCACCGTCAAAGTGTGGCCTGAGGATAGATTTTGTCATGGCAAGTTACCACATTGTCTTATCTTCTTTTCATATAAAATACAGACGTTACTTAAAAAAATAGATGATGATTACGTCCTACGCGTGTTTCTAGGTCAATCTAGTCATGCATGTTAACCAATGACTTAATAATCTGCACTGGGATACAATAGTCTGTTCTGGATAACCCCCATCAAGGAAGGGGCCTTGATCGAACGCTTTTATGTGCTCCTAGACTCCTAAGGGTTTAGGGTTCAAAACTCCAGCACTCAAACACTCGTTTCTTTCATGTACAATCAAAGATCTAGCTCAGGACACAGATTAAAGATTACTTAAAGCTTCAGACACACACTAAGACACTTAATCAATGTCATCATAATGTCAATTATAAATTGTGCATAATACATTCCAATAACAAAGCTCACTTCAGACAAAATGATGAAAGACAATATAATTAAAAGGCAGGTAATCCCTTAAGAACACAAGCTAATATAAAAAGCCGAACATCCAGAGACCAATCAACATATCAATCTATGCATCATTTTCGTTCTCAGAGACGAGATCTTATCAGCCAGTAAAACATTTTATTAGTAGTCAAGTTACTTTTTTTTTTTTTAAAAAGAGCCATCTTTCATTGCTGGGTCATCTACCTTTGCAGTGAAGAAGCGACCTAGTCTCTTAATTCGCTTTCTAATCACCAGATCTATATGTTTGTAAAATGTTGAACATAATTCGGATGTTCCTTTAGAGTTGAAGATAGTTTACTTCCTAGTCCAAACAACGGGGGATGGGAGCGGGCAGGGTTTGAACCCTCGACCGTCGATAAATCCGAACGATAAATCCAGCGCGCAAACCGCACGACCATGCAAAGTGGTCATCTCCTCTGGGCCTAGGTTGAAATAGGGAGATGTAGGCCTAGGTTTTACAACACTTGTTTTTCCATTATCTGTCGGGAAAATTGAAGGTTATACCGCATCTCCAAGTAATGCCAGGGAACTTCATATGTCCTGTGAATTCTGTTGTTGCAAACAGGCACTTTTGTTTATAGGTATAATAATACTATAGTCTTAGGCGCTGCACACCTCTATCGAATGTACACTAGATGCGCACTGTTCATAACAGAACCTAAACGCAGTCTTTTGTTTTCTTTTTTTCCTCTTGGTGTAAAGCCACCCGTAGAAGAGGGCCATTTGACAGCACCTTTTCTTTTTTAAGATGCTATCACGTTACGTTCTTGTTTGTAGACCATTCATTCTTGTTTGTAGACCTTTCATTCTTGTTTGTAGACCTTTCATTCTTGTTTACAGACCTTTCATTCTTGTTTGTAGACTTTTCATTTTTAGACCTTTCATTTTTGTTTGTAGACCTTTCATTCTTTCTTCCCAGGCAGCAATAATTCTCAGCCTGTCATTCATTAGATATGCGAGTTTCGCTTCATATCCAGTATTGGATGCCCAAAGTATAAATGTATACTTTTGAGTTAGAGGGTATTGAATTCACTGGTGAGCACATAATGAATGGCAAGCACAATGACTTAATCAGATTTTGTGTTTTCTCACTTCTGCTAGGTCCTTAGCACCTCTTGATGACAAGAATAGTTTGTTTTTTTTAAAGGAGATCTTCGGCACCAAAATTAGATCTGTAGTTTGTGAAACGAACGCTCATTTATAATGCACTGATTACTACAGGACACTGACGTTTCAGGATTAAGTTTTCTATTCTGCAAAACAACTGACCATAAGATGGTTTCGTTAGTACAAACATACTCCAGGCACCTAATAAAATGGTTTCTGAAGAAACTGGCTCTCATCCTGTTGTCTGCAGGCTGTCAAGTTTTAATATATATGAATAAATAAATAGTGGCGATGTTTTTGTTTTCAATGATTCTTCACAAGGAAATGAATAGGTAGTCTTTGGGGTAATTTTTTTATTTAGAACAAGAGTTTCAATGGATCCACAAGTAAGATTTTATTTTAGTAAGCCAAGCAGAAAGAATTCCTTTGTCATGTCTTCAAAGTCACTGACAATATCTTTATTGAAACATGTCATCCTTTGAGAGTCATTACAGTATTAAGTGAGACAAGGCGTAACAATGTACTATGTACTCGTATATCTTCACTGGCAATGTCTTCAGTGAGACCTGCAGGAACAATTCACTATCAGGAATCTAATGATTTAACTTCACCTTCTATTTTTCACTGTGTTTTTTGTTGCTCTGTAGACAAATAAGGGGAATTAATTCTGTTTTGTATATAACATGGAACAAGCAAAAGAATGAAATGTAGCAAGAAGCCCGATCTGGTTAAGTGTTTATGAAGAGCATCAGTATCTTCAAAGTAGATCATCCAGAAGTGGAGTCGTTGTTTTTAGTTGTAGTCACGTGATGCGTAGCACAAGGTCACACCAAATCTTCAGCACTGGAAATACAGAAATAGCAAAAATTATTGATATATAAATATAAAATGGTTAAACGTTGGGTCCAATCTATAGGTCGTAAAGGTTTTCAAGTCATGCGTGACGGGGGCCTTTTGTGGCTTAATATTGGGTAACAGGAAGACTTTGATTTTTAAAATTCAAGATCTTAAGGGCACCTGTAAGTCCACCCCGCTCTAGTGTGTGCGGTGAAAAGTAACTGTAAAGGCAGTTTGTCGTTGTGCTGGCCACATGACACCCACGTTAACTGCGGGTCATAGGAACAGATGACTTTGTCCTCATCTGCCATGTAGATCGAAAGATATTAAAGGGGAATTTTTCTTTTTACTTTAATGGGTCATGGGGAGCCTATTGTGGCTCTATATTCATGGGTACCGGGAGCCTATTGTGGCTCAACATTCATGGGTAACAAGAGCCTATTGGTGCTCAACATTCATGGGTAATGTGAGCCTATTGGTGCTCAACATTCATGGGTAACAGGAGCCTATTTAGGCTCAACATTCATGAATAATGAGAGCCTATTGGGGCTCAACATTCATGGGTAACTGGAGCCTATTGTGGCTCAACACTTATGGGTAATAGGGGGACTTCAGGGGTCTATAATATAATCACTCCTTCAAGTTCAAAGACAGTGAACATCTAATGAACTTCTTGAACTCTACCACCAAAACTTTCATACCTTTCCCCATAGATACCAGAATTTCAACCTTATTTCTATATTTATGATAAGAGTATTAGCTCTAACATTAGAGCACTTTTTGTTTTTGTCATGTGTCAAGACAATTTTTAGGCCTCCACAATGTGAAGGACACAATTGAAGGGAGGTAACATTTACAATTTTATAAGGATGAAACATTAAAAGCAAGGTAAAAAAATATTAATATTACATGGCAGAAACAACTGAAGGGAGTTAACAGATAAAATATGTGTCAGAAACAACTGAAGGGAGTTAACAAATAAAATATATGGCAGAAACAACAAAAGGGAGTTAACAAATAAAATATATGGCAGAAACAACTGAAGGGAATTAACAAATAAAATATATAGCAGAAATAACTGGAGTTGACAAATAAAATCGTATAGGAATGCAATTACTGTAAGGGAATAAACAAATAAAAACATTACATGCCTGAAACAACCGAAAGAGTAAACGAAAATAAATTATCATTATAAAATAAAAATAAATCCAAAACAAAGATCGGAAGAGTCAAAAATATTTATATATCACACCATATAGAAAAAACAAGAATTCCATATCCTAAATGTGAACTATTGTAATCTGTAGATATTACATAATTATGTCGATTTTCAATATAACAAAGGAAATAATGAAATACAATGAACAATATATACTAGGGGACAAACAAATAATAGACACCTAATGAGGCAACAAACATCGAATGAAACATTTGTTTTAAAAAAGGAACTTTCAGAAAAAAAATGGAACTAACCATTTCTTAGCATCTATTTCCACAGATTTCATGGCAAGATTTTTAAGGTCACTCTCGGCCTTAAAACTTTGCCTAGTCCTAGATCTCACTCCTACCATGTGGACAAAGTCTTCGGCCGATTTGGACAGTTCATTGGTATTGCCAAAACTTCTTAGTGACATGACAGCAGCTGACATGCTGTTGTTGGAAACAGCACTGCCACTAACATTGTCTGCACTATTGACTAGCTAGAAAGTAAAAGAACAGATCAATTCAAAGAGATGAATTCCACAGCATAACAGGCAAAATCTAGAAAATTCTTTTTTTTTTTAGAAAAACAAAGTTTATCTAAGGAGAAAAAAACTACACACTTACAACTATATATGTCAGTAATGTGGAAATCATTTCCCTTTTTCAATATCAAACAAAATAATTACCAATAATTAATTGACTAATTGATTAATTTAAAAATTTTTTTTATAGATTCATGACTTTTTCGGTACAATAAATAATTGCTTAAACCTGTAAAATTATTTAAGGAGACTAAACCAGGCACTTTAACATATCTGTGAATACTGAAGGATTAATTTCCCATGTTGGTATCAAACAGAACAATTAATAACCAGTAACCAACTAATTCGTAATTTTTAAAATTGATTCATGTCTTATCTACACCAGTGAATAATTGTGCAAAGTTTCAACTTCATTGGAGCATGGGTTTGGGAGAAATATTGTGTTCAAACTTTTTACCAGAAAAAAGAGAGTTGATATAAGCTTTGTAAAAATATGAGTTAGAGATAATATTGTTTTACAACAGTATTTAAATCCAAATTAGACAACGACTTCCAATATAAATGTTACAAAATAAGACTGCCAGATAAAATGATTTTTAAATGACATTACCTTCGGTTCAACTTTACAAATGACATCATGTAGTGGAAGAAATATCCCATGATCCTTTTGGCAGAAGAAATAACGCTTTTTGTTGAAATATCCATCATGTCGACCCACTGGTTAAAAAAAAATATATAAAAAATTATGCTTTATGCAATTTTACAACAGCCTTTACTTTCCCCATCTAATGTCAAGTACTATTATTTGCTTTTTTTGTTTCAAATGTTACTTCAGAATTATTTCATCCTAGCAAAAAAAAAAAACGGCAGAGGATGTCGCTAGCAGGGTTCAAACCAGCAACCATGACAGTCCAGAGCATGACCATGCAGCCATCCATGGTAATCTCAGAAATGTCCTAAAATTCAAAAATTTTAAAATCACAGTTATCACCAGAAGTTTACCGCTTACACTTCGCCACTTCCACTAGCTAGAGAGGACGTAATCATCTTCCTCTTTAAAGTAACATCTGTATTTCATAAGATAAGATCACATAATTGTTTTTAAAATTGTTTAAAAAGTATTACTATTACTAAGTATTACTATTATTATTTAAGCACGTCACTAGCCTCAGGAGAGAATTTATTTTTAACACGTTTCTTCTTATCTTTCTCTCACTTTTCTCACTTGTATCACTTGCAATTAATAACAAGCAGTATAAGATTGATAAATAAATTTACTGTACAATGATATTATCAGTTGAGAATAAACATTTATCTCATCTTCTTATAAATACAGACGTTACTTAAAAAAGAAGTTGATTACACCCTACATGTGTTCCTAGGTCAATCTAGTCATGCATGTTGACCAATGACTTAAATTTGGCTTTGTCATTGGTTTTCCTGGCTGACTCAGGCAACCCATCCCATGCCCTAATTGCACAATTTTTATAAATTTTGTAACCCCATAATGAACAGTTGATTTGTCATGGATCTCTACTTTATTGTTACTAATATTATTTTTACTACTTTACGGAAATGTTATGTGTGTAAGTATCAGTATATGTGAATTAAAAATAAAACAATAAGCGTTTGATCAATTATCAAAAGTATTACCTGGGGCGTCTAATTCTAGTCCTACAAACACCATGTTGGGTTGACCTATCTTGTCCAGGTGACCTATGTAGCGAATACGTCCTGTTTTCTCTCCCTTGACAACCACATGATCTCCAAGTTGAACTATAACCTTTGAACTGAGAAATTCACAGCATTATTATGAAATAATAAACAAATACTAATGAAAGAAATACAAATATAAATCCAATTATCTAAATATAATTAGGTAATACTGAACCATAATAATACACAAGTAATAGATTGTGAGATTGTTTTCTATGATCTTTAATAGGATCCTCCTTGTTTTTTTTTGTTTTACATGTTTAGGATGTTTCTTCAGAATTGAAGATTATTACATCTTAGCCCAAACTTAGCACAGGATGGCCAGGGGGGGGGGGGGGGGGGGGGTTAGCGGCGGGCAGGGTTCATACTGAGACCATCGAGTCCAGAGCTCAAACCACAGGATCAGGCAGTCGACTTAGTCATGCAAGTATACAAGTCACTATAGTTACAAAGCTTATGCCAACTTTCTCTTTCAATCTGGTACAAATCTCATACAGATTATTCCTCCCACTTCCCAGCCTCCAAGCCAGCAAAAAACTATGGAAATTATTCATTGTCGAAAACAATAAATGAATCAATTTATAATTAGTGGTAATAATTAATTTTGTTTTATATAGAAAAGAAGTCTTGCAGTATTGAGGTATATGGACATAATAATGTGATTCTCTCCATTATATGACCTTTTATTTTTTTATAGAAATTTTGTATTTGCTTGTTTTAGATCTTAAATCACTCTCTACACACAACAAAATATGCCAAAACAGCTTAACAGAAAGAAATGCACATAACAACGAAGAAAAAAAAATTATTTTATGAAGATTAGTTCTTACTTGACAGCAAACTTGTGCAAGTTTTCATTCAGACTGGCGCTGAGAGCTGCGTGGAGCTCCCCACCCATGGCCTCGTCACAGGCTGTACATTTGCACCCATACAGTGGCTCTGCACAGTGAAGACTTCCTGCAGGGGGAGGAACTCTGGGCACAATTTTAGATGTTGATAATCTGATGGATAAAAAGTGTTGGTGTATGATAATTAAGTTGATCTATGAAATTTTTTTTTTACAAATACTTCCAAAAATAAAGTCTCTGGCATTAAACACAAAAATTCTGCTGCTATAATTAGCTGCCTGGTAGTGTGGTATGAGCTTTGGACTGTCATCATAGTGGTTCCAATTTTGAATATTGCTCACAGCCATCCCCAGCCATCATTTTGCATGACATAGGAAATGGTACCCTCTAAGCCGTAGGAACATATGATACTTATACGTATATTTAATTTGTTTGAAATTTGGTTTGCATCTAATTAATATCAACGTAACTTTTATCAACAAGATTGACTAGATGATTGTAGCTGGAAAAAAAATAACTTTAAAAACATCCAAATATTTCATGGTTGTAGAATACCTTTTCTAAAATGAAATATTTCTCTACCTGCTATCTGTGAACGTATAAAGTCATATGACAACAACATGGAAAATGTGATGATGTTAAGTTACTGTTGAAAAAAACAATTCACTTTAAATTACTTGGGTGTTTCTTCTTTCCTTCAAATATCTCAATGTTTGGGAAGGGGCTAATTTATCATTCACTCTTCTCTATTCACACTTTTAAATATTTAATTGAACAAATTTAATTAAATGTCACTTTGATGAGAATAAGGTTTCAGAAGTAACCCAGAGGAAAAATTAGGAGCTGGCGTTCATTAGGCAGATTGCAACTGACGCAACCTGCAATGCTACTGCTCTCAAGCTTTATCTGGTATTTGCTGTTCCTATGGACATGGACTCTATGGCCACATCACAAGGTTTTCAGGGCTCGCAAAACCTTCCTTCAGGAAACAGTACCAGGAAAATTAAGAAGAGGAAAACAGAGAAAGCGATGGGAAAACAACATCAAAGAATGGACGGGCCTGTTAGTGAATGAACTTCTATCCAAGGCAAAGGACAGAGAGGAGGGAGAAAGACAGTTAACAAATCTTGTGTGGTGTCCCAACGGTCTAACAGACTAAGGGATAGGTGAAGGTTATGGACATAGAAAGGGCAAAGGGCGGGGGAGGAGGGATTTTGTGTGGGCAACATCTGTCAGATTATAGCTAAACCTAGGAACTGTCATGTCGTAACAGCGCGATGGCTGAGTGGTAAAGCATTTGGATTCTGAACTGGGAGTCCTGGGTTCGAATCCTTGGATCTTTAATTTTGGGATAGTTAAGGTGCCTCTGGCTCTATCCAGCTCTAATGAGTACTTGACATTAGTTAGGGATAAAGTAAAGATGGTTGGTCATTGTGCTGGCCACAAGACAACCTTGTAAACAGAGGGCCAAAGTAAAGATTACATTTAAATTATCTGTTTCATAAATTGCAAGGTCTTAAAGGGAAACTCTTCTCCAAGTGGAATTATTTTTGTAATATTAATATGCTTATTAAAACAAATAAATGCTAATTTGACTACTCCTCTGTTAAACTGTCATGACTACTCTGCTGTTCAACTCTAAACCTTCTGTATGAATGTTTCTTGAATGTTCAAATTTTTTCAAAAAAATGTTTGACTTCTACTTCTACTCATTAAAAATATAAAAAAGTAATGTTCCCCTTTCAGACCTTTTGATCTAGAGGGCAGATGAGATTAAGGTCATCTGTTTCTTTGGCCAACATTTAATGAGCATGGTGTGGTGAGGCCAGCACAACGACCAACCTTCTTTACTTTCCCCAACTAAAGTCAGGTACCAATTAGAGTTTTGTGGATTAAGAAGCGCCCTAAAAATCTTAAAATACAAAAATCCCAGTCTTCACCAAGATTCTAACCTAGGACCCCAGTTCATAAGCCAATCGCTTAACCACTTGCAGCCACCGCACCCCCTTCTACACATTAAATCAACATCAAATTTTTGATACAAGCTCATGCTGGATGACAATATATGAATCAATAAAAAAAAACACCTGCATCATGGCAGTGGATGGAAAGAATTTAAAGCTATCGTCAACCAAGACGACAGTCCTACATGACCAGATTACCAGCCTTTATACATTGTTTACTTTTATTAATCTTCCTAACAACCCGCACTACACGAAAAGTACATGAAATGATGTCTATATTCTCCAAAGCTATATCTTTGTCTTTTGGAAATTCCTGTTTAATACTGATGTAAACTGAATGATGTAGCAAGTAAATATAAATGAAAAAAATGAGAAATCAAATTTGTAAAAAGACTTGTTGAACTAACCCGTTTGTCCTGGGCTTCGAGTCGTTGTTGTGGAGGTGCTTGGGTATCGAGTCTATATACTTTGGTACAACACCGCACTCATGCAAGGGCCCATCACTGAAGCTCTTCTCATCAAGTTCTCTTTGGAAGTGGTTCTGGGTACATTCTTTGGCTAGGTGGTTCATCTAAAGAGAAAGAAATGGGGTTCAGCTCAACCAATGGATCTTAAGTACATAACTGACGAGGCTTTTAAGACAAGGAACCATATTTTCTGTGCCATTTTTTATTGATTTTTTAAAGGTAAATATAATAATATATAAATAATTAATTATAAGATACTAAAATACTGATAATGACTACTGTCATGAAATAATTCAGCATTTCCAATCATGAAAGTATAACATAATAACATTAGAACATTAATATAGTAATGGCTTCATTTTTTATTTTTGTATCTACCGCCCACTTGAAAAGTCTTTTCTCTTAACATAAATATTCTTACTTTCCAAGGCATCTCTAGCATGCTTTTTTTTTTGTTTAAATTTTTAAATACTCTAAGTTCCTGCAGATTTGTGAATGGTTATTTTTTAGATTATGCTTGTATCTCCCCCTGAATGGCTATTAATGATTGCCTTCCCTAAGAGATGGGAGATTACTCTGATTTATTGTTTTCTAGGCTATTAATCTTTTTTTTTTTTTTGAGGTGTAATTGTATCAATTAGTTTTTTATTGTTGTTTTTTTTTATATTAAGTTTAATTGAACGAGGGTAGTACATTGCAAGAAAGAAATAACAATATGTGATACAAAAGCTAATCTGTATTTCAAAACTTTTAAAAAACAAAGCAAATTTGGTTATTACATAAGGCTGTAGCATCTATGTATGTATCCCTAGAAGTACTATTGAGAGCATTACACTATGTTTTGCTTACAACTTTGAAAAAAACAAAATTCATTGTAAATAGACACACCAGTGCAATGTGCATCACTAATTATTTTTAATCAATAAAAAATCTTTTTTCTTTCAGCAGATCAGGATCTATTTTGCCTTGAAAGTTTAGTAGATCTAGTTGTGTCTATATATAGTTTTTGATTTTCATGCACTTATCGTATAAATCCAGCTTAATAATTTAAGAAACTATTTGTTTCGAAATCTTGTGGTCAAACAAAATAATATTTGTTTGTATGTTTTTTTACAAACCTCTAGTTCTTTGAGCCTTCCTTTAAGTATTTCTATTTCCTTTTTAGCTGAGCCAAGTTCTTCTGCCAGTCTGGAGTTCAGACGAACAGCTGCAGAACAACAAAAAACCTTTCAGTTGAAGCTTAATTAAACTTATTTGAAAAACAAAAGGGTAACTAAATTTAAATTAGAAACTTTGACATGAAGATTAACTGTCAGGCATTGAGATAGCGTTTGAATTATAGCTAGTTCTTTTTTTTTTTTAAATTAACAACACAAAAAGTCAATCTAGCGTCCTTGACATTGTTTTGTATATCGTGAAAATCTCAAATAACTAACGTTTGGTACAGTTCTTTTCAGTGTTTTGTGTGTAGGGCCTACATCTTTATGATAATTATTTATGACCTTTTTAAAACCTGTTAAAGTTTAATTATATATCTGTTTCATTCAAAATTCTAACCATACAAAAGGAAAGGTACACTTATCGATGTAAAATGTATCATTAAGCCCAGAAGATAATTATGTTCTGCAATCGTGATACGTAATATATTCTTATTAAAAGCTAGATGAATCACAAGAAAAATGAGTGAAAATAAAAAGACGCACATTTAGTAGCATATACAAACAAAACTAAACATTCTCTTGATGAGATCTCAATGAGTAACATTAAAGTCGTCATTATATAAATAATTTTGGCACAAAAAAAAAAGATACAATGGCATCACAAACTAGAATTCAAAATCTTACGAGAAAAAGTTTACAACCAAAATGGACATCATTGTAACAGAAATACACAAACAAAACTCATTTAGATGAATCTGCAATGTATAACTTCAATTCTTAGAGCCAAAACGTCTCGTCGTCAAAAAAGGCGTCGTCAGAACGACCACTGCGCCAAAACGGCGACATCAGAACGACCATTGCGCCAAAACGGCGCCGTCATAACCATATCCGCATCAAAACGGCGTCGTCTAAACGTCCTGCTTCGACCATAGAATACAAATACAAAACAACGTAAAAAAATACCCTAAAGACATAAACATAAAGACATAAACATAAAGACATAAACATAAAAAGACATAAACATAAAGAGATAAACATAAAGAGATAAACATAAAGACATAAACATAAAGAGATAAACATAAAGACATAAACATAAAGACATAAACATAAAGACATAAACATAAAGACATAAACGTAAAGACATAAACGTAAAGACATAAACGTAAAGACATAAACGTAAAGACATAAACATAAAGACATAAACATAAAGGTACATTTCTTATTGTAAATCCTTTGACGAACTATCATAAGTGCTCCTTCTTTCCTAGTACTATCAGAGCTTGGAATCGATTGCCTGAATCTGCCAGGAAAACCGATTTAGCAGAAGTTTCTATGGCCTCCTTCAGTCGCGAAGCAACTATGGCTCATATCATGGAAATGATATGAATGCCTGGGCATTAGCTGTAGTCTGAACGATGTCGCCCCCCCCCCCCCCACAGCAGTTCCTCCTCTATACGCTGCTGATAAATCCAAAGGAACGGCCAGTTTCGTTACAGTTTTGGGTTAGTGGCGTCTTAGACTAATCCAGGTGTAGCACTAAGTGCTGATAACTGCTTTAGGGTCGCCGGCTACTGATTTTTCCTCAGAATTGACAACTGAAGCCCTTCCCGTGATTGGGTATAGCTGCAAGGCAGCAGAGGTGTGAATTCAGAGTTTTCCTTCTAGGAAGATAGCCAGCCAAGGCTAACGAGTCGTATTAGAGCTTAAATCACTGATTATCGTACGCTATCACATATAACCCGCGGGTTATACACATTTACCAGGTGGCAGGCCCTGTACGGGGTTGACATAATTTATTTTTACTCATAAACATAGTATAACGGAAACTAAGGACATACCGGTGGGTGTTTATATCTCCTATAGTTCACTGTGTACATATACGTTGTATTTGACACACTTATCGCACTCTATGTATCGGTTGTTTGGACAAATGGAGCTCGAGGGACAGACGTCTGATGAGCAACAACTTCATGTACCGGTAGTTTACTGCAAGTTACGCTTAAAACATGCGGCTACATAAAGGTGCTGGTTGAATTATTTTATTTTTTACTTACTTTTTAATTTGTGCGGGGTAAACGCGTGTACGGAATATATGCGTGAAAATACGGTAGCATGCATTAATAGAATGACACATTGATAAGCGTGACGTAATTATCTTCGATTTGAAATGATGTCTGTAATGTATAGGATAGGATAACTTGTTAAGGTAGATAACTCTCACAATACTATACAACACACAGAAAACAGAAATACTGTGATGAACTGTTCCGTAAGTGCAGTCGTCCTGATTGAAGGTTGGACACTCCACACATTAGCATAGGGATTTGGGGGCCCGTGGGATGCTAGACCTTTTTTGGACCCCTGCATTTTGACATTCGACATCATGACCTAAGATAATGGCGTAATATTTAATGTAAAAACTAATTTCGGACACTCATTTAGAACTTTCCTCCAATGGAGACCAGGACCACCTACCCCTCACGCCATTATCTCATGTCATGATGTCTATGTCAAAATGCAGGGGCCCCCTAAAGAGGTCAAGCCCCCCCCCCCCCCCGGCGTCTAAGCACTAGTTACACCACTGAATAAAACACAAATAATGTGCAACGTACTATACAACACTTCAATTCTTAAAAACCCACTAAATTTTTGCAGTAAAGGTACCACAAAACACCGAAGAAGTAAATGTGATGACTAATGATCTCACGTGGAACATAAGTAATGCCTACGTAGCCGACTGTCTCTTTAACAATCAATTATCAAGACTGCATGTCGTATTCAAGAAATATCAGTATTTTTTTTTTTGTTTCTAGGTTTACCACTCAGCCACCGCGCCCCCTAAAAGTATCGTACCACTTCTTTGAAGATTTGATCATATCGTGAACTAAATAAGCACCAGAGGGCATTTTAGAGACTTTTATAACAGTTACGTTCAGGTGATGACCTGCACAGCTAACTGTAACAGCGTTACAACAAGGGAACTTTATATTGCTTCCATCAGTAACAAATAACAAAATGTCACTATATTTCATAGTCTCGGGAACAAGAAGTTGTTTTTGCTTTTACAACTACGCTATTTTTAGATTAAGTAAACATAAATAATCCAGTGCACTTGCTTACAAGGCAATAACTGCCTTACAAGGTGATACGAAATGTATTTTAGGGATGTGCAAATTATAAATTAGCAGTATTGCAAATCTTTATTTTGTTAAGAAGCTTATATTGCACACACACACACACAAACACAAGACAAAACAAAAACAAGTTCATTGTCTCATAATGAGTCAAACTCACAGTTCATAAACATGTTATTCTTTTCATTAAATTCTATTTCAACTACAATATTACAACACACAAGCCAAACTAACTAACGGTTCAACAAGAAATGCAAGGCAACGAGACTTGTTTTTTTTTTTTTTTGTTTTTTTCATGTGTTTTTTTATGATTGTATCAATTAGTTTTGATTTTTTTTATCAATTCAGTATTTTTCTAGTTACATCAATCTTAAACACAACACAAAGGACAAACAAAAAATTGACTAAGACTACTGAGGGGGCAGTCGTGATAACTGAATGTTTTGATTTATATTGTAGAGCCAATACTATGAAGTCCAACTGCCATTTTTTCCCAGATATAATAATAATAATAAGGCTTGTCTTCCAGTCCTAAGATTAGTGAGGAATGCAGTATTCCCCATGGGTGCGCAGCCCCAGCTGTGACCTACATATTTTGCCACATCCAGGGCAAGCATAGCCATTGTCCGCTGGTGGTCGATTTAGATTTTCTTTTCGCCGTCTGTATCTGTCCTTTTTTTTTGGTCTCAAATGTGTATCCCGCGGCCTTTGTGAGTGACCTCCAGCTGTCCTGCTCTGAGGCCGCATGCAACCAGGTGCTCTCTTCTATGTCAGCTAAGGCAAGCTGGCGTCTAAGCTGGTCTTTCAAGAGTTTTCGTAGGGTGCACCTCTGTTACGTCGACCACCTTTGAGCTCACCAAAAAAGACTTGCCTTTGGAATAAGTTGGTCTCCCATACGGGATAAGGGCCCTGCCCAGATATATTGATTACATTAATATAATTTTAATTTTTTTTTAATTTTTTTTTTTTTTTAAATTTTCCAGTTTAATGCTAGTTTTATTTGCACATCAACCAATACGTTTTTTAAAATTTATTTTTAAAACTAAATATATCTAAGTCTCTATTTTTTTTTTATTTATTGAAGAGTTCCTGTTCAGACAATCAGATTATAAACATCGAAATATCATTTAGACCAAGTTTTTCAGTTCTTCAAAATATCATACAACAGTACAAATACAATGTTAACATTTGATAAAACCCAAGCTATGAAAGAAAATTGAAATATATCAACAACTTATAAACTAACTTGAGTAAGAATTATTTAAACTCCGGTTGTTTTTTTAATGAAGCTTCTTGTCAGGATTTCTTCTTTCCCAGATAAGTCTATGCTTCTGTTTCATGTAGGCTTCAACAGAACTCTTGTAGGTTTTCATATCTTCATATTTGATAAACCAGTTTGTGGCAGCATCCTCATACTCCTGTATAATCTGTCTACATTTGTAGTCCCTGTCAGGTCCTTCCCAAGCTAAACACTCAATCTTTCTCTGTCTTAGGATTTTCACTATGTTACTGTCAACCATTTTGTCTCTGACAAACTGCTGGTCAGCTTCATAAATACAAACATGATCTTGAAAATCACATTGATCAGCAGTTGGTACTCTTCTGAACTGCCTATGATAGAACTTCTCTTTGTTTTTACTCTGACGGGCAACACAACACTTTCTCGAAAGTAAGTTACGCCTCTATCAATGGTCCTAAAAAGGCCGAGCGCTAAATTTTGGTACTTAGGATCAGTAAGAGAACTGCTCTCTGTAGACTTTCCATCGTCGGTATGACCACCCATGTTCTGCAAGCCTTTGTTAAAATTATTATTTATTTATTATTCTCTAGATCAAGATCTATAGTCACGGTGTTAGTGCATACGTAAATTCAAGGTCAGTTCATCATAAAATGGAAAATACTATTTTGATCTGATCATGCTTATCATAGTCAAGGTGTCCAGTGAACCGCTGCTTGTTAATAGTATGTCCAGAAAATCTGTCTCGATAAATAACGGTACTA
The DNA here is from genome assembly GCA_030265305.1 of Biomphalaria pfeifferi. Classification (NCBI taxonomy): domain Eukaryota; kingdom Metazoa; phylum Mollusca; class Gastropoda; family Planorbidae; genus Biomphalaria; species Biomphalaria pfeifferi. The sequence continues at coordinate 174,018 of JASAOG010000258.1, forward strand.
AGTACTAATTTTACTTAACAGAACAAACAGTGCGACCAAGACTTTCGAGGTTGATGACTAATAAAGAATTAAAATATACAAATATAAAATTAGACTTAAACAGGTTTAAAAAAGGTGTTACGTAATTATCATAAAGATGTAAACACAAAACACTGTAAAGACAATAAGCAAACGTTAGTTATTGGAGATTTTCGAAATAAACTAAACAATGTCGCTAAATTTAACTTCCATGTTTAGAAAAATTGGTTAAAATGTTTCTTCTGAATGATCTTTGTAATAAGTTAGACCCTTTACAATTTGCTTACCAAAAGGGTAAAGGTGTAGACGATGCCACTCTAAATATTTTAAATTGTGTCTACAAACATCTGGACTTACCGAACACTTATGTAAGATTGTTCTTTATTGATTTCTCATCCGCTTTTAACACTATACAACTTCATTTACTCATTGAAAAGATGAAAGCGTTGAAGATTAGTCCATTCATAATACTATGGGCTAATGAATTTTTGACCCAGAGAGCTCAGAGGGTTAGGGTAAACAATGTTATTTCAAATGAACGCATAGTTAACACAGGGGCGCCCCAGGGGGCTGTGACATCGCCATTGTGGTTCATTTTGTACACAAATGATTTTCAATCCGATAGTTCTTGTTGCTCTTTCACAAAATTCGCTGATGATACGGCTCTTCTTGCCCTGCTCTCAGAGAGCTCAGACGTAAATGAGTTTTTCAAAGAAATAGAACACATTGAAAAATACTGCAAAGATACTTTTTATTATTAAATGTAAAAAAAAAACCAAAGAAATGAGAATCGATTTTCGTAGGGACAAGAAGGAAAATATTGTTTCTGTGTCAGGATTTTGTTATTTTACCATCACAAAAGAGATACAAGACACCGATAGCAAAGACAAACAGACACAATTACTCTTTTGTTTCCCTGGCAATCAAATCATTAAATAAGAACAATCTGATAAAAACTTTGTCACATGTAAACTATGAGTGAGTCTGGTGTGAATGTACACTTTGGTTTTTTATAGTTATGTTTTTTGTTTGGTGTAATGCACAAATTGTAAGACAAATTTCCATACGGATAATAAAGATTATTATTATTATTATTATGTTATCAACAAAGTAAGTTATAACAGCTATAACTTTATCAATATCTCATGCAGATATGGTGTTAAAAATAAGACATGTAGATTAGAAGAGTAATATGTAATAATAATAAATATGTTTATATGAAAAAGGAAGATATGTCTTGCAATATTCAGAAGAGTAATATGTAATAATAATAAATATGTTTATATGAAAAAGGAAGATATGTCTTGCAATATTCAGAAGAGTAATATGTAATAATAATAAATATGTTTATATGAAAAAGGAAGATATGTCTTGCAATATTCAGAAGAGTAATATGTAATAATAATAAATATGTTTATATGAAAAAGGAAGATATGTCTTGCAATATTCAGAAGAGTAATATGTAATAATAATAAATATGTTTATATGAAAAAGGAAGATATGTCTTGCAATATTCAGCTTTATGGCAGTAATTGTGCAGTTATTTCCATCATACAAGCTTTGTTGTATGTTTTTTTTTCAAGTATCTATATATATATAATTCTCTTCATGACTCAAGAGTTTGGACAAGAAGTTTAAGGAAAGATCTCTCTTTTATTTCTGCAAGTCGGACTAGAGTTACCCTACAAAAAAAAAAAGAGGGGGGTGGAGAACAAGTAGTAGTAGTATTCACCCGTCACAAGATAGCAGGGCCGGACTCAACGGTTGGTTGTGGGGTCCAATGCAAAACGGATTTCGCTGGGCCAACTTTGGGTAGGGATACGGATAATAAGTAAAATTTAAGAGTTTGTATTAGAAAATACATTCGTTTTTGCATTTTATTCATTCTTTTCTACGCACAGAATTACTTTACGAGTCTTGCGTGTAGCGAAGTCATACAGTATATCATAAGAATTCTGTTTCCTACATAGATAACGCTCAAAAGCAAGAATTACCAAATGTTTCAATCTATCTTTCAGAATTGTTGACCTCAAGTAATTCTTCATTAGTTTGAGACGCGAGAATCTTCTTTCACTAGATTCCACAATAGGGGTATTGCATAATGCCGTTTTTTTTTATCGCGCGTATGATTGGCGTTTTCCATATTGAATGACACCCCAATATGACAATTTTCATCTATATATTTCAGGAGATTTGTTTGGGTTTTCCAAAGATTTTAATAATTCCCGGATATTTCCATGACTTTTTCGTATATTTTGCAATTTCACGGGATTTTCAGGAACTCCTGGTAAATTAGGAGGTCGCGGGAAATCTGTTATAAGTTATAAAATGGTTTAAGTTAATAATTTATACCCCTAGAATTGGTGCGGGGCACACTGCTGAAGCATAAGATGCAGTGGCCTAAGGACGGCCCTGCAAAATAGTGGCGTAAATATATATAGGTATAGACTGTATATATATATATATTAGGGGTGCACCGGATTGTCGCTCCGGCTCCGGCTTCTGCCGAATATCCGGCATTTTTTACTATCCGGTTCTATTCGGCTCCGGTCGGATATCACTACCGGATAGTAAACCGGATAGTAAAAAATACACCTATTTAATATGAATAAATTGGACTTCGTTCCATTAATGTCTGTTGTAGAATGTATGAATGTAATGTTCATATTAAAACAAAATAATGTGCCATTATGAATATGCACCAAACATCGTTTATTATAAAGACAATGCGTGTTAATAACTTAATATAAATAGAAATGAAACTTTATACATCATAAATGCGCTTTACATACAGAGCAGCAATGGCTGACACTTTTTTTCAATTTGTCTTGACCTTTGAGTAGGTTAGTTAACATGTTAAAATGCTACATTCCTTGACTACGTCATGCTGACCAGACGTCTGTCTAGCTGTGCGGGTATATCTCCAGAGGTAGAGTTGAATAACTCTCACCCCCTTTTATTTGTCTAGTCCATCACATTGTGTTTTTTTTATAGGCAGGTGACCACAAGTTAAATGCGATGGACGTAGGTTTAATGTCAGCGTATGGACACTCTCTAGAGGTCACATCTTTCGAGGGAACTGAGTTTGTTTATTTAGTAGTTAATCTTTATTATGGGGGCTGGGCTACCATAGCCACACCTCTAAGGTAACTAGGTATAATTCCAGATGAACAACTCCCTTCCCCTTTATTTGTTTAGTCCATCACATTGAGTTCATTGATTGACAGGTGACCACAAGTCAGATACGATGGACGTAAGCACTCTCTAGAGTTCACACGAGGGGAATATGTTTGTTTACTTAGTAGTTAATCTTAATGGGGGGGGGGGGGGGACTGGACTTCAAGCCAAACATCTACACGGGTATCCGGACAAAGAATTTGCTTATTTGGAGAAAAATCCAAATCTCGTGGTTGGGCTAGAGGCCACACCTTTTCAAGTGTGCCGAGTTACTTGCACATAAATCTCAATTAGTAAGCTGGACTAAAGATCACACACACCTAAACGAGTGACCTTTAGCTACACATAAAACTAACCGCGAGATTATAAAGCCCAGTAAGTCAGTAACTAATTATTTTGTAGAAGACACGACCAGGGCTATATTTAAATGGAGAGCTAAACACACCCTACTCTTTATTTTACTTCTTTGGTCCTTGACACCCAATTTATTGATAGACATTGACCATTTTTTAAGCCATAATGAAAAAACACAACGTGCTAACAAAGGATATTACACTGTCAATAAATATTAAGGTTAAATAATTTTTCTAACGTGTTAACTTGAATATTATTCCTGCAAATATGTGTCTTGATTTGATAATAATATTCTTAATAATTTGTGACAGTCAATTAACTCCTTGTTATTACTATTTTTTTTATTTAAGATGCGTACTTAGCCACTGTGTATCAGGCTAGGACGACTTTTACAAATAAATAACGGAAAACCTTACAGTAAATTTTAAAAATCGCATAAAATAAATTGAATAATAGTACCGCAGTTAGATCTAGCAAACAAAGAAACAATATGCTGGAGTGTAAAAAAAAAAAAACAACCCTTGACCTCTAACTAGTGGACGGGTATAATTTATCTACATGCTTGACTGACCATGCCAATGTGTTATCTTTTTTGACTGATACCCAACTCTATTGCGTGTGTATGCTCAAGAAAAAAATAATGCTTGATGGTTAACACAAACAACTATACTCACTACACTGGGACTACATGTGTAGGTTCACTAGGTATATCTGACCAGGTTGTTGGTCTGAAATTCATGAACACATACATCCGACCACTATACAAGGCAGATTGCACTTTACTTATGAGAGATTTACATTAGTAACTAGTTAAATATATACTAACATTATTTACATTGACCTTCCTACACACATCCTTTACAGTTGGTGGCATCGTGCATACACACAGACACACTCATGCTATACAGATTTTTAGAAATACTGTTAAGCTTGAATAAATCAATCAGTAACAGAGTTTAAAACAATAACACTATATAAAAGGAAAAAAAAATAAAACCAACCAATATAGGTATGTTATTTAACAGTTTCGTAAAATGTTCAGCAACACAACCTATTAACAAGATAGGTATCCGGCTCCGGCTCAAGCCGAACATCAAATTTTACTATCCGGTCATATCCGGCCCCGGCCGGATATCAAAAAGTACTATCCGGTGCACCCCTAATATATATATATAAAGCCTATATAATATATATATAGGCCTATATATATATATATATATATATATATATATATATATAGATAGATAGATAGATAGATAGATAGATAGATAGATAGATAGATAGATAGATAGATAGATAGATAGATAGATAGATAGATAGATAGATAGACAGACAGATAGATAGATATAGATATAAACAGATAGATTTTAAATTTTGTAAATTATATTGTCAAACTACTTCCTTACTTTCAATAAACTGTTCCTCCATTGGTGTCTCATCTCTCAAAGGGAGGTTACACTGTGTTTCTTTGGAAATTTTTGGGTTAATCCTCTTGACCTCCTCGCTGGGTTCAGAGGTCATTTCTGGTAATGAGTTCTTCCTCCCGCCCCTTCTGATTGGCTCGGTGGTCTGCTTGCCAGGTTGCACTTCTTGGCCGCTGTGAAAATCTTGACTGGCATGGAGACTGCAGACGTGGGTCTGGCTCAAACTAAGTGGCAGCTTGTGATGCTAAATCAAAATATATTTAATATTTTTAAAATTATGTTTCAAGGCTGTTTGGGTGGTTGCCTTGTCGTGCGGTATGCGCGCTGGACTGTTGTTCGGTCGTCTCGATGGTCCCGGGTTCATACCCTGCTCGCTGTCATGCCTCGTCCTGCGAGAGATTACGACTAGAATGTCGATTATCTTCAACTCTGAAGAGGCATCCGAAACATGTAAAGCATTTTACAAGGCATTTAGAAACTTACAAAATAAAATAGTTTAAGATAAGCTTTTAGTAAAATAAAATATATAGACCTATATTAATGTTTTGTTTTACATGTTTCGGATGCTCCTTCAGAATTGAAGATTATAACGTCCTAGCCGAAATTAAAATCCCACAGGACAGGGGAGCGGGGGGGGGGGGGCGATGGGCAGAGTTTAAACACGGGACCATCGAGATGACAGTCCAGAGCACATACCACACGGCCAGGTAACCATCCGAAATTGGATAAATTATTCTCATTCTTTTTGTCTTTTTAGAATTCTTTAGTCTACTACGTTTACATAATAATAAATTTATTAGCATGTTGAGGATAGCTTCCATTGATTGAATGCAGAGGCAGCCTTAGTAGCGCGCGGGGCCCTTTTCAAATGTCGTATCAGGGCCATGGAAACAAAAGATTCTCAATATCGTTCTCTCCCCCCCCCCCCTCCCCGCTGGATCTGAGGCTGTTGCCACACTCGCCACCCCCTAAGGCCGCCTCTGTAAAATGGCAACTAGATCTTGTTCCTCATTGTCTTAAAACATCGGGACGTCTCCTTACCTGACGTGGAAGCCTCGGAGACGCACGACGCAATGCTTCTCTGGACAACGCAGGTGATGGCAAATAATTTTTGAAGCTGTAGGTACATTCCAGTTTGGGGGAGTTGCTCACGTTACTAGAGCACTGACTACACCGTGAACAGGGCCGAGATCTTTCCTGTGAAGACATTTAAAAAAAATAATTACAATGTAAAATAACAATAAGGCTTATCCTCGATACGATATAGCTGTAGTTACGAAAAGTACCCCTTTCAGACCAGGGCCGGCCCTATGCGGAACGGATTGCGCGGGACCTAGTCTGGATAGGGAAAAGCAAAATGTCAAAATTAAGATTTTGTATTAGAAAATGCTCACAGTACCGTTTTTATTTAATGGCATCTCAAAAAGACAATTTTATCTATTTTTCAGTAAATTTCAGGAGATTTTAATAATTTTAGGAGATTTCCAGGAGACCCTGGAAAAAAGGAGGCCGCGGAACCCCTGTTATTATATATAAGTTATGATGGTTTAATTTAATAACTTACACCTAGAATCAGCGCGAGACAGGTGTGAGACAGTATAAGTAGTTTGTATAAAGACGCATCATAATTCACGGACTTTGAACGCGACTGGTGACGTCATGACTTAGCTGGGTTAGAGATTACCTAAAGACATAAAGTCAGTTGGTGATCAAAAAGTTAGGGATAACACGTATTTATAGACAGAGATTCGACTGTGACCTTTTCAGTATTAAACCATAATCTGAATTGTCTAACAGTTTGGACTTAGCATCTTCACTTGTTACTTAGTGTGACATGTTCTTGTTAGTTAGTCGCATTGGATACACCCGCACAAAAAACTCAGACATCTCCAGAGTAATCTGTCGAAGTCAGACAGGCACCAATAACTACAAGACAGAAGTCTTATCACAGGGGCCCACTGTGACCGCATAGGTTGCAGTGGTCTAAAGCCGGCCCTGTTTCAGACCTTGCGATCCAAATGTCATCTGTTTCTATGGCCGAAGTTTAACAGGAGTGTTATGTGGCCAGTACAACGAACAAACGCCATTACTTAACCCAAATAATATCAGAGCTGGAATGACTCCTGAGCCAGGGTCATTGGAGGCCAGAGGGCGAGCGAATAGGGAGACCCAAGGCGAAGTGACCCCAATGAATAAGAAAAACATGAAAAATAAAACCGAAAAACACGCAATGAATTTTAAACCATCCTGTATCTATTGTCTAAATCAACAAATAAATAAAAATTCATACAGCGCCATAGAGCTAATGGGCTTCATAGATGATCCGTGATCATCAGACTAGAAATAGCGTTTCGACATTTCACCAAAAGAAAAAAAAAATGGCCTTCTTACAAATAGATCTATATATTCACAAAAAAACTTTGAATCGTAGTGGAGACTTGGAGCTAGGCTAGTAGACAATGAGCCATAGAGTTCTGCCAAAATTGAGATTTTATAATTTACTTTTATAGTCCCTGGCATACAAATATAAATATAAATCTATCTCGACCTCTTTAAAAAAAAATCGATATTTTGCTAGTCGATAGTAAATCTAAAAGGCAAATCTAAATGGTTATCGGCTTTTTGTTGGAAAACTATCATCTACTGAAGATGGATCGTAAAGTTTATTTGACAGTGATTTCGTACTTAGTAAACTATGAATAAAATGCAACGACGAATTTATTTTCTAAAACAAAATCTTAATTTTCACTTATTATCCTTATCTCAACCCAGAATGGGCCCCGCGCAATCCGTTTCGCATAGGGCCCCGCAATCTGTAGGACCGGCCCTGCCTATAGAGCCTATTTTAGTTTCAATTGTGGACGTGGTCAGGCGTTAGTTCAGAAGATCATCACGTCCTAGTCCGATCTTCATGCAGGCCAGCAATGGATAGCGGCGACGAGGTTCGAACCCGGAACAATGGAGAAGACGGTTCAGAGAGCAACATACATTTAAGTACAACTGCCGAGCTACATTCAGGCAAGTACATCTTCCCAGCTACCTACGTGTAAGCACACCTATCCAGCTACCTGCATGAAAGTACACCTGCCCAGCTTCCTCCAATAAGCACACCTGCCCAGCTACATATATGTATGTTAACCTGCCCAGCTCCCGTACATATCGTTATAAACCTGGTGGTGACATAGATGAGGGTAGTGGTGTGTGTGTAGTCAGCCGACACAAATCGCCCCAGGCCATCGCTAGACGAGCGGTCAACCGTGACGAGTTACGACGGTCAGCCGGGACGAGTGTCAACATGACTGTTCAGAAAAGTCGTTCAGAGCCCCGTTCACTACAGTCCGGTCGACTACAACACAGTTCAGTGTGGTTCAGCGGTGTGCTTCTGTACGGGGCATTACGACGGTTCAGTGCGGAGTACTGTCAAGCACAGTCAAGACGACTGGCGTCTTGATCTTGGTCTGTGATCGAGTCCGACACAACGAGCCTAGTGTGTGAAGTCCTGAACTGTTGAACCCAGTACAGCCCAAAACGAGACGAAAGGCCAGTGCAAGAGTTGATACGGCGGTACGGTTGATACGGAGAGATATTTGTACAGCCTGTGTTACGTGTTGCCAATTGTACAGTTTTGGCTCAGATTTATTCAACTATTAAAGTGTTACGTTACTTTGGAGCCCTGAGTTGTCAAGTTCTTCAAGTTGGTGGTGTATGGTGCAGTTTGCAGAGAGCCTGGATAGTGAGATTCGTAACAATATAATAAACCTGCACAGCTAAATACATATAAGTACACCTGCCCAGCAACCTGTATGTAAGTACATGTGCCCAGATACCTACATCTAAGTACATATGCCCAGCTACATATAGGTAAGTACACCTATCCAGCTCCCTTGCCTGTAATTTACCTGCAAAGCTACATACATGTAGCTACACTTCCTCAGCTATCTGCACGTAAGCACATGTGCCCAACTTATTAGTACACCTGGTGACATGCCCAGCTATATATATATGTTAGTTCACCTGCCCAGCTTTATTTATGTTATTACACCTGGCCAGCTATATATATATGTTACTACACCTGCCCAGCTATATATATATATATATATATATATGTTAGTACACCTGCCCAGCTCCCTTACATGAAGGTACGCCTGCCCAGCTAAATACACCTAACTATTCATGACCAGCTACGTCCTTGGGAGTACAGCCCATGTGAGGACACTTCCACTATCAGACCTACCTGTAAACATGATATGTCCGCCGTCAAGCTTTTGTCTATCAAGGGTGGGGTTGGGCTGGTGGAATGACTTGTCCGGAAGCTGACTGACGTAGACGACCGAGTGGCCTCGACCTCCCGTTTCAGCAGGTAAACCTTTTTCTCTAGGCTGTGCAAGAGAGGAGCATCAATATCACGTGACAGACATCGGACAGATCGACTAGCACAATATTATTATTAGCAATATATCGAAACACGAAAGCCAATAAGAAGCGTCATTTTTGTGGGAAAATTCCTCCAATATTAGTTGTTTCCAATTAGTATCGGGGAGTTTAGAGTCCTCATCTTGATGTTAATACGAGAAACTTGGATAGTGCCTGATCTTTAAAAAGTTACATGATAAATGTTAACCCAGTAAAACACTGCAAAATCAAGCTCGTTAAACTCTTCTGTTTGTAATTTTTATTTAGTTGGCAACTTCGAAGTTCAGTTTAGCGCAGCGGTCCTCAACCTTTTAAGCTCAGCGATACCTTTTTTTTGTTTACGATTTCCCACTATTTCCTACACCCTCCCCCCTTTCGTACAAATATTTTCATTCACAAACCCAAGTCATCTTAATTACAATGCAAGAATCTGATATGCATTGCCAAAGCTTTATGTTTATTTACGAAAGAAAGAATATTTATTTTGATTCTTGTAATAAACATTTCTCCAATTTAAATACAAATAAAGGAAATTTTAATCTTTGACTCTAGCATTTATTTTATTTTACATAGTCACATTCATATTTATGTGACCATGTGAAAAGCTTGGCGGAGCAGTAGTTTAATGCATTGTCACAATAGTGTTGGGACAGTCCAATGGTCTTAGGCGACCCCCTGGCAAATCGTCATTCGACCCCCAAGGGGTCGCGAATAACAGGTTGAGAACCCCTGGTTTAGTTCATAAAAATACTCGAAAAGACCATGTTATGTTCTGTCAACTTAACGTCAGTTAGGTCTAATATTACTAACGTCAATAAATGTGCTGTCAACGTACCATCTTTTTTGTCAATAATTTCAAGAAAAATGTTTCAATGCTGATCACTCTGATGATAAGAGTTATCAGATTCGTTCATTTCTCTATTACTATATGGTGTTTAATTTAGTTAAGTTCTATAATTAAATGTGCTTAACATCAGTGGCGTCACTAGGAGGGTGCGTGAGGTGCGGTCCGCACCAGGTAACACCCACCAAGGGGGTGACACCCAAGTGGGAAAAATGCAACTTTTAAAACTAAAAATTAATACATCGAATTAGAGAAAAATAATTCCTTGTAGACCCCAGGAAAAGAGTTTCTAAAGCTCAGAAATGAAGAAAAACGCTTCGCCAAGTAAGATTAAGGCACTCCCTCAAACATCTAAACTTACTAAATGTGGCGAGCGTAGCATTGTTTATTGTAAAATGTTCAGAAACACAAAGACTTAGGCCCCTCGTGCGCCATTCGACGCATTGGGCTACAAGCTTTCTCCACAGAAATTAGTCTAAGGTGACTTCCACAGCCACTTCCCAGTTTATGTCCACGAAATTCAGCACTTCTGAAAAGGTGTGACGCCATGTTAGACATGTTTTTACTTCCTTATTTTCGGCTTTCATGAATGACTTTGGTAAACCTTTTTCGTCTTGTCTAATGATATGTCTCACAAATGTCAATCGACGCTCAGTTATCACTTCCCTGAGACGGCCTGTGCAGGAAAAGATTTCTCTATTGGTAACATTTATTTATCTCGGTATGTTATTCATAGGATCCTTCTCAGTCATCCCTGCTCAGTCATCCCTGAGGCTCATCCTCTTGTCAAACTTCCACATCTGGAAGCGTGGGGGCCGCTGGGACAATGATTGTATTGAGTAGGTGGATTTTTAATTTCCAGGCTAATTGATTTGCTTCTGCAGATAGGCTGTACTTTTTGAAAAACGGCTCCTGCTTTCCAATCCAGCATGCTACACCATGATATGCATCTCCATCACTTGGGATAGCACTGCCTTAATAGGTTAACTTTTATATTTGTTCAAGATCTGTATGACCAACGTAAACGGGTTTACTGGCTAACCTGTATCCAATATGTATAACTTTGAGGGCGTCTTTATCCGTCATCTCGTGTATACATTTAATTGTATTTCAAATAATGCTATGTCGTCTGCAAAATCAAGCTCGGTTGGAACCAGATTGCAGCCTGTTTAATGTATTTTTATGGCATCGTCGAAGGCTACAAGAAAGTGAAATGGGGATAAGATAATCTTAGATACGTCTCGAAGTATGCCACCGTCTGTTGTGACACAACAGCTTGATTTGCTTTAGACATGTCGCTGAATCTGGACAAATTGTTGCGAGTTTCCTTATTATCTTGCTATTTTCCAGGGTGACTCCAATGAACTCAAACTTTTTTTTAAATCTACAAAAATGATCAACATTTCTTTTTTGGTATTACAGGCTTTGCTTGACGATGTTTCGCAGGACGTAAATCTGTTCAGTGCTTGATTCGTCTTTTAGAAAGCAGCTTAGAAACACTTGTATAATTTAAATATTTTCCATAAGGTGCTCTTAAATAATCTATAATAAGAATATATTCAACGCAAGGTTTCTCAATTCTATATTTGTAAATTTTTATTTTATGTAATAACTTTTGATAAGATCTAAAAAAAAAACAAACACCGACACTCTAAAATATAATCAATAACCATTCTCGAGTGTAACCATCAATGTATACGTTAAGTTGTTGAAAATAAAGAAACAAAATAAACAATAGTTTATAGAGATTTCTTTTCCTGGGAGGGGGGGGGGGTGACACCCCTAGCTTATAGCACCGGGTGACACCGACTCTTGTGACGCCACTGCTTAACACCCTTAAATGTGTTGTCAACTTCACATCACTTGGCTCTAATGTTAATAAGTGTGCTGTCGACTTACCATCTTTTTGCTCTCAGTAAGTTCGCGATGTCAGCGCAGAGAGGCACAATGCCCTTCCGTGTACTGTTGACTACGAAGGCCACAGCCCTGGCGGCAATCTCTTTGTCTTCCACAAGCCCGTTGAGTTCTGTGGAGCTCTCTGTTTAAAAAAAAAACAGAAAAATATGTGAGACTATATCTAGTAGAGATTGTAACAATAAAACAAGCAAACTATTTTTAAAATACTATTTTTAAAAAAGGTTTATTTATAGGAAAGAACTCTACTTTTATAGTCATAAATCTCAATAATGTAAATTTTATTTCCTTTTTTTTCGAAATCAAACTAAATTAATTACCACAAATTAAATAATAAATTGGTCAATTTTTTAATTGATTCACTTTTTTGACAGGAACAATGAATAATAGTGCAAAGTTTCAACTATGTCTGTTTGTCTGTCTGGTAAAAAGTTTGTGCACGTTATTTCTCCCACATGCAATCTCGGATCAAGCTGAAATTTTGCACAATTATTTCTTTTTCCCGACAACACAAGAAATAGTTTTAAAAACCTAAACCAATTATTTTATTAACTATTGGTAGTTAGTTATTTTGTTTGGTATCTCGAACAAGGGAAAGAAATTGTAATTGACTGATAAGTTGGTGTACGTTGCATTAGTCCCCTTTATGCTTTGTAGAGAAAAAAGTTTAAAACTAACAATAGATAGTTATAAAACCTTGTATTTTCATAAGCACTTTCCTGATACACTGGTTAGTTTATCGGCTTATGTAGGCTAAGGAGGCTTTAGCCCTAAATTTCAAATTCCGGCCATTCACCTTTTTTTTCTATAAATGCATTTAAGAAGCGATCACTCATACACCGTTCTTTCTTCTCCTACCACTTTCCCACCGGTCCATTCAAGAGATAGAATCATAGCGTATTGAGAACGCTAAAAGCCTGAAATAGCGCTAAACAAAAACTAAACAAAAATTCAAATACTTCGATGTATATCAGTGGTTCCCAAACTTTTTTTGTCACGAAGACCCCAATGGAAGTCGCGGTTGGCCCCTGGTGGTCTATATAGACCATTTTGGGAATTACTAATGTATATAATGGTAGTCAGATATGTCAATGTTGTCCTATATAAACGTTAGAAGTCAAGTACCCCTTTAAGACCTTGCGATCTATAGGTCAGATGATGTAAAGGCCATTAGTTGCTATGTCCGACGGTAAACAAGGGTGTCATGTGACTATCACAACGACCAAACGCCTTTTACTTTGCCCAATTAATGTGAGGTACCCATTAGATTACCCCTAGGGGGGGAGGGCTTAAAAATTCCGAAGTTCAAAATCTATGCCTTCAACGAGATTGGAATCCGAAACCTCTAGGTTCGGAAGCCAAGCGTTTTACCACTCAGCCACGCATAAGATGAAAGCACGCGCTGTGTCTTGTGAAGGTATACACGTACATGAACTATGAAGATGAATAAGCAAGATGAATTCTGAAGATGAATTATGAAGATGGCTTGAAGAAAATATATGGCAAATTTCAAAGAAAAGTTTAATGCTGTAGTCGAGTTAAATATGTTTAGTTGGCTCTATATTGAAGACATGCGCAGAAGATGGAAAGAAAATTAAATATACCGCCAGAGGACAAGGTTATATCTGCACGGGAGGCGGGAAAATATGCAGATTGCAACTGTCTCTGCATAGTCATGTGAATCACTACACGCATCTTAAATCTTCGGAATCGAAGACATTGCCATTATATTTTTTTATGTGGACTGTCACGTTTTGAAACCAGATTTGCAGATTGAATTAATTGAGCTCTGATCTTAAATTCATCTCAAACTTTAGGTTCTAAATGTTCTAAAATATAAAAAATCCTTAAGGGACTTGTCCTTTCATATTCAAATTGTTGGCTATGTTGGCATCTTCACTTCTTTGTCAGAAGCTTTTTGATAGAAAAAGAAATAGATTGATGAATGAACGCCTCTTAAATGTATATAGACACAAGTCCTCTCGCGCTGTTAGGCGCACAGGTCGGCAATAGGCGACTTTCACAGCATTCCTCGTTCCACATGCTAGGACAAATTTGTACAAATACTCCTTCTTCCCTAGTGCCATAAGAACGTGGAATGGGTTGCCTGAGCCAGCCAGGAAGACCAGTGACTTAGCAGAATTTAGGTAATTGGTTAATGTGCATGACTAAATGCATGACGTGTGGGATGTAATTATCTTCTTTTTTGAAGTAACGTCTGTATTATATAAGATAAGATAAGATCTTCTCAACTGGTGTCCGTGGATTTTAGGTCTTCTAAGTAGATAGTCTCCTCTTTTTGGCTCATGTTATGACTAGCCCTAACCCTTAGCTTCTATTCTCATAAGCAATTAGTAACAATATTTCTAATCGCACAGATTTATTAGAGTTTGTCTAGATCAATAACAAATTTAATCTCACTGATCTGACTGATCCAAACTATCCATCTGTTGATTGATTTAATTAGATTTAATTTAATAGAAGCTGTTGTTGTCGTTGTTTTTAGTATTTTGTATATATTTCTTGTTCCTTTTAGTTTTCGGCCCGGTCCTAAAGTAACTTTACCCATCACTGATCTAGAAATAAAGAAATCGTCTAAGGCCCTCATGCCTAGAGTAAGACCAGTGGGCCATTTCCGACTAATTATATACGGACAATCAAAAACCTCTTCCCTCGGTGAAACAATGAGGCTGGAGAGTCCCCTTCTATTAAACTCTTCGATTCGTTTACAACTACGGAGCCCACGACTCGCGGTAAAAATAAACATGGCCCTCAGCTCAAAGAAAAAAAAGTTGGGTATAATTGGTCTAAGAGGCAAGCCTCCCGTTGGACAGCTGCCAGCAGGGCCGGTCTTAGGTATTGGCAAACTAGGCAGCTGCAGAGGGCCTCCGATTAATGGGAGTCCTTCATAGAATTTGCAATATTTTTTTAAAGAAGAAATAACGAAACTTCAACGTTATTGTTGGAGAGCATTAGGTTTTAATAATTTGCATAATTTTATTTATTTATTTTTATTTACAATACCTCCAGTCAGAACTTCATGGAAGGCGGATGAACCTGGACAATGATCTTAAAAACAGCTCTAACGATTTTTCTAGAAATTTAACAGTTGATATATATCAATAAGAAAAGAATTGCTAGCTCGATAGTCTTACGGGGAAAACTCTGGTTTGACTTATCAATTTTCAAGTTTAAAAAAATTGAAAACAAGGCTTTATTGAATAAAGAGTTTCATATATTAATCTTCATGAAAATTTTGCGCATCGTCTTGTAAGTCTAGATTTAGATGCTTATCATTGGTACGTTATAAAGTTTACTAGATCTATACATTCAACAACTAGAATTCTTCCTCGGGTAAAAGGGAGGAAGAACGGGGCTTTAAAAAAATGTTTCATTGTTTTTTAATCCCAACATTCATTAAATTTAAAGAGAAAAACAATCGCTCTATAAATGAAATCAAGGAGGTTTTGTATTTTTGTAAAAAAACTAAAAAGTTAATTATGAATGTTTTTCTTGTTCTCTGGGTTTTAACTCTTTCTCTCCTAACAGACGATACCAACGTTGATTCCACCAGAATGTGGTAAAGAATTACGGAAAGAGTTAACGTGGAGCCACCAAATTCACTTCGATTCCTATTATCTAAGAACAGCCCTGCTGCCAGGTATGTAATATGTGCTCTGGACTGTCGTTTCGATGGTCTCGGGTTTAAATCCTGCTCGCAGCCATCCCCCATGCGGGATATATGGACTAGGATTTAATCGTCTTTGATTCTGAAGAAATGTTCTGACAAAAATAAAACTCCATCGCTGCTAAGATTGCTTTAGGAAAGGATAGAAGTTTAACAAAGATGTATTGTCGAACAAAACTATACAGGGAAAAAATAAGCTGACAAACAAATACGCAAAAACTTTTGCTCACTCACACGCACACAGACGTAGATATGAACGTATGCTTACACACGCGTACAACATGTGTTCACTTACAATCATACACACACAAAAAAAACATTGCTCGCCTTAAGCAATGCACACAAAACTATTCAATCTCACACACACAAGCCTCAGCTTACTCACAAACATACAACTAGTAGAGAAAAAAAAAACAAGCGACACTCTCACAGTGTGTGTACCAACCAACTGTAAACATACAACCCAGGCCGCAATGACCTACTCAAGAATGACAGATTTTTTTTTTTTTGGAATACCTTCCAATATTAAGTTTACTCTCAGCGTCATCGACCCCCCCTTTCTCTCTTTTTTCTCTCTTATCTCTCTCTCATACACCAACACAAATACAAGCGTATGTCTTACATTTCCATTTATTTAAATTATTTATCTCATTCTAACATTACTCAGTAAAACTCCGCATTTCATTATCCTCTCCCTATTCTCTAACTCTCTCGGTTTCTCTCTCTCTCTTTCTCTCTCTCTCTCTCTCTATCTATCTATTTCTATCTATCTATCTATCTATCTATTTCTATCTATCTATCTATCTATCTATTAATAATTCTCTCTCTAAACCTCGTCATCTCTCAAGCATTCTTTCTATTTCAATTTTACTAGACAGAAAGATTGACAAAAATTTGCATTTGAATGAACGAAAGAAATTCGGACAAGTGAACAGAAAGATAAATAGAAGACTGACACCAACCCACAGATTGATAGACACACATGCAAGATAGATAGATAGATAGATGGATGGATGGATGGATGGATGGATGGATGGATGGATGGATGGATGGACGGACGGACGGACGGACGGACAGTGACCTATCACACGCTTCTTTCACATTTTTTTATTTCTACTCATTCCCCCTCCCCCCTCCAATCAACCCCCGCCCGCTCAAACATGCTTTTAACCTTAGAACTCTGGCAATATGCATGGCTAAAACAGAGCGCCAGAGAGAGAGAGAGAGAGAGAGCTATGCTATGGCAGAGCAACTCACATGTGGGAGGGGGTCGCTCTGGCGGAACAGCAAAAGAAAAAAAAAAGGGGGGGGGGGGAATACGCGAAAATGTGTTCCACTGGAATTCGCATTGCTTCTAGCATGGAATTTCTAGTCTATGAGAGTATCTCCGCTAGAGTTCGTATGTACATAGTTTGGAGAGAGAGGAACAAAACGATTGGGGGGAGGGGGGTGAAAGAGGTATACAGAAACAGAATAGTTCATATATATACATTCAGATTTACAAGTAGGTCCTCCTACAGTGTTGAATATAGACCTGCTATAGACATGAGTGATTTTAAAAAAATGATTCTCAAATATCAAAAACAGGTGAAGAAAAGAATCAAAATAATAGGTGGAAAAAATCGGTCACACAATAAGCACATTCTAAATGTACTCACACTCGCGCGAATTTGTATTTCTCAGAACGAGGTCAACAGGTGCAGACGTAGAGCTCCTTAATTCAAAATGGTTTTTACAATTGGTTTAAAAGTTAATCTTATATCCAACGGACACGCTCTGTATGCATGGGAAAGTCAGTATGGCACTCGGTAATCATTTGAGGCCCAAAGAAAAGTCCTTGTAGAAGGCAGGCGCACAAGTTGTGCAAGTAGCTGGCCAAGGGAAACTATTTGGAAGGGTACAACATTCATGTTTGAAAAAACAAATTTTTGGTAAATACAAAATCAGTCTTCATTATTTTTTTTTGGCACTCCTCGTAGTCTTCCGTCGGACAACGGCTTTGTCAGCATTAGATGTGGAATAATAATAATAATAATAATAATCTTTATTGTCCGTATGGAAATTTGTCTTACAATTTGTGCATTACACCAATAAAAAAAACAACATTATAACTATAAGAAACCAAAGTGCACATCGGCATCAGGCTAACTCATAATTTACATGTGACAAAGTTTATATCAGTTAATGATTAGATTGCCAGGGGAACAAAAGAGCGTTTGTGTCTTTGCTATCGGTGTCATGTGCAACACTGGACTCATCCTTAATCAAAGACATTACCATTATTATTATTATTCATTGTTATGTAATCTTGCTTCAGTTCCTGTCATGCGCACATAGTCAAATACAACAAAAACATTTTTACAAAAATTGTTTTTTTAATAAGACCTCCTTTGTTCATCTTATAGGGAGATTGTTTTTCTCTTAATAACTAGGAAGTGTTAGATTTTCAAAAATTTAACATTTTTTACCAAGTCCCATCCCAACTAGAAAGAATCCTGGTCAAGCAAATGTACAAATCTAACAGACTTAATGATTCCAATGATAGGCCGGTTTTGTTTGTGTTTTACTAGTTTTGGGATGTTCGTTCAGAGTTGAATATAATTAACTTCCTAGTACAATCTTCCCGCAGGGCGACGGGGGATGGGAGCGGGCAGGGTTTAAACCCGTGACCTGACCATCGATAAATCTGAGCCACAGTCCAGCGCGCAAACCGCACGACTAGGCAGCCAGACCTTTAGATCTATGCTCAAGAAGACCGTACTCAAAAAAGTTCCTTTTATTTTATTAAACTCTTGAATGAATAATTCCTTCTTGCAGAAATATCCAAAGACGTGTGTAGTTCGTTCAAGGTAAATATTGTCTCGTAAATTAGCTAAAGTTAAATTTATTTCAATTTTTATGTTTCAAAAATTATAACGGTCAAACGAAAGTTTTCCCAGTGTGGCCATCGAGCTAGTAATTTTTTTTTACTAAAGATATACATTAACTGTTAAATTTTTAGAAAATCGTTAGAGCCGTTTTCGAGATATGTGCATATGTTTTTCACCCTTTGCCCACCCATAAGTTTCCACGAAAGTACAAGTTGAATAGAGCTATTGTAACAAAGAACGATAAATTATGTAAGGTGGTAATGAATCTTTTTTTTAAGCTGAAATTTCGCAAAAAAAATATTTTGTTTGGCCAAGTTAAACGAGGACTTTTAATGCAAATGTCGTGTGTTCGATTCTTACACTGACCAAATTTTGTTTTTCTTTACTTTTCAAAACAAATAAAATGCGAACGTTTGGTTTGCTACATAATTTAAACATAAAGTCCGAAATGATTTATATATATATATATTATTTCTATCAAAATATAATTTCGAAGCAGGAAGTTTTGGCGCGATGGTCGTTTTATCGCAGCCTTTTTGGGGCGAAATGTTATAGTCACATTGCACATGTTCATTGTATTATATCGTTCAAAAGAATGATACATATCTCTATTTTGTATGTATGTTTGTGTAGGTCACAGATGGGGCGGCGTAGCCACGGGAAATACTGCATTCCTCATTAATCTTCGGACTCGAAGACAAGTCTTATTTAATTATTATATTGGTTTGTGTTCAAACGTAATGTACAGAATAGGCTAGTAGTTATTTCGTCCATTACATTTTAGATTTAAGCTTGTTATGTAATTGTTGTATTAGTGCTAACACTATCTCTCACATTTGTGTGCATGGCGGGAGATTTCAGCTGGCAGGGTTGGAACTAGGGACCATCGAGACATGTCCTAGATCTAGTTTAATGCTATGTAATGTTTAGAATACATTTATCACAACATACATAACTCTAGTTCTCTTTGCACGCGTATGCCTACAAGACGGAAAGAGCTCTCTTCTCCTGGAGTTTAACGACTCAATGGAGTCATATTTTTTCTTTTTAAAAAAGTGTCTTTTCTCTGTTTAGTCGTTTTATATTGGCAATTTTTCAAAGAAAGTACAACGCTCAATCTGCATTGGACAAATTAATACCACGCAAAACATGTCACAACTACAGGTTTCAAACTAATGACCAATTTGTCAAAAAAAAAAAAAGAAAGCTGAAGTTCTAACCTTTCGATTAGCAAATTCCTTAAGTTATTATTGCGGATGAAATTTGTCTGATATTTTCAATTCATCACTTTTGGTAATATATATATAGATAGATAGATAGGTAGATAGATAGATAGATAGATAGATAGATAGATAGATAGATAGATAGATAGATAGATAGATAGATAGATTAGATAGATTAGATAGATTAGATAGATAGATAGATAGATAGATAAGATAGATAGATAGATAGATAGATAGATAGATAGATAGATAGATAGATAGATAGATAGATAGATAGATAGATAGATAGATAAGATAGATAGACAGACAGACAGACAGATAGATAGACAGACAGACAGATAGACAGATAGATAGATAGATAGATAGATAGATAGATAGATAGATAGATAGATAGATAGATAGATAGATAGATAGATAGATAGATAGATAGATAGATAGATACTCAGTTTAGTTTAGAAACGTACTACAGTGGGCTGACTTTGAACGCGACATTTTCTAGTGACGACATAGGCATTGGGTTAGAGATTAGTATTGTAGACTTTTAGGACAGTTACTGCTAGGCTCTCGAAGGGATAACATCGTTTTAGTGACTGACTCGAAAGTGGCCCATTCTGTATAAAAGGTTATTTTTTTCTCTCATCTCGAGGGAACTTCGTTACTAAGCATTGATCCTGTTAGTTATTGTTATATTATCTTGTGACATGAGGTGTGTTAAATAAGCGGACTCGAATTAGTGATACACTATACAAGATACCCAAGCATCTAGGATTATCAAGGTACTTTAGAAATATGCAAATACAAGTTATAGACATACATCCGTTACAGTAAAGCACAAATTATGATATTTATACATGTATACAGGGAGAACATTAATGAGATGCAACATATTATTGTAACAATCAGATAGCCTGTATGTCATGCGCTTCGGACTGTCGTTACGACGGTAGTCCGAACCCTGTCATCCATCTCCTGCCTTCTTGCAGGAGAAAGCGCGCGATTTGAGGCTCTTCAGAGCCGACTCCAACAGATGAGAGAAGGACGTACAGGACAGAGCCACGTGAAGAAAGGTTTCTAGTTCGCAGATGGGAAAATGCTACAAAACGCTGCAGCGTCTAGTGACTACAACTGCCTAACCTGTGACCGATGTGCATCAAGGATTGAACTCTTTAGTCACAAGAGAAGTTGCAAAGTTATAATTTTTTACTAGTAAATTTGAGAGAAACAAAAAGGTTACAAAGATAGTTTGTGTGTTGAGTTTCTCAATGTGATCCATTCAGGCAGGCAAAAGGGCAGCTTTCAATATTTTCAGCAAGAATATCAGAAGCTATCAACTAAAAACTATCAACAATTTTCAGCAAGAATATCAGAAGCTATCAACTAAAAACTATCAACAATTTTCAGCAAGAACATCAGAAGCTATCAACTAAAAACTATCAACAATTTTCAGCAAGAACATCAGAAGCTATCAACTAAAAACTATCAACATCAACAACGTTATCTAGGACAATACAAAACAGAAGTCACGTGAACATAGCGAAACATGGCCGATATTATTCTATTCTTAGGCCGACTGACGACATGCATATCACATAATTCGGAGATACGAGCGTATATCAATCCTATTATTGTTAACCTCAATATGTATTGATTGAACTGATGATTGAGAAGATATGGTTCAATGTAAGCCTGGCTTATCTGATGTTATTGAATGATTATCTAATTTTTTAAAGGTCCAAACTCTCATTCAAGGTCTTAAGGAGAAAACTCTTTTCAATTGCACAGAGTTTGCGGTGTGTTCAATACAGCATTGTAAGTGCATGATATGAAATGATGTTACAAATTTTATTTGACTTAACCTACATACTATATACATTGTCACTTTGGAAGCAAAAGTAAAACGTATTAATTACAAGGTTACAAAAGACAGTTTGTGTGGAAACACAAACTCAAAATCGGCCCCCGAAGTGGTCCACCCAGGCAGGCTTCAATATTTTCAGAAAGAGCATCCGAATGAAATTATATCAAAGACAAATGAGTGATAAGAATGGAGAAAGAAGGTTAACAGATCTTGTGTAGTGCCCAAACGGTCCAGCAGATCAAAGGATAGGTGTAAGTGAATGTAAAGTTAGATGTGAACCTGGCCTAACTAGTTCCCCTTATATACCTTGTGGTCTATAGGGCAGATGATGTAAAGTTCATCTGTTTTTTGTGGCCTACGGTTAACGAGGGTGTCATGTAGTCAGCACAACGACCAACCGCCTTTACTTTTCCCCAACTAATATCAGGTCCCCATTGGAGCTGGGTGGACTCAGGAGCGCCTAATGATTCCGAAGTAGAAAATCCCAGTCTTCACCAGGATTCGAACCCGGGGCCCTTCAGTTCGGAAGCCAAGCGCTTTACCGCTCAGCTACCGCGCTTCTCCTGGCCTAACTGAAGTCTTTTCATTGATGTAATTGTTTTGAAAAGGGTCAATCTCTCATTCCAATGATCAAAAAAGAAAAAAAAAAAAAAAATTTTCTGCTATTAAAAACTAGTTTACGAAAATGATGTTTACAAGATTACTATTCGTTTTAATTTAGGTCCAACTTATAATGCATACTAATTGGCTTTTTCTCTTTATAAAACTGCTTGCATAACTGATTTTAAAAATGAGATTTTTCGCTTTCAGAAAAAAAAAGTAGCCGTTGCATCAGAACTTTGAATGGTCTAAAATATTGTGATGTCGGATTTTCAATATCTTTTCTAGTTTACGAGATCTAAACGGGACAGACGGACAGACATTTCGCACAAAACTAATAGCGTCTTTTCCACTTTCGGGGGCCGCTAAAAATATACGGGAAAGTATCTTCCTGTGGTAATATAGCCTAATGTGTGGTTGTTTTTTACTTTTAAATAGTGAATAGTTGTAAAAATGGTTTTTATGCTAATGAAAAAAATAACTGCTTGCACATTTACTTTTTAAAATTTAATGATTCGCTTTCAGAAAATAAAAAAGTAGCCATAGCATCAGATTTTTGAAAGGTCTAAAATATTATGATGTTGGATTTTTTTTTCTTTTCAAGTTTCTGTGAACTAAGAGGGACGGACGGACGGACTCACATACCGCTAAAAATAAGTTCATCGCTTAAAGTACTTAAGCAACCTATTCATGTACATCCTCTTGTATACGGAGGCACGGTGGCTAAGGGGTAAAGCGCTTGACTTCCGAACCGGGGGTCCCGGATTCGAATCCTATAGTGAAGAATGGAATTTTTAATTTCGGTATTTTTGGGTGCCTCTGGGTCTACCCAGCTCTAATGGGTACCTGACATTAGTTGGGGAAAAGTAAAGGCGGTTAGTCGTTGTGCTGGCCACATGACACCCCTGTTAACTTTACTTTTACTTGTATATAAGTCTGTTAAAATATATTTTGTAACGACTTGAATTTCATAGTTTAATATGAAGCTTTGACAAGCCTTGCCTTTATGCACAATCATCTCTTGCGATGACGCCAAAGTAATTAATATTTTTAGAGTAAGATGATAATTAACCATTATTATACTGGCGGAGGGCAGGGTTCTAACCCCCAGACCATAAAGAAGACAGTATAGAGCGAATTACTACACGACCAGGCAGCGATTCGTATACAATAGGAGTATGATCTATGTTTTGTTGGCGTTTAGTCTCAGATGACGCTGAACTCTTTCTTTACCTCAAAGTGTGATTTGATTTGTCAGGTTACATAAGTTCCTTCAGTAGATTATTAGATTCTTTTCCAGACCTGTATGACGGCAAGGAAGGGGGGGGGGGCAGCGGCAAGATTCGAACCCGGGACCTTAGAAACGACAGTCCGGACCGCATCCCACACGCGACATGTCCTTCTCTCTTGACTCTCTCATTCTTATCTCTTCGATACCTCTCCGATTCTCTCTATATATTTATTTTCTCATTCCTCTCTCTACGATACCTCTACGATTCTCTATCTTGAGCCTCCTCCCACGTTTTTTCTTTAGTGTCTATATCTATGTGTGTGTGTATATGTGTGTTTGGGTTAGTGTATTTAACAGCGTGTGTTTCGGTTGGATTTATTTTTCTACCTTAATCAGCGGATAAATCCGCTGATTATTTATGAATAAATTTATCTACCTATCAATTTACCTGCCATATAATCTACCTGATTGTTTGTTTATCGATATCTAGTTTCATCATATCGTAAGTATGTAGTATAATATCTCCAAACATTTTATTAGAACTAGTCAACAATTTTCATTATTTTATCAGGAAATCACATCTTGTGTGCATACCACCAGAACTAGTTTCAACAAATTATATTAAGCATTTCATAAAAAGACCAATACGGCATGTCTTTTTTTTGGTTTTGATTATTATTACGTAAAAACTAAGTATAGCATTTTTTTAGGCAGCGCTACGTACACAGTCAAAAACCATGGTTATATCATGGTATATACCTAGTATTCAGGCCTACGTGTATATATATATAAATATATTTATACTTCTAGATATATATGTATATTTATCTCTAAGATATTTACATAGTTATACAGATATAGGCAATTATCTTTTTTTTAAACATACAGATATATTTAGACAAACTAGAGGGCGCATTTCTTGTTCCATAAGATAAGACAAAATTTTGCAAATACTCCTTCTCTATTACTATGAGAGCATGGAATGTGTTGCCAGCATCAGCCAGGAAAACCAATGACTTGGCAGAGATTAAGGTCATTGATTAACATGCATGACTAGATTAACCCAGGGACTGGCGTAGGACGTAATCATCTTCTGTTTTTGAAGTAACTTCTGTACTTTAGAAGAAACATTCGTTTACTCAACTCGAGAAACAAAATCGATCTATAGGGCAGACGATGTTACCGCCATCTGACTCTTTGGCCAACGGTTAACGAGCTAGTTGCCATGTGGTCAGCACAACGACCAACCGCTTTTACTTCCCCCCCCCCCCCAACTAAAGTCAGGTACCCATTAGAGTAGGGTGAAGTCAAGGGCACATTTAAAAAATCTCAAAATTCAATACGCCAGTCTTCACAGACATTCAAACCCAGGACCCCAGGTTCCGAAACTAAACTTAGCCACCGCGCCCCCTTCTACTCATTAAATTATCATCAAATTTAGGATACAAGCTCATGCTCGATGACAATACATGAATAAATAAAAAAAAATTAAAAAAACTCCTGCATGATGTCAGTGGATGGAAAGATTTTCGAGTTCAGGGCAATCATTACGACAGTGCTAAGCCGACAAACAGAATCGGTAATAGTAAATATTATGCTTTTCGCCTCCGATACAATTCTTATTGTGGTCCACCCGTAGTCTTATATATGATAAAATATTTTGGCATTAATGGTCCACTGCATCGGTGGATTAAAGATTTTCTGATAGGGAGAGAACAAACTGTAATAATAAATGGCTCTAAATCAACACCGATAACAGTAAACTCAGGTGTACCTCAAGGAACAGTCTTGGGTCCACTACTATTTTTAATTTACATAAATGATTTACCAAATTGCATTACTTCAGGAACAAAAGTCAGATTATTTGCAGACGATTGCATAATATATAGAACAACACAAGACACAGATATTTTACAAAGAGAATTAGATGAATTAAAGAAATGGGAATCAAATTGGAGCATGTCTTTCCACCCAGAAAAATGTCAGTTGTTAAGAGTAACAAAAAAACTAAAACAAATTAATTCCACTTATCTTATTCATGGCAAACCAGTAACACAGACTAAAAACGCAAAATACCTAGGTGTTATAATAAATGAAAAACTGTCATGGAATCCACATATTGGTTAAACTATAAAAAAAAAATCAAACAAAGCATTAGGATTTATTAAAAGAAATTTCTATAAATCAAATAAGAACATAAAACTAAAATGTTATTTAACCTTGGTTAGGCCAATAATAGAATATGCATCCTCCGTTTGGGACCCCTCAACTCAAGAAAACATTAAGAAACTGGAACAGACACAAAATAGAGCAGTGAGATTCATAACAAATGAATATTCACATTTGACTAGAGTAACACCTATAGTAAAATCACTAAATTTAGAAAGCCTTCAGGACAGAAGACTCAAAAGTAAAGTAGCAATTGTGCATAAAACACTGAACCATAATCTTCAAATACAAAAACAAAATTTAATAAAATACTCTGAAAGACACAAAGATAAAGGCACATTCCTCGTCCCATATGCTAGGACAAATTTGTACAAATACTCCTTCTTCCCTAGTGCTATTAGAGCATGGAATGGGTTGCCTGAGCTAGCCAGGAAAACCAGTGACTTGGCAGAATTTAAGTCATTGGTTAATATGCATGACTAAATGCATGACGCGTAGGACGTAATCATCTTCTTTTTTGAAGTAACGTCTGTATTATATAAGATATCCACACCCCCAAAGCTAGGGCGTCGCTTCCTTGTCAGCAATATTAAAAATAAGTAAAAACTAAATATTTTTTTATTCTTGGTAGTAATAATTTGTGAAGGTACAGCTTTGGGGTGTGGATATAGCATATATAAGGGTGGACTACATTAGGAATCGTATCGGAGGCTAACAGCATAATATTTACTATTACCATATTTGGAATAAATAGATATTTCAATACGCGGAATATGCTACATATATTTTATAATTTATAGCACACAAATATTATGAAATAAAATAATTGTATTCGTATAGTTGAAAGCCTTATTGTTATGAAATTTAAAAGATAAACATGACAAAAACACACTTGTATCACCACTGAGATTCATATAGATAGAATCTAGTATAAATAATACAATCGACTTTTTTTTTTGGGGGGGGGGGGGGGGAGGAAGGAGAACAAAATGTGGTTAGTGAGTTAAGCTCCAAAGAGTTTCTTCCCTCCCTTTTCCTTTAAAACTATTGTAATAGGGAGTATGTGCTTAAGTCCTAATTATTCATCATGTATTAAAAAGAAAATAATAACAACTTTGTGATCTAAAACATATTCCCCCAAACATGGAGTCAATCACTCACCTATATTTAAACCTGAGATAGAAGCGATCTCATGTTCCCAATTCAACCAATTACTCCCCATGTGATCACTAAGAGGTGGACTTTGGTCATCAGTTGAACAATCCATTCCAAAAGTCATTTCAAAAACTTTGACCAAAGTCCAGGAATTCGTTTGTCTTCCAAAACAAAACAAAAAAGTGTCCTAAAAATCACTCAAATAATATACAACTGTTTCTTATGACTGTCGGCCATTTTAACTATAGAAAACTTTATTTTCCCCCAGTGAGCACGGATACGTTGTGGAGGGGGTGAGCTTAAAAGATAGAATAGCCTCAGGGATGGAACTGTTAGAAGATATGCCTATACCTCTCGTGCTTGAAACCTTTTTTTTTTCTCTACACGCTTCTGAGCTAAAAATAGACGAGATGGTGTACCAACACTTCTAACGCTCTTGTAGACAAGTGAATGCAGGGACTTGGAAAATATTTTCGCTTGACTACTATTTTTGACCAATGGTGGGCCGCATGATAGAAGGTTGGACTAATGATACTATGTCCTGTGTGGTGATATTGAAAGGCTGTAATACACGCTTTTAAGACTTCCTTGAAAGCTGTAATCTAGACTGCATGCTGTTAAGTTGACTTTATTCTAGACTGTATGCTGTAAATTTGAATTATTCTTGATTGTATGCTGTAAAGTTTACTTTATTCTTGATTGTATGCTGTAAAGTTGACTTGTTCTAGACTGTATGCTGTAAAGTTGACTTTATTTTAGACTATGTTGTAAAGTTGACTTTATTTTAGACCGTATGCTGTAAATCTGACTTTATTCTTGACTGCATGTTGTAAAGCAGACTTTATTTTAGACTGTATGCTGTAAAGTTAACTTTATTCTAGAGTTTTTTTTTATTCTAGACTGTATGTTATAATGTTGACGGTATTCTAGGATGTACGCTGTATAATGCAAATCAGTTGCCCGCCCAGTACAGACCTCGCCCTCCTAAGTATACTATGCGGCCCGCCGAAGTGCATTGATTTTACCTCCCGCCGCTGTAAATCTGTTTCGCTTGAGTGTCACCAGATATCTCTATATATTCCTTAAATGTTAGCGATTTAATCGATTGTGGGTATTTAGGGGAAAGCGATTTAATCGATTGTGGGTATTTAGGGGAATGCAATGTTCTACTTTCAGGCGTTGTAACTGAGCAGCGCTTGGCTTCCGAAACGAGGTTCCGACTTTAGACCCGAGTTTGAATTCGGGTGAAAACTGTGGGGTTTAATTTCGGAATCGTTTGGGCGCCTCTGAGTCCACCCAGCTCTGATGGGTACTTGACTTTAGTGCTGGCCACATGACAACCCTCGTTAACCGTGGGCCACAACCAGAGGACTTTACAAATTTACATCATGTCGCAGGGTTTGAAAGGGGAATCCATGTTCTACTTAACGTCGAGTCACTCAAAGACATAACCACAGGGTCAGAAATTTATTCACTTCCGTTCACTTGTTGAAAACACCAAAGAACGATCTTGAATAAAGTGGAGCGCCATAAAGACAAACTGGTGGACCCCAGTGGCGTAGCAACCATGGCGTGAATGGACTCGTTGCGCAGGGGCTATTCTGTATGGGGTCTTTGTGTGCGTGTTTCTGGTGTAACCATGAGTAAACTTTTCTTGAGTTAGTGGAAAAATTGTAGACTCCCCGCCATTGCCAGCAAGGGGTTCTGGGGATGCCAAGCACTATATCTGGTATTGAAAGCCAACAAAATGCATATTCTGAGGTATCTACAGTGCATTATCCTGCTATTAAAATATTTTATTTCAAAAACCTTATGTGATATTCTTACTAACTTAAGTCCTCCCGCGTCGTTCGGCGCATTGGGCGGCAAGCTGCTTCCACAAAAATCTGTCACTGGCAATGTCTGAAGCCTCTTTCCACCTGCACTTAGGACCTACATGAAAGTGTGGCGCCAAGTTGTACAATGGTGTCACTGTTTGCGCTTTCTTCGTAATGGCCTCAATGTTTTCGTAACTCTTAATTCAATTTGTCGAAGAACATGTCCGGCAAACTTCATGCGACGCTCTGTCACAACCTTACTAAGGGGTCGACTAAACTAAAAAATCTATGGAGTTTTTTTTTTTAGAATTTGTTGACTGTAGTTCGCTTAAGAATCAAACACGCTGAAGGGGGGGGGGGGGGTTAAACTCAAAACCTTCTATGCCTATGATCATAGCATTTTGACTGAGTGTGTAGTTATCTTTTTTATATTGATGAGGTATTTTTTAGCTTCAAACCCCCGCTGGAAGGGAGTTTTAAACACAAAATCCACTATGGCTACGTTCATAGAATCTGCTGACTGAGGTATGGATAGTCTTATATTGAAGAGGGGGTTACTCTTAAATGTTGGAGGGGGTTTTAAAATCAAAATCTTCCTTAGCTATGCTCTTGGAATTTGGGGCTTGTCGTTTGCTTTTTTTTTTTTTTTTTGGAGGGGGAGTTATAGAAGAGGGGGATTTAAACTCAAAATCCCCTTGGCTGCGCTGGGGCAAGTGACGATTTAGTATTAAAATCTCACCTAAAATAAACAGAATCAAAGCAAAAAATTAGTCACTAAATTCAGATCCCCCCTCCTATACACCTACTTTATATGACAAGTCTTTTAATCAAGATCTGTGGATTTTTTTTTTAGGACTAGCTTATTTAAAGCATCTGGTATTTTCCCATACACAATTTTACACACAAAAATAATTGTAGAAATAAAAGGGTTACAAAGACAGTTTGTGTGGAAACACAAACTCAAAATCGGCCACCGAAGTGATCCACCCAGGCAGTTAAAAAGACAGGTTTCAATCTTTTCAGAAAGAACATCAGAATGAAATTCTATCAAAGACAAATGACAGAGAAGAATGGAGAAAGAAGATTGACAGATCTTGTATGGTGCCCCAACGGTCCAGCAGAACGAGGGATGGGTGAAAGTGAAGGAGAAGTTCGATGTGAACCTGGCCTAACTGTGTCGTATAAAAATTATCTAATTGATCTGATTGTTCTGTAAAAGGTTAATCTCTTTTTCAAAGCCTCAAGGAAATTTAAGAAAAAAACATTTCCGTATTCAGTATTCAATGAACATGGTGCCACTGTGCAGTTCACGCGATAATAGGAAAAACTACTTATTAATTGTTGTTTTAAATTATGCTCCACTTATAGGCATACTAAATAGATTTTTTTCTCTTCAAAAATAAAAGTAAAAATTTCTTTTTGTAAATGTAGTAATTAGTATGACAGAATGTACATATATTAGCAAATACATTTGTAGTAACAAAAAGTTTGGACAAAAAATCTAATACCTTTGCATAAATGTGTAAAACAATATGGTAAATAGTAATCTCCGTTACCGAATAGCCTTTTGTGTTCTTATATAATACAGACGTTACTTCAAAATAGAAGATGATTACGTCTTACGCGTCATGTGTTTGCTACTATTAATAGTGAGTAGTTGTAAAATGGTGTAATTTTATTAAAAAAAAACTGCTTGCATAGTTCATTTTAAAAATTAAATTTTTCACTTACAGAAAAGAAAAAAGTAGCCGTTGCATCAGAAATTTGAATGGTCTAGAATATTATGATGTCAGATTTTCAATATCTTTTCTAATTTATGAGATCTAAACGGGACGAACGGACGGGCAGACCACACAAAACTAATAGCGCCTATTTCCATTTCGGGGGCAGCTAAAAACGCATCACAAACAGGGAAAGTTCTGGTTTAAATATCTTTGTTGATGTTAGATTTGAAACAGAATATTAGACGATCTGGCTGTGCGTTTTATTTATTATCTGATGCGTGCCTTGTAGTTATTCTTAGTGGTTTGTGTGTGAATGAGGTGTTAGCTACAGTTTGAGTTTATAGCTGCCGGCAAATTCGAGAAGCCTCGTTACTCACCGAGACTATCGTTAGTTGCTCCTAATCTAAAACGTCCAGTGGTTCCTGCATGATGCCAGGGCCGGCCTTCGAAGTGAATTTGGAGGCCCCAAATGACATTTTTTAAAATGTTAATAGAAACAGCGAAAAAAACAAACTACGCAATTTATTAAAAACCCTTCCCGTTTATGTCTAAATAGATAAATAACTGACATTCATATAAACCTATCGCTATTTCCGTAATAGAGACAGAGTTGGCCTAGCTACATAGTAGCATAGTGCTCTACCATGTTTGAGATCTGACACAAGTTTCGCAATTATTTTTAGCGGCCACCGTAAGGGGAAAAGCCGCTAGATATTATGTTTGTGCAAAATGTCCGTCTGTCACACTCAGATCTCAAAAACTAAAAGGTCTTTATATCTTCTTACTTCAAAAGAGAAGATAATTAATTCCTATGCATTTCATGCGTCAATCTAGTCATGCATATTCATATTAATCAATGACTTAAACTCTGCTTAGTCGTTGGTTTTACTGGCTGATTCAGGCAACCCATTCCATTCCTAATAACGTTTGCTTGTTTTCAGGTACCGTTATAACCGTAGAACGCTTCAGACAAACTCGACCAGAAATCAATGAATGGCTAATCTTAGTTTCGCATTAGTCAGAATTTTTTTTAAGTTGCTGAGAAGAGCTAATAATTTTTTTTTTCTTGTCTAATTAGATTTTATTAGATCTACTCCAATAGTTCGTGGTCACATATTCATGCATCGAGGAACCATAGTGTTCCGCGGAACACACGCTTGGAAACTATAAATTTGTAATTTTTACCAAGGAAAATTGTTTGTTTTGTTAAATCAATATTTTATCCTTAGTTTTACAAGAATAGGATAATTTAAAATGTTTAACTTGATCTCGATGTTGAAACCTAGAAACAAATAAACAAACAAGATTGTAGACTCTAATCAGATACTTGATTAGTCTTGATATAAAGATAGATAATATAGATTCTATATCAACTTTTAGACTCTAAGATCACTAAATCTAATCTATTCTGAGTATTTCAAAGTATTTGTTTTTACAATGATCGGAGTCTCAGTCTCACGACACTACATTTACAGTATTTACACTAATTTTACAGTAACATTACTATTAGTACTATTAGACTAGTTATGATTAGTTACTTAGTTTAGTATTTATAATTAGATTAGACGTTAGTCACTCAATTATTACTCATTAGTGTTAGTATGTAACTTAACATAGATATACATCTAGATGACATAGACATAGAGAATAATCATAGATACATCATAATAGATCATACACATTTTTAAACTTATCAATGAATAGTCCATAGACTATACTGTCTATAGACTTCTACTTATTTTATTAGACTTATTATTGACTTATACTTATTATCTTATAGACTTAGATAATAAAATCATTACCACTATAATCACTATTACTAGTATTATCAGTTAATCAGAATGAGTTATCGAAAGTTATCATGATTAAAACTGTTCTTATGAATAATGAATTAATTAAAATATATGATTCAGATTGGCAAAAGATCAATGAAGTTTGAACTAATTCCTACAAAAGAGTAGACCAATCATCAATGACTCCCAATGATAAAAAACAGACTGAGACTCTCCTCAGAGTCTCCTGACACTCCTGTAATGATATAAATTAATAACCTCCGCTGCCTTGCGGCTATACCCAAACGCGGTAAAGGCTTCGGGAGACAACCCTGAGAAGAAATCAGGAGCTGGTGACTCTTAGGCAGATTGTCACACACTGTGCTACAGCCCAACAGAGCCTGCGGCGCTACTGATCGCAAACTGTATGATAGGATATTCGGTTCTTATAATGTATAACTTACAACTTTATATCTACATCCTCCTCTGGAATTCCAAGAAATCTAGATCTATATAATATGATATAGATCTATATATAATCTATTAGATATAATCTCAAAATTCATCTTTACAGAAGCTTCAATTTGTCAAAACCATCAAATCTAAATCTAGATTAAAAGTAAGAAATTAATAACAACATAGATTTACTATGCCTAATGCCTGATGTCTTATGCCTAATTTATGGTTTTATTTTGATCAAGACCAATAGATTATTATTATAGACAATATAGACTTCTAAAGATAAATACGTGTATTAAAATTTACAGCCTGATGTCAGGGAATGATTGAATTATGCAATTTAGACCATAGATCTAGATCTCTAAAAATACTCCTATTACTCAGATTAGTATCTTAGAGTTTATTAAATATAAAGATTAAGTCTAAACAAATCAATATTATATTTTTTTATATTTTTTTTAGCCAATTTTTTGAAGATCTAGATCTAGATTTTTGCAATGCACATGCAAAATCAATCCTCTGCTTTAAAAAGACAATACACAAATCGACCAGTTTCAACACTTTCAATTATCAGTAGCAATGACGCTGTCCAAAATGACTCACTGCAAACTGTATCAAAAATCTCAACTGAGAAAGAGAAAAAGGTACTGTATTTTGACCCTCTATTATTAATTAATAGTTTGATTATTTCAGGCTTACATTATTCACATTGACTAAGGATAGTGATCTGGTCATGTGGTATGCACTCTAGACTGTCATTTGGTGGTCTCGATGGTCCTGGGTTTGAACTCTGCCATCCCCAGATATCCTGTGGGAGGTTTTGGCTAGGATGTAATTATCTTCAAATCTGAAGGAATACTAATAAAAATTAAATAGGAATGTACATTTCAAAAGCAAATCATGGTTTACGGCTTAATAATTAATGTAAATTTTTCTGTGATATATTTGAACAATCACTTTAAACACTAAGTACATTTTTGGTAAAGAGTCTGGCCTTGAACCTTGGGGCCTGGATTCAAACCTCACTGAAGACTTGGATTTTGAATTTTGGAATCTTTGAGGCACCTCTGAGTCCACCCAGCTCCAAATTCTACATTGTGCATGCCACATTGTTATATTTCTATTTCATATATATAGAACTTTTTTCACATTTCAGTCTGTTCATTTTGCAAGTGATCACGAAGAAGTTTCTGACAGATATGCATCTTCCAGCTACTCCCAGCAATCAAGTACAGATGAGCAGACACTGTTACAGTCCGAGCATCTATACAGTGGAGACACCTTTGTGTCACTGTCTCTAAATGAAGAAACAGCCACAGGTAGTGCTTGAGTTTTCATCACAGTTTTTGATATTGGATTAAAAAAAAAAAGAACCCAAATTTTCTACAGGGCAAAGTTAAGGATTGTGATTTCAGTCCAACCTTTAGTGGAAGGTGTAGAGATAGAGGCAAGAATTGGCCATCCTTATTTGTATAATGATTGATATCTAGTAAGGGAATGTACACCACTAAACAGACCCCTTTCAGAACTTGCAATCCATGGGGGCGGATAATTTAAAGTTCATCTGTTTTTTTGCTTGAGGGTTGATGAGGTCAACATGTGGCCAGCACAATAACCAAACATCTTACTACCTTTACTTTTACCTGTACTTATTTTATCTTATAAATTTCAGACGTTACTTCAAGAGAGATGATAATGATGTCCTACGCTCCCTGCGTTAATCTAGTCATGCATGTTAATTGGTGACTCCCAATTTGATGGTTTAGCTGGATGATTTAGGCAACACATTCCATGCTCTGATTGCACTAGGGAAGAAGGAGTACTTGTACAAGTTTGTCCTAGTATGTGGAATAAGAAATGTGCCTTTATCATTGTGTCTTTCTGAGTATTTTATAGGTTTTGATTTTGTATCAGTAAATTATGCTTCAGAGTTGTCTGTAAAATTGCTACTTTATTTTTCAATCTTCTCTTCTAAATTAAGGGATTTTACTCGATTAATATGCAGATATTTGTTTGTCATTGGCCTCCTTCAGTAGTGAAATGACTATGGTTCATCTCAAACACTTTTTCATATGGCTGTGGAGCCCCATTTGGAGCCCCATAGTTCTTGATCACCGTCTCTCTCCAACTAGTGCAGTCTAAGGCTGTGTCTTCTCAATGGTCAGTATCAATGTTCACTGATTTTAAATCCCTTTTTATCACATCAATGTAACGGAGGTGAGGGCGACCAATTTTTCTTGAGCCGGACGCAAGTTGCCCAGACAGAATGATTTTTGGGATGCAATTGTGCTTTATCCATCGAACTTGTCCAAGCCAATGCAGGAGGCGTTGCCTGAAGAGTGTAAAGATGCTGGAAAGGCCTGCTTTCGTGAGGATCTCAGTATTACACACTCTTTCTTTCCATGTTATTTTTAAGATCCTTCGAAGGCAGCGCAAGTGGAATGAGTTTAGTTTTCTCTCTTGTTTTGTGTATGTCCTCCATGCCTCGCTGACGTATAGTAGCATGCTAAGGACGCATGCCTTGTAGACCTCCATTTTGGTTGCTGTGGTGAGTTTCTGGTTTTCCCGTACTCTTGGTCGGAGCCTAGCAAAGGTTAATGCGGCCTTTTTTTATCTCCTCTTCTAGTGACAGGTAGCAGAATTCGTTTACGGCATCTAGCTTGTTACTGCCAATGAGGATGGATGGTGGTGCTGTAGCAGGTGGTCCCATAACATTAGTTTCTTTGTGCTAATGGTTAGGCCATACTCTTTGCAAGCCTTAGAGAAGCAGGACATTTGTGACTGAAGCTCCTCTTGTGAGTGTGCCACTACCGCTGCGTCGTCCGCAAAGAGCATATCTCTTATGAGGGTTGTTCTGGTTTTAGTTTTGGCCCTCAGTCTAGCAATATTTAGATTTGTTTCTATATGGTTTATAATTAGTGGCATTTCACAACACAAGTTGCGATATTTTCCCTTTGCAACTTCTTGTGACTAAAGAGGCCAATTCTTGATGCACAGCTGCGGTCACAGGTTGGGCATCTGTAATCACCAGGGTCTGTTGCACTTTCACCTTTCTTTTTTACTGCTGTTGTGTATGGCATCTGCAATCTGGGAGCCTTCCTTAATGCTTGCTCTCCATGTGGGTCTATCTAGTGCCACTTTTCCAAATTGTTAGTATTGAGTTTGCATACATAAGTATACCTTAGAAATGGACGACCAGCGGCATTCCACCTTCTTTTAGATCACCATACAGAATTTCTTTTGGAAGTGGACCTTGTTCTGAATGAATGACAGGTATCCATGAAAGTTGGGTGGACTTAGGGGCATCCTAGGAATCCCAAATTTCAAAGTATCAGGATTTGAACCCAAGATTCCTCAGTTCATAAGCTGCTTCAATGGAGATAGCTAGAAAAAAATCATTGTTATTCTCCATTCAATACACAAAAGTCTATATAATAGAAGATGCTAACAAGGGTAACATGTGATCCAGACAACTGAAGTACTAATAACAAATCATTCTTTCAGTTCAAAAGCAAAGCGTTGACTTGTATGTTTCAGACATTCCTTCAGAACTGAAGATCATCACATTGTAGCCCAAACATACCAGAGGATGGCAGCAGGCAGAGTTCAAACCGGGGACCATTGAGATGGCAATTTGGAGTGCATACCACACCACCAGACAGCTATCATTCTATCACAGCTATGCTTAGAAACAAAATGTAGTCTATTCATTTTTTTTCCAAAGATTATGCCCATTTACCAATTTTAAGTGGAGTATTCATATTTAAGAGACCTCAAAT
The DNA here is from genome assembly GCA_030265305.1 of Biomphalaria pfeifferi. NCBI lineage: Eukaryota > Metazoa > Mollusca > Gastropoda > Planorbidae > Biomphalaria > Biomphalaria pfeifferi. The sequence goes on from JASAOG010000258.1 coordinate 210,507, forward strand.
TCAAAACAAAGTTAAAAATGAAATCTCATCAATGTTTAAACTTAGAGCTAAATGTTATATAAATCATCTTTGTGTTTCATTTTACACAGAAGCCACCAGCGGAGATGCACCAACTACACTTCAGACATACCCCAGCTATGGCTCCAGCACTTTCATTTCACTGGATTCAAGTTATGAGTCAAAAACTCAGAGTGATTCATCCTTCACAGACACCAACAGCTTTGCTTCTTCCAGTGTGTTCTCCTCTAGCACCAGTACCAGCCAGGATAATAGCTCACACAATACTGGGATAGGAAGGACAGAGATAGTCAAAGAGTTAGGGAACTTTTTTTTTTTTACTTACTATTTATAGTTTTGAAATCTTATAATATTATCTGTTTGCATTTTTGTATTTTTTTTTATAAATGACTCTATAAATGTATATGGTTTGACTAATCCGAAGATTAAAGAGGAAGACTGTGTTTCATATGGCTATGCAGTCCTAGCTGTGATCTACTTATTTTGCCTTTTCCAATGCAGACAAAACTGTCTAGGCCTTGTCTTCAGTAATAGCTGTTTACAAAAGTAATTCAATCATGTCCTAAACAATATGAATCATTTCACAAAATAAGTTGAGATTAGTGTTAAAAATCTACATCTATACAGATGCTCATTTTTTATTGTTAATTTTTTTTTTTTAATTTTCAGCATTGAAGACTTGGAAGAAAGTGAATTCTTCAGTAAGACTGACCTCACTTCTTTTGATGAAGTAAATAACAAAATCAATATAGAATAAGAATATTTAGAACTTTCTTCTATTGTTGCAACAAAATAAAGCTGCTGGGTTAGGATTTTTTTTTAAATAGCTTGGGCACTCATGAAACAAAACTCACCCTTGGAGGGCAAACTTTTCCCCATGCAGAGGGCAAAGACTTTCTCCGTGGGTGTAGATAAGACGTTTATATTTTTCTAAATTCTTTATTGTTTAATAGACCTGTAGGTATACCAAATAGAATTCTAATATTTTTTTTATGCAGTCACTAAACAAAATTTATAAAATCATAATTCTGTAGCACATTAAAAATGAACCTGTAAACTTATGTTAAACTTATTAACCAAATTCAATATTAATATTTGGATAAAGATATTTTTTCTTCTTAGTAAGTTGTTACAAGCAGATGAGACTCTTAATTAATCACCAACAGACTCATCTATAATCTTGATTAACAAACAATGCTCTTTCAATTACAACTTCATTTACATTGCTCCATTTTTAGATCCCTCTCTCTCTAACCCTTTCAATACACATTCGCACCATTCCACATTCACACCATTCCACATTCGCACCATTCCACATTCGCACCATTCCACATTCGCACCATTCCACATTCGCACCATTCCACATTCACACAATTTCACATTGACACTATGCCGCCCATAACATAAGTAATGTCAAACACTGTATCTTATGATATCATAAAAGCTGAACAGCCTTTTTTTTTAATTAAACATTTTATCTTTTTATATCCATTTTTGATATTTATACCATTTACAAAAATGTAAACGAGTCAGTTGCTAACACTTTACATTAGAACAAACTTTTGCACTCCACTCCTTAAATGAAATAGAGTAGCCATATATACAATTAAATTAAAACTCTTAAGACTAAAATGCAATTTAAAACTCATTTTTTTTTTACCAAATTTAGTTACATTTTAGGTTTATATCTACTTTTAAAAAAATTTATAGTAAATTTGTAATCTATCATGATCTAAAACCAATGAATACAGTTGGCTTTGTTACTACATTGCTTTCAGACAACAGATTCTGAATTTGATGATTCTGACTTAGCAGAGAAAAACAGACAAAAGTTCATAGAAACTACAATTGCACATTTAGGGCTGCAGAAACTGGGCAGTCCAAGAAGCCATGATAGTGATAATGAATTTGAGTCGGAGCTCAGATCTACTCGGAAAATTCCATTAGGTAAAAGATGTCTTTTGATTTTTAGTAAATGTTTCATTCAATAAATTAAGTTTCATAATAAAGGTCTATATTGATTTTCCCCAATGTATGTCAGGTACCGATTAGAGTTGGGTGGACTCATGGATGTCCTAAAAACTAAAAAATCCTGAAATTCAAAATCCCCAATCTCATTGAAATACAAACCCAAGACTCCTTAGTTCAGAAGTCAAAGGCTTTCCCACTCAGCCTCCACGTGTTTCCTCTAAAATATTCAACTGGACTTTATTATTTGTTTCAATCCAGTAAATAATTCTTTTTATATCAAGTCTGTTCATACATTTCTTGTTGATTGTTTGAAATAGGAACAGAAGCCAAAGCTCATAGTTTATTTTGCAAACAAATGATCAAATTGTGCAACAAAGTGGAGAAAAGTAAGTTTTTTTTTTTGTTTTGTTATTGTCCAGTTTGTTTATTTTTCCTTTAAGTTAGCTTCCTTTTTTTAATAACTGATTCGTTTAATTTTTTGTCAGTGCTATGTTGTTTTTTTTTGTTGTTGCTCTGTCATTTAAAAGCGTTTAATCATTCTGACTCGATGACAAGCCATGTAAATATAAATTTTTTTTATACAATGCATAAAGATTTAAAATTTCTTAAATATATTTCTGTAAAATTGTATTTCAAAATGATTTTCATCATTGAAAAGGATATTTACAATTCAATAAAATGTTTGTATTTGTTTTATTGCCAGCCCAACCTAAAGTTGCAACATTCCAAGAATGCTACCAACACAAACCTAGTGAAGCTGCTTGCCACATACTAGAGCACTATGGACTTAATTCTGCTATTGTTGACAGACTCAAACATGCCAATTTTCAGAATCAACTGGTTAAGGTATTAAAATTGTATTTTTTTTAAATATCATACTAATTTTTGTTATCTGTACATGAATACCCATTTTTCTGGTCTTTAAAAAAAATATTAAAAGTGTACATGAAAATTTTATTACTTTATTTTTTAACATATGTTGTGCTGTTCATTTTTTGGTGAAGTCTTATTTTATTCAAGTTAATAGTATAACATGAGATACAAGTTTGACTGTGCATGGGCTTTTAACTCTTTAACCAGTAATATTATTTTGTTTCATTTGTCTCAAGAATTTAATTACAATATATTTTGTTTGTTTGTTCCAGAAAATGAAGGACCTAGATAGAGATATTGAAAAATCAAAGGCTTACATGTGAGTAAACATAGTCATTAGTATAAGGTGTTTTGTTTTCTTTTTGACTGTCTTATCTTATAAAATACAGACGTTACTTCAAAAAAGAAGATGATTACGTCCTATGCGTGTTACTTCAAAAAAGAAGATGATTACGTCCTATGCGTGTTCCTACGTCAATCTAGTCATGCATGTCCTAGACTTGCCCTATTCAGGCATGAAGCTACAATCTTGGCTTTTGCCAAGGGCTTTTGTAAGAGAAGATTTGAGCCTTTTAAGCCCTCACTCACGCTTGTTTCCATAGAAATTAAAATGTGTATTTGATTCAAAGGAAAATTTACAAAATGGCCTAGTCCCCTTGTATAAATTATGTTTTCTTTGTCAAAGTGAAATGAATCAACATTTTCATTAAAAAAAAAACAACCTGAATGGCTCTAAACAACTCATAAAGTTTTCAACAACACATTTCCTCAGTCAAACTCATCAGAATGTTGAAGAGGAAATAGAAAGAAAGAGATTCCTCTCACAAGTAACATCCCATCTGAAGAGACAGAATATAGAAGAGAGAATCACAGAGCACACTATGAGAATGGTAACACGTTTATGTTATGGATTGACAGACTACTTCTCACATCTTTATTTCTCTATTGTCTCTCAACTTCTCTAATGTCTACTTTCTTAATGTCTACATCTCTAATGTCTACTTCTCTAATACCTCTATCTCTTTTCTAATAACATCTCTACTTCTCTAATGTCTCTTTAATTTTCTAATGGCTCTTTTCTTCTCAAATGACCCTTTACTCAAGTTCTCTCCTCATATAGATGTTTTACAAAAGCTTCTTGAGACCCATAGAAAACCCAATCGGCCTATCACCAGATTGATCACTGTAGCTTTGTCATATCACGGCCTATCCACATGTTGTGTATTCACAACAGTTCATACCCATATTTCTGTTAACTTGCCAGGGTTGATGACCCATAAATACCCATAGTTCCTTGGTCCATGTGTTGGTCAGTCATGCATGGCAACCCTTTGCAGTCATTCAATTAATAGCAATATCTCATAACATCATCTAGAATATTTTTAAATCTCTAAATTCACAAATGTAATTGTGTTATAATACAATGTCTATTATATGCATATCTTTGATGTTTTTTTTGTTTTGTTTTTTTATTCTAAATTGTTTTTCAGCCATGTTCTAGTTGATACGATAGACCAACATTTCATGCGTGTATTTCAATATTTTTCTCTTACATTTTCTTGCAGCAACCTGCATTATGGTTTGCAGATCTGGTTCAGGGCTTGCCACACTCCACCGCTGACATCAGACAGATATTAGACCTGTACAGAGATCAAGTTCAAGATAGAAACAAAAGCTTAGTGCTAGATGAAAGTTAATGTGCCTTTATGGTCCAATATCATTTTCATATATGTATTTATTTCCATTTGAAAAACTGAAATGAAGCAAAATATTCTGTAATCAAATGATTTATAAGTTCAGACATTTCTTTAACAATGAAGATTATTACGTCCTTGTCCAAGCCACATGTTCTCAGGGTTTCAACAAATGTAATGACAGTTTGAAGCATTTACTATTCAATCTGACAGCCGTCCAATGCAATGTTATAATCAAAGTTTATGTACATATTGCAATTTTTATATTGTGTAATTTATTAAAAGTAGAGACATTGCTGTCCCAATAAAACATGTAAATCTCGCTGTAGTCTTAATGGTTATTTCTAATTATAAATACAATACTAAATTAATACTTAAGTTTTAGATTTAATTCATTTCTATTTGTAAAATAAACTCTGGACAGCTACATATCAAAACATTTTTTTTCTTTTTCAGTCATGTTATCATATTTCATTATCTATTTAGGTACTAATAAAATTATTTGTAGGGAGACACTTCCCCTTCTATAAATTTCATTGAATCAGAGGATTTTTTTTTCAATCAAGAAGTCCAAATGTTAAAATAAAGTACCATTGTTATATATAGGGCAGATGATGCAAAGCTACTAATTATGAGGGTGTCATATTGCCAGCACAACATCCAACAACCTTTACTTTCCGTAATTGGGTGGGGCATCCTAAAAATTTTGAAGCTCAAAATCCCAGTTTTTACAGAGATTTGAACCCAGAGCTCATTGGTTCAGAAGCCAAGCGCTTTACCGCTCAGCCACCACATGCCATACAGTCCAATAACTTTTGTTTGATTTTTAAAGATAAAATTTGGTGATAGAAATATAAAATGCACCTTTGAAATGGCTTGACCAAGTAGTTTTCCAAAAATTTTCTTTTTAATACACAAAATTAAACTGATTCATTCATGAGAATAAAAAATAGCTCAACCTGTTCCTAAAGAAAGCCAAGGAATTACTGACCTTGTTTCCTTTGGTGTGAAAAAACAATCACCTTTTTCTGGTGATAACTTTCTTTGCATCCAGATGAGTTGTGTACTCAATTTCTTCATGTCTATTAGTTGTTCTTGTTTTTTTTATGGTCACTACATTTGTGTTTATTGGACAAACAATGCAAGACTAAATAATGTGTGCCAGTGAGAAAAAATAGCTGCAAATCTTGGACTCTTCTAAAATTTTCGTTAAACACTACATCTTGACCATCTTGAATTAGGTAAGGTTAGAATCTCATAGGAGCTCAAATGACCAAATGAAAAAAAAAATCAATGTACAGAGTAGTTATTAATAATCTAGTCTATGCACATTTTTTGTTTTCCTAGCATTTAGTGTAATATGATCCTCAAATTTCAAGGAAGTTTTCAGTCTTGTATGTTGCTCCTGTGCTGAAGTAAAAGAGTTTAGCAGTGACTGGAATATCCAAGGGACAATGTGGAGTTAGCCAATGGTCCAAAAAAAAGTTATCTGCAGTAAGAAAGTTAAAAGTGGACTGTCCTTGATCCAAACTCCTTCACGCTATCACATTCACCACCTCCAAAAAGCCTCACAATGGGTTAAAATCCTATTTTTAAAACATAGACCTCTAGTCTATCTGGGATAGAATGATCCAAACCTCCATAAAAAAGCACATAGGGAGGGGGGAGTATCCACTACTGTCCACTAACATTCATGTTGCTAATGGAATAGGCAGTGGGGGTTACTCTACCCTTGGTAATTTCCAAGCCCCCTTACATTCACATAGGGGGGAATATCGAATATGCCCACAAAGCGTAGGTTCGAATTGAAGAGTTTTCCATCTAAATGAGAGGCGTTATTACAGCTGAAGTGTTGAAGTCAACTGGCTTTGAAGCACCAGTGACATGCCTTTCATCCGTCAGTTTGCAATAACAGCTTCTACAAGATTAATGAGAACCACATATGAAGGCTAGCAGACACTGCAAACACACTTATAAAACTGAATCATACCCTCTTTGAATGCCAACAATTTAATTCACATTAGGCAGACAACACCACCAACATAACCAACACTCTGTATGGCAGTGCGGAGCAGCTGATAAAAATTGCATGTTATTTTTTTGGCACAGGCTGCAAAAGAGCCTACGGCTCAGCAGCAAAAAGTTCTATGCATTAAAGTAATTGCCTTTATAAAACAAGCAAGAATTACTGCATTACATTATGTATGAACTAGGTTCTGGAACAATGCAATGAATATATTACACTACAATATAAAAATATAACGATATAAATATATAACAACAAGAAATGAAAAGCTATATTAAATTATATTCAATTTTTTGTTTAATCATTAAAAAAATGTTCACATTATTCACAGATACACTTGAAAGTTAAAGAAACAATTATGAATGGAATAAAACACATAAAAACGAAACACTAAAATATTCAGTGAATGTGTAAAATATAAAACCAACAACATTATATACATCTATTGTAAAACAAAACAATTATGCTATAAACAACATCCCTACCCAACTCAACAACTGAATCTGTAGAACACAGTAATTACATTAATCAACACAATAGCTTGGACCATGCACACACACATGCATACTTATGAATTAAAACATTTCTTTTTAAAGTTGTTCATCTAATCGCAGAAACTGGCTACAAAATATACTACTGTACTAAAACCATAGATGTTTCATTTATGAAGATTGACGCTCATACCCAATTATAGTTCTATCAACATGTAAAGATAGATTCATGTTTTGGTTAGTAAGTTATAATTATAGTTCTATCAACATGTAAAGATAGCTTCATGTTTTGGGTTTGTAAGTTATCATTAAAGAATTTGCTAGAATATTATTACATTCTCCCCTCCAGGTATGCACTATGAATTTTACAGGCAGATCTTAGACACAGATAATACAACAGGTCATGTAGATTTTGTACCAAAGAAATGTTGAAAAAGGAGTGCCAGCCAATTTGATGTTTCAACAAAGAAAATCTTGTTATTCCTCTCTGATAAGTTTGGAAATAATACCATTTTCATTTGTCCTTTTAGCAACAAACTGAAATAAATATCTCTTATCATTCGCATACATATTCATTCAAACATATTTCTTTGTCATCAATGAACTGATTTTGAATCTGCATGACCATAGAATTAAGTCCTTTTTTTTTTTTGGTAAAAATACCACTGTCTTCCTTTTATAAGTTTTCAATTTTAAACACCAATGCTACACAAAAAAAAAAGTTAAACTACAAATACTAAAATGACTATATTGACTAAATGAATGTAGTTTTAAAAACAAATCTCTTGTACACAGTTGTAATAGTAAACTTTTGTCTTGAAGTAAAAAAAATAAAATTTTAGGAAAATTTTGACAAATGAATTACAGCTAGAATTTACTACATCTACTTGTTTGGTAAAAAAATTGTAAAAATCATAGTTTATAAATATGTCAATGTCAAACAAATCAAGTTTACATTGGCAAAGTTGTGCCACTTCACATAAAAATACATGTAAGGAAAAAAAAATGTCCCAAAAGATTGTTATGTTCATACACTTTTCACATTAATTGTCTTTTACCAAGAAATCTGTTTTGCCAACTTTATATATATATATAGATATGATCATGTAAACATCTTTTTTTAACATTCTCAATCTTTTCACCTTTTCCAGCATGCAACTGATTGATTACAAAGACCTAATCACCTGAAGTGCGCAGGAGCTGATGTTTAAGCTTAACTACCGCTGATAAAAATTATTGTAAAAAAAAATGTGATATCAAAAATATTCTTCATTTTGATAATAATGCGAAAGCACTTTCCATATTGCTTCTATAAGTGATCAAAATGCACTAGCGCCTAGATGTGAGTCAGTTCATCATTTCCAAGAAGAAACTACCTTATTCATCCTGAGAGGCACACTTGGTATAAGCACTTGATAGCAAGCATGTGAAATGGATTAAAGCCTCTAAGTACTAGGCATAGTTAAAAGTGCTAAAGCCTGCTTCTAGTCTGTAATCCTCTGATTGAAATATATCTTTATAAAATACAGATGCAAAATCATGACAGATCAACTGTTTCAGGACATGCAAAAAAAAAAAAAAAAAAAAAAGTCATTCAAGCAAAGACAAAAATACTAAGCAAGCAATTTTAGTTGTAAAAACAAAATGGCATTGAGATCAGTGACCTGATGATATTTTTTTTTTTTCACTTTCTCACCATTTTACATTCCACAACATCCAGGTATACATTTCATTAGAAAATTTTAAAACAATTAACACAGTTCATCTCAAATATCCAAGCTACAAATAATGACAATGAAATATCGGATACCGATCGTACTTGTGAGTTAATATACTTTGTTTTGCAAAGCCAATGTTACATGCATAGCCTCCCTTGAGAGCAAGATAGCCGCTAATGCTGTTCTGTTTAATCCTGAAATTGAGCTTTGTTTTTTTAACCTTTCAATATTTCTCTTCCCAATGGCCTTAGCCAAACAACCTGATTTGATCAAAATTCAAACCGGTACTTTCAACATGGGGCACCATACACTCTGCAGTACTTCCAAATAAAACCTTGGACCCTATCTTAAAATTATAACACGTAAAATTGTCAGAACAATGTCACTTTCAAGGGAAAGATAATCATTAAAATGATTTCAAAGAAATGAGCAGAAGATTATGAGCAACATGCTTGATTGTATATGATTTCGTCATAGTACATGAATAAGTCATTAGAATAAAGTCTTGGACATATCACACACCAGAGTGAATAGAAATATATATTAAAAAGCTTCTCTTGCAAACAATTTTTTTTTCAACAACATAATTTTATGGAAATTGTTGGATACCAAAATTTTTTTTATACAATGTTTTTTTTTCTCTATTGTTTTTACAAATTAAAAATATATAAATAGATATAGAATACCGTTAAAATTTTTTTAGAACTCATTTTTTTTTCTGCTGCTAAACTGGTTTAAAAAAAAATAATAAAAAGTACAAAAATCTTGGTACCAAAGAAGAATATCATGTCGTCCATTATTGTAGAGACTGACTTAACGATTTGTCCCTGTGTTTCCAGTTGCAACCGAGGACATTCCGCTAGTCAGGTTGTGGCGAGGAAGATTTTTTATAGTTGGCACCAAACTTGCTCATATACTTGCGCACATAATCTTTGGCCTTGGCCTTGACATTCTCATTTACCTCCAGGTCCTCTACATGACGGCAGTGCTTTAACTCTTTAGACATGACATGGTGAGTCAGCTGAAACATGTCAAACAGTAAGACATTATAGATCCGCAATATTTAAGTTATCTAAAAGTTAACAAACAATTGTAAAAAAGTATTTTAAAAAAAAACAAAAAAAAATACAAAACTTCAGTGTAAATGACAAAGTTCTGTTCCATCATCATTTGTATACACTAACTATAATTCATCACAAGATCTTGGGTAGATTATCACAAGATGCAGTAAAAAAAAAAAAAAAAGGGTGTGGCCAGGTAATAACCTCATTCTTCTATGATAGCTCTTCTATCAGGACTGAGTGGTAAAGCCCTTGAGGGGTCTCTGGTTCAAATCTTGCTGAAGACTGAGATTTTGAATTTTAGGGGGGGTTTAGGGCTTTCCTAAGTCCACCTGACATTAGTTTGGGAAAAGGAAAGGTATTTGGTCATTGTCCTGCCCCCCCCCCCCCCCCTTAACGCTCATTAACCGTGGGGCAATAGAAAGAGATTACTTTTGCATAATCTGTCTCCATAGATAAAGAGGTTTGACACTTGGCTTACTTTTTTTTCTATCCATAGCTACTAATACTGAGATACTGAATAAATAAAACTTTCAACCAGAAGTCTGTGTGTAGGGTCACAAACTGCATTGCTCTCTATCTCATTAAAACCTATTTGGGTACAGACGTGCTGGCAGTAGTCTGGACAAGAGAAGGGATGGCTAGCTGGTTAAGTACTAAGGTTCACTTCACTGTTTCTCTTCTCATTAATGATACCATCATTGATTTGACCTCGTTAAATTAAATTAATTTTTGGTTTTATAAATGTGTATTTGTGTTATATAATAAGAGCATGCATTCTCCTATAGTTCTATACCAAAAGTAAAGTTTTCTGATTACAAACAAAAATGAAGTTTAATCATAACAGGGTAGAATGTACAAATGTGAAAAATTAACAATTCTGTCAAAACATGAAAAATAATTACGGAGATAAAGAGTTAAACATATATAAACAGCTCTGCTGTGACTTAGTATTTCTTTATTTTAGATTATTACTATTGGAACAGATTATGTCTCGAGCTGCAGTCTTCCTTGTACAACGTCAATAATAAGTGCTCTCAAAGATGTTTTGAGTGTCCATGAATTGCTACCTCTATCGTATTCCTGAATGTATTGGCTTTAGAGAAACTTTTGCAGAATGCAGGATTATATTTTAATCATCAGTGTGATATTTTCTAACAGATATTGTCCTATGACAACTTTATCACTTTTATAAAAACATGTTTCTCTTAATTATATTTTGTTATAGGAATAAATCTGTGCAGAGATTGACTCTATTCAATCTAGTTTAAATAAACAAATAAACACATTCATATTTGAAGATTTCCAAAATAAATTTTAAGGTCATCTGTTTTTTTAAGTTATTGATGTTTATGATCCGATTTACATTCTTCAAGCAACAAAATACAGTAAAAAGACGAGAAAGTGATATGGACAAATGTGGAGGTAATTGAAGGTAGCCCAAAAAAATAACACAGATGTGCAGTGGCAGAGTGACAAAGAACTTGGCCTCTGAACTGAGGGAGTCTCAGGTTTAAATCCTGGTGAAGACTGGGATTTTTTATTTCAGGATCTTTAGGTCGCCTGTGAGTCCGCCCAGCTCTAATGCGTACCTGACATTAGTTGAGAAAAAATAAAGGCGGTTGGTCATTGTGCTGGCCAAATGACACCCTCATTAGCCGTGGGCAACAGAAACAGATGGCCTTTACATCATCTGCACTATAGATCATTATCGTTAACATTTTATAACAAATCAATTATCATCACTTCTTATATTCTGCATACCAGAGATACACAAAAAAAAGCTCTGTTTATAGTAATTCGCCAAAGATGGAAATATCCCATTAAAAATGTTGAAATCAACCTCAAAATATAACACAGCTTCACCTTTCTAGCCAGGTGCTTGAAGTCATCTGTGGATGAGATGCGTCCCACTTTGCAGTCCTTCTTGCGGTACGGGTTCAAGTAAAGTATGATGTGGTTAGACATCTTGATGCGGAAGCTGTCTTTGATTTTTCTGGCCACCTCACTGGAAGTGTCAGCAGCAGCCGTGGTAGTTTTCTTTTTACTTTGCTGAATGAAAAACAAAAATTGGACATTTCCCACTAGAATTAATTTTGTTTGTTTAAAGTGGTTGGATTTGTTTTAAGATATTTTTTTTTAAACTTAAACAAAAATTACAATCTACCTTGATATAAAAAAAAAATGTTTTCAACCTACAAGTTATATTGAAGAACAAAACTATAAGCACTTCAGCTTTTACATCACAACAGATATAAATTTGGGGAAAAAACTATAAGCACTTCAGCTTTTACATCACAACAGATATAAATTTGGGGAAAAAAACTCATTAGGTGTCATAAAAGTACATAAAAAAATAAACAATAATCTTGCAGTATTCTCTCACACCCCCACTTCCATGATCTGCTCTTTGAAATTTGAAGACAAATTATTATTATTATGGCTTTTATATAGTGCTACTTTCATGCTTATAGCATGCTCAGAGCGCTTTTGGTCCAATCTCATTTGTGGACCAGTGGGGGGGAGGGGGTATCTAGGAGTTGGTTTTTCCGTGCTGCCTTTAGGCGCTCAGTAAACACAACTCTGCCCGAGTCGGGTGTCAAACCGCGAGCCCCCTTCTAGGTAGCCAAGCCAAGTTCAAGCGCACTTGGTCCCTCGACCATGCATCTGTCATTTTAAATATAACTTTCCCTTCACATCAGAATTCCATTAAAATTACATAAGCAACAAAAGAATGGTAAAACATGTTTTCATTAAATGTTATGAAAATTTTTTTTTACAAAAATATGTTTCTAGTCACTAACCCTGATAATTTCCTCAGGGGGTAAAGGATCCAGCTCCATATCATTAAGAGAGTCCTCATCTTCATCCCAGCTGGGCATCTCCCACTGAGTTTGTCTGGAATGAAACACAAAAATCTAATTACAAATTGAAAAGGAATATTTCCATTAGAAAAAAAAAATGATACTTTTGAGACCTATTTAAATTTCATCTTTTAAAAGCATAGATCTGAATTAGAAAAGAAAATGTTGGAGAGCTCTGAATCTCCGGGCTATAAAACACTTTTTATAATATGTAAATCTCTCGAGTAAACAGTACAACTTTGGACATTACACTTAGCTGAGATTCAGCAATAAGAACAGCCGCAGCTTGCTCTGAAATAGTTTTTTTTGTTAATTTACTTGCTGAGAATCAAAACTACGACTAGGCCAAGTCTTGCTCACAAAGGTCAAATTTCAAAGAAATACTCAGCAGACTCTACTGTACCTAAAGACCAAAAGTCTGACGATAAGCACTGAAACCTTGTAAAATATCAGTCCTTCAGACTAACATCAAAACTGCTAAAATACAATGGAACCTCAACTAGCAAATGTCTATCATAGCAAGCATTTTAGATAATCCTATAATGTTAAAAAAATATGCACTGAATATCCATATCTTCTAACTGTAAGAGATTCCCCTCCTCCTTTCAAACAGTTATTCCTCCCTTTCCTCCCCACACCTGCATTCACCCATGACATCTCATCACAGTCTTCTTATGTGTAAATGCTTTTTAGTGAAGTTTTTTTTTTTTTTTGTAATTTAGATCCATTCTTATTGTATTGTGACTGTGTCCTCATTTAAAAGAAACAGATCTAAACTTTTGTAAATTAGCCAGTACACAGGGGCTGGGAACCACAATTAGTTCTATTTCCTTTATTTCTTATGGGTAAAATTGTTTCAGATACCAAACATTTCAGATAATGACCAATATCCATGATGGGTTAACCACTCTCTTCTGAAGAAGGCAATGTAAGGAAATGTGACCTCTCTTAAAAGGTTGTCAGTATTTATTGTGTGTTTCTAATCTTTTCATCCAGTAATCCTTGCATCAAACGAGAAGTAATATGAAAGTAGTCAAAATTAAGGTCATATTAAGTACTGCAAACACCTCTGAAAACCTGGACATTGCAATATTTACCTGGTGAAAGCATGATAGTAATAGACCCTTCCCTCACTATCTTTGGCAGTCTTCCAGTTTGGCGGAAGCTTTGTTACTGGTACTGTGGGAGGGGATGGTGGTGGGGGCACTTCCTCTTCCATGTCTAACTCTGAGAGACCAGAACTACTAGATTTGGATGCAACAGGGAGATGGGTTGCTGGACTGGGTTTGATTTGAACCTTTTAAAATAAGAGAAACAAAAATTTGCAGCATGTAATTAATCTAATTAAAAAAAAAAAAAGGACTCCACAGGAACACATTCTTGTAATAGATTAGAACATATCAGCACTTCAGTGGTCATGTCATGCCAATAAAGAATTAATTTATATTTTAGTTTTAAAATTTTAAATACTATTAAATATCATTATTAAATTTTCACTATTAAAAAGGTACTCCTTTCAGCCCTTGCTATCCATTGGGTCAAGTGATGTAAAGCTCATCTGTTTCTAAGGGTTAACAGTGTCAAGTGGCCAGCACAATAACCCAACTTGGAGTTTTGTGGACTTAAGGATGTCCTGATAAGGTCAAATTTTAAAAAAGCAGTCTTCACCAAGATTCAAACTTGAAACCCTTTGATTCTGAAGGCAAGCACTTTCCCCTCCCCCCTCTTAATTTGCTTTTAAGCGATAGAGATTTTTTTCTTCTTCAATTCATATTGAATATTGTATGTATTACAAATCATTATAAATATCTGAAGACCTACAACTTGTTACATTTAAGCCTTTGGTTCGTAACACAAAACTTTATCCGTTCTTGTATTTGATCACACCTGAATATTTGACTGATGTTCATCAAGAGAAAATAAAATAAATATTGTTAAAGGGTGCTCTCAGGCTATCACTTGTTAAATAGTTCCTTCTGATTTCCTGATATTTTAGGCAGCTATAGAGGATGTGCTCCATAGTGAGGCCCCAGTTATAACCAATACACAGTGCAGTGCAAGCTCCTCTCCTCTCAGGGTAAACAATGTGTAGAGCAGTGGAAATACTTCTGTGCAAATCTAATTGAATTTAACTAGATTTTTTACATTTGTAATATATAGATGAATTTCAAAAAGGCAAATATAAAGATAAAATATTTCATTGAATGTAAGACTTGCACTATTAAAACTGTAGTGGTCTATAGCTTATAAAGCTGTTTTAATTATCCAACATACCTGACTAGTTGGGTGGCTAAGCAGAGATTGAGGGGGGTAACTAAGAACTGAATGCTGTATAAGATGACCAGTCATTGGATCAATTACAGTTTCTGGTGGCAGCTGCCCAGCGAGTGGGTCCATAGAATGCACATGTGGCTGAATTATAGGCTGTCCAGTGTGAGAGTCTAGAGGCTGCTGCCCGGCGAGAGAAACAATCTGATGGACAAACTGGCCCGTTGTTGGATCCACCGTAGAAAGAATGGGTTGTCCAGTATGTGGATCTATTGTTGGATGAACATGTTGGCCAGTCATGGGCTGACCAGTCAGAGGATCTATGGCTTGACCAGTCTGAGGATCTATCTGGTGATGAGTTAAAGGCTGACCCATGTTGGGGTCAATCTGCAACAAAGGCTGGCCTGTATTGGGGTCAATTTGCAACAGAGGCTGGCCCGTATTGGGGTCGATCTGCAACAGAGGCTGGCCTGTATTGGGGTCAATCTGCAAAAGAGGCTGGCCTGTATTGGGGTCAATCTGCAAAAGAGGCTGGCCTGTATTGGGGTCAATCTGCAGCAGAGGTTGCCCAGTATTAGGGTCTATGTGCAAAACAGGATGACCTGTGTTAGGGTCAATAATTGTCTGCCCCATGCTGCCAATGTAATGCTGTCCAGTCTGAGGGTCAACAAGTGTCTCAGCCTGAGCAGGCTGACCAGTTACAGAATCCACACCTTCTGGAGGCGCCATGCTAGGATCTAGGCTGGTAGGCTCCCCTTGCTGGAGATGGAAGCTGTAGAAGTAGGCTGGGTCCTCCATGAGACGCTGCTGATGCAGCATGTAAGCCTCCTGCTGACGTTGGTATTCCTCAGCTGCTGCCTGAGCTGCCAATTCATCTTCTGCCTTCACCTGAGCTTCAAACCTTTGCCGACGTTCTTCTTTAGACATTTTAGGTAAACTGGACTTTCTGAAACCCAAATTCACTGATATTAAAACCAAATTCAGCTTTATTAAATTTCACTGATGTAAAGATATTAAACCAGTTGTGTATATTTTTGTAAAGAACAATATGATAAGTCTGATACAAAAAAATATTATTGAAAATTTACTTGAAAGTAATATTTTCTTCTAAAAATACATTTAATTTTTGCCAACAAGGACCGCCTTGATACATGGCTTTCCTCAATTGACAGTCAAGCAATTATGAGATCATTTATAGAATAATAATCAACAAATCAGACTGAAGTCAAAACCTCGAGTTTGATCATTTTAAATAAAAATAAATGCAAGTTTGACTGTAAATATAAATAAATGCAAGTACTTCTCATCCTCTTCTGCAGCCTTCTTGCGGACAAACGCTCTTGATCGACCTCGTTTCCACTTTGCATAAGGGTCAGAGGCTTCAGGCTCTTTCTTGGACAGCACATCTGTAGTGAGCAAATCAAAGATAAAGATTGTAGCAATGTCAAAGCATCTCAACACAAAATCAAACAAGGGCGCAACATTATTTCACAAAACAATGAGCTAGCAAAATTAGTTTAAGTAAATCTAATGATTCAACAATCTTTACTAATGCTTTGGAAGACACACTGATTGAAAGTGATTACTAGCGCTAATAATCACATGCAAATGTTGTTTGATAGTTTACCTAATGGAAATGATTGTAATTAAAATGTTTTTTTTGGTACATGTAGTACTGAATTTTATCAAATATTTAGTTGTTGAAATTCTTAAGAAATAAAAAGTGTAGACAATTTCTTTTATTTAAAGTTATACATATTTTAATGAAACTAATTTGTTATAGTGTTATTTTTTTTAAGTCTAAATTATTGCTGTTAAAGTGTATTTATTTTTAATGACCACTAACGATCTGGTTAAAAGTGATTGAGAACTGTTTAGTTATGAGTAACAGAACAAGAAAATTTCATGAGTTTTACAGCAGCAGAGTCTGTATAATGTATATTGAAATCATAAAAAAATTAGTAAGTGTATATTTTTTTTTATTATAGGCCACAACATTGTTATGTCTTTTTAGTTAAAAGCAAATAAATGGAAGAAAAAAAGTGTCCTCAGTGTTGACACGTTTTTCTTTTAGAAATAGTATTCACTTTGAACATATCTCATTTCACCAACTTTTAGACTCTAAGGGTCAGTCATTGTCACAATATATAATTCAAAACCCACTAATGGAAAAAATCTTGTCACCTTTCCTAAAAGGATAAGAGAGACATAGCCTGCTTCCAGACTGATGTGAAGACCCTGCTCTTTTAGGAGAGCAAAGATTTACTGCTGCAGGGGTAAACGACTGTTGGTCACTTTATGACATTAATGCTTGGAGGTGTGGTGGCTGAGCAGTAAAGCGCTTAGCTACCATACCAGGGTCCAGGGTTCAAATCCTGGTGAAGACTGGGATTTTTAACTTCAGGATCTTCGGGCGCTTCTGAGTCCACCCAGCTCTAATGGGTACCTAACGTTAGTTGGGGAAAAGTAAAGGCAGTTTGTCGTTGTTCTGGCCACACAACACCCTCATTAACCATTAACTTTACATCATCTGCCCTATAGACCACAAGTTCTGAAAGGGGAACTTTACTTTTTTTTATGACATTAATGCTTGGGCAATAGAGAAAGTATACGAAGGTCAACCTGATAAATGAGCTACAAGTTTATTGTCACTTTCAACAGTCTCTTTACATCCACAGTTTGGATGCCATTCTTAGCTATTTTAATGAGTTTTCACTTTTTTTTAAGTTAATGCAAGGCTCTTATGTGATGATGTTTTGTGACTGATCCTAATTTCAGCCTTCTTTATCTGTGTTTTTGTACTCTGCCAACTACAAGTATTTTCTCAATCAAGAAGCCAATAATACCCAATAATCTTAAAGCAATTTGTGTTGGCAAAGACACTAGCCTCTCTAAGGGCAGCATAGTCTGTGCAATCAGGAAGTACCATAGCATTGCAATCCTTTCCGTAAGGATCAACAAAGCAGTCTTAGTCTTAGTCTTAGTCAATAAACTTGGTAAGGGTATAAAGTCTACTTAGCAAGTCCAATCCCCGTCAAACGTACATCCACCTCCTGTATTTGCAGCTGCATGTCATTGGTCAAATCCAACTCAACTATGCTTGCTAAGACTCTCATAATCTACCATAAGTAGTTCAACAGACTATTAGTTTTGTAGGCTAATGGACAAAACAGCTGCTTGCAGCTATTTCCTTGCAAATTAAGATTTAAATAAGGGACAGCTTTCTTCCTTACAATTCTTCGGCTAACGGAAAATTTGAGCTTAATATTACATCAGAACTGTCATTAACAATGCATAAACAATGAAGATTGTTGAGTTTAATGTTATGTCAGAACTGTCAATTAAAACAATGATGAAAAGTCCATGTTCTACAGCGAATTTATAACACCACAAGTTTCCAAGAAATCCCTGTAATCCAAGAATTCAAACTCTGCTGGTTATCCCATAGTTTCATTATAAAACCCTTACACTCTAAATTCAGTAATTATTTTTACTACATTTATGAATAACACTGAATAACATGTATTAAGTTACAATTATATCGTGTGTTCTTTTAATCCCATGCTATTTCCTCTTGGAATCAACAATATTTCTGTAAACATTTTTTGATCATTGCGTAAAGTGATCTTTCCTGTTTGAGTGTGATCAGTGTATTGTGGGTCCTATCTCTTTGCTGGAGTGTGTAAGGGGGGGGGGTGAGGTGAGAGAGCAACAGAGGGTTTCTGCACTAACAACTTAGCTCAACTCAACAATTTAAAATTCTACATCAGGATTCAAATTTAAGCCCCATTGATACGCAGTCAAGTGATCAATGGCACTCAACATGTTACCTTTTGTTGATTTTTTTCCCTTCTGTTTGTTAAAAACAACTTAAGTTTACAAGTTTATTAACTGCTAGGGGAACTTTACTTTTTTCAATTAAAAATTAACATTGGAGGCGCGGTGGCTTCTGAACCGGGAGTCTCATATTCGAATCCTAGTGAATACTGGGATTTTTAATTTTGAAACCTTCAGGCACCTCTGAGTCGACCAGCTGGGTACCTGGCATTAGTTGGGAAAAAAAGTAAAGTGACACCCTCATTAACCGTAGGCCACAGAAACAGATGACCTTTACATCATCTGCCCTACAGATCACAAGATCTGAATGGGGAACTTACTTTTAATTAAAATTACTTTTTTTATATTATTATTCCTTTTTTTTTAACTAACTCTATATGTTATTTATGTTGTACCTTTAAATCTTCTTCTGAAGACAGAGATTTAGATTGGTATTATGGAATTTAAAAATTCTACACTAGGTTAAACTTTTTTTTTTCAACCTGAATAGAAACTGAATCAAACAAAATCTATTCTTCTATACACACACAAAAATGTATTACTTTGCACTTCTAAAAACTGTTTCTCTTTAAGTACTCTACAGAAGAACAACAATATATTAACGGAATAAAACACACTGCAAACAATGAGTCAATATTAGGTAAATATAAAAGTAAAAATGAATTTTTAAAAAGTCAACAATGTCTATGTTCACAATAAAATAACTGTAATTAGGCTAAGGAAAAAAATTAAAACTATAAGAAGAAATTATGGAACTTAGGAACTGAACTTCACTGTGACAATCTAGTTTCTTTCACAAGGTCATTTACATGTGGAACAGGTTGCCTGGGTTAGGCAGGAAAACCAATGACCTTATGAAAATGTCTAATTAACAGAAATGACAAAGTAAGCATCATTTTTTAAGAGATTGGTAGCCTTTGATCCCAATTAAAGTAGCCACGTAAAGTAGCCAAGGTAGAGGTATTTCTCACTACAGAATTTCACCATAGTGAAAATGTAATCTGCAGAGTGTAACAGTTTTACTAGTGTCTAAGAAAGTGATTTCCAAAATTTATTAAGATAGAAGGTATTGAAATTATAAATAATCGCAACTGCCTTAGCAAAAAAAAAAAAAAAAAAAAAAAAAAAAGGCAGAGAACCAAACAGCAGTCAAATAATTATATGCCATTCCTGTATGGTCAACACTCCAGCTAGCATAAAAGAGGAACTAATAGGTGTAAAAAGAAAAAAATTTGACCTGGTACGTAGTGTAGACATGTCAAAAGCCATCCTTCATGTTAGCACAAAGAAAGTGTTGTCCATAGTAAAGTTGGCTGGACAACATAAAAGTGCAAGCAAGACTCTATCTTGATATCCTACTATGGATTAGCCATGGAATTTGGGGGATTTGGAGCACCCTTACAATGCAAGCTAAGAGACTAACGATATACAAAGAAAATTCATCAGGTTTGATTTTAAGCTAAGTCACTACACTTCCCAGCCAGTGTACAGAAGCTGTACTTGTTAATGTCAGTTTTTTTTTCTTAAATCAAATGCTAACAGTCCAAATAGAAAGTGTTGGAACTGCTTGTTGAAGTGGTGGTCCAATACAAATATTTGTTTAGAATGTAAAAAAGCAACAAATTAAAATAGTTCAAAACACAATGTGGTCTTAGCCTCACCCACAAGTTGGATGTTTCCTAAAAATAAAGACAAAACAAAATAAAAATTAGGGTCAACTGTTATGAGATCTTTACTTGTGTGTGAGAGGAAGCCAAGCATGAAGAATGATCGTTGTTTTCATTATGCTCTGTATATGAATGACATAATGTATAAAGAATGATGTACATAAACAATGATGTGACTATCAAATACCCAAACTCTTATGGTATGGCCATGTACAAGGATCTTACAGACAAGCAAAGAGCTTCCTGCATGTCACAGAACCAGAAAACATGTAATGTACTTATTTAACTTAATTGACAGATTTTTGAAAGCAACATCTAGTGACATTATGAAGTGGGGTTTAGTAGTTTGTTTATGTTTTATTAACGAGTTTACATTTGGACTCGGCGAGGTGACAACATTGTTAGTAACAGAGACTCGACTGTGACCCATTCTGTTTTAAAGATTATTTGAAAAGTGTTGAGTTATTTCATGTTTATCTTGTGAAGTGTTCAGTGAACAAGATACTCACAATACAACGCAGCTGTGATTCCCCAATAGAGGACATACAAACATCTTCTGATTAATTGCAATACACAGAAGGAATACACTTACAAAGAGAAAAGCAGCCAAATGGTAAGAATGGGTTAATTGGGTAAGAATGGGTTAATTGGGTATGAATGAGCCTCAATCTGAATTATATGCTGAAGAAAACAGGAAATAGAGAAAACTGATTAGTCGATAGATGTGGTACTAGATGTTAGTGGTTCGATTTCCTTGTAGGTTCACCTAGTCATTGACTAAGTTTAACAAGCTCCTGAATAAAAAAAAAGGCAAATTGAAAACCTATAGTCTAAAAAAAAACCCAGCTAATTTTATATTTCACCATGCAAATGAAATCTTAATTTCATATAGTGAGCCTAAAAAAAAGGCTTAAATCCAAGATGTGTGAAATCAAATTAAAGACTTACCTAATTCCCTTTCTGTTCTCTTTCTCTCCTCCACTCTTTCTTTCTTTGGGATCTTAAACACTTCCTGCAAACAAAGTTTGTCATAATACAGAAAACTCTGCTTCTAGGTACTCAATAAGTTTAGTTGTAATAGTATACATCAATCTTGAGCAGTGAGAAAATCACAATGGAAATACCAAAAGAAATTGTTTTCCAATTTTCATAGAATGTTTAGCTTATATGATCAAAATATATAGGCAATATTTCAGAACTAAAAAAAGAAAGAAAAAAAAAAAAGGCAAAATAGTGGCCTAGAATATGTCTCATTTTTAATTAAACATTTCTACAATGTCAAGAGAATATCAATCATACAAAATCAAAATGATTTTATTTTACAAAGATGACTAGAAAAATAAATGTTCAATGTTCAATGGAGGTTCTGAACAAATTGTATACTAATGAAAATGTCTTTTATTCCAAAGATTAAGGATTAGTGTTTCACAGGACTTTGCAAACCCAGCTGCGACCTGCATATTATGCCAAACTGAGGCGAACAAAGTGATTGTCTGCAAGAGGGATCTATTTAATTTCTCTTTTTTCAACTTCTGTGCCTGTCTTTGGCAATCTTAGGGCCTAAAATGTGAGGGTGCCAACCTTGGTGAGAACTCTCAAATTTCTCTTATAGAGGGCATCTCCAGAATGATAGGAACAGGAGACAAATCACATGAAATTCAACACAGCTTAGAATGCTGCCAGGGAGGCTAGAGAAATATTTACCTTTAAAGAGCTCCACTGAGACATGCATTCTGCTGCCAGGGAGGCCAGAGGGTCTTGGGTGACCAGCTCAGTGTCTGAGTTGTCTGTATCACTGCCCACGCCGGACATATCTCCCAGGTCAAACATGTCCTTCTGGCTAGTGGAGTCTGCAAGTCCAACTTTATTTCCACGAAGAGATAGGCCCTCCCCTAATAATACTGAGGAAGAATTTTTGTTATTTCATTTAGACATTAACTTAAAACCAATCACTTAAATACTTAAGAACCCAATCACTTAAATACTTAAAAGCCCAATCACTTAAATACTTAAAAACCCTATCACTTATATACTTAAAAACCTAATCAATAAAATTCAATAAATTCCAATCACTTAAATACTTTAAAACCAAATCACTTAAAACTTATCTGGTCAAGTTAAATGATTCCTTCATGAAAACTGTCTCTTACCAGATCCACTCTCAGAGTATTGTGTAGAGGAAGTGATGTTGTCATTCTCTTCCGTGTCTTCTTCCTCTGGAGGCTCAGGGGAGAAGGCTGTTTCCACGTGCACCTCGGCAAATGTTACCCTTCTCTTCTGTTTAGCCTCCTTTGTATCTTTAGCAGACGAAAGGATAGAGACTGGGGTCACGGTGCTGACTGGCAGGGGGAGGACAGGCGAGGGCGATGATGGAGGAGTAGTCTCTGAAGACGAGGCGGAAGGCTCCGATTCAGATGGAGGCACAGGGATGGGAGCATCTGTTTCTGAAGTCTCCAAAGTAGCCACAGCTTCATTATCAGAAGCAACCGCATCCATGCTTGCGTCTTGGCTGTCTGTGGAAAGAGGGGGTGGAGCAGATGTTGGAGGGGGTGGTGGGGGAGGCTTTCTTGCTGCAGCCACAGCCGCCATGGCCCACCGCTCCACTATGTCCAAAATCTTGCTTTCTTTCAAGACTGTCTTATTTGTTATGGGGAGACACTTGAGCACAGACAGCATCTAAGGAAAACAGAAACACATGATGATTTAATAAGTCCTCAAAATGATACCAATATTTACATGACTAAAATGTTCATTCATTAACCAAATCATTAAGAATTCAACTACACTCCTCGATGCTGCAATAACAGTAATAATATAACAAGAATGTCAGAATGGTTGAAGTTCTCTCAAATGGTGAATATTGTGACAGCTTTTATCATCTTGCAATGATCACAGAGGTATGTTCACTAAATGTACCTCAAATTTCCCTTGCATAATAGTATTTCCTTGAATAATAGTATTAGCTAGCCCTGCCTTGTTCTTTGATTGGCTTAATTTGACCTGTGACTTTTTTTTTCCTAAGATGAAGGCTCAGCTTGCAAGAATACACTTCAATATCAGCATGTCCACCTTTTTACTTTCTGAGATGTACTAACAGTGCTCCCCCATACCTTCCAGTAAATATTTTTAGTATACAAAAATGCTTAAAATTGACCTATGAAACGCTATTTCTTGAAAGAAAAAAAAACGCTCTAGCTTTAATAAACATTATTACATAAACGTGTATTCTAATAAAGTATAAATATCAATTTTAATCATTACATTTCTTTTTAATTACATTTTTAAAAATCCCTGGCTATGAAGGTCTCGAAGAAAGTTTGGAGGGGGCGGGGGGCAGCCAATTTGAGAAACACCTGCATTACAAGGTAAATTTATTCCCCTTGAAAAAGAGTATGTGTGAACACATTAGTATTGAGTTCTGTTAGTATTATTATCACATACGCTAATAAACAATATTTTAAAAAATCTACTAACCAACAACTTAAGCTCCTGGGTATCCTCAGAGTAATCCGCAGTTCCAATATCTGCCATCCAGCTCCAAAACAATGGGAGGCCATGGTAATCCAGAAACAGCCTCAGGCAAGCTGCTTCTGTTGTATTCTTTAAAAAAAAAAAAAAGTTGACCATTATATATGATGAATGCAATTATAAGCTTATCAGATTAACAAATATCTGTGAAATTAATGACATCATTTTATAATGTGTGGATGTCGGCTGAAAATTTGAACTAAAAAACCTAATTTAACATTTCAACAGGTATCTGTGACTCATGCTTCCCCTCCAAACAAATAAACTACAGCACCAACACATTTTTAGTTATGCAGAGGAGGGTGGGGAGAAGGAGAGTAATTTTGCCATTAACTCTTTCTCTCCTAATTGGCGACATCATCGTTGATATGATATGACCTCATTAAATTAAATTAATGTTTAATTTTATAAACTTTACTTTGAGTTATATAAAAAGAGCATGCATTCCCCTTTAATTCTAGACCAACTAAAACACTTTCTGATAACAAACAAAAAAGTTATTCAAGCTTAATCATAACAGGGGAGTGAAATAGTAATGAGCAAAATGAGGAATTCTGTCGGAATGTGGAAAAATACTTATGGAGATAAAGTATTAAGTTTTTCTTCAACAGCTTAGAAAAATATCTTCATAATTCAACCAAAATATTTAAAAAATTAAAAAAACAAAAACAAATAGCTTAAAGAAAGAAAAAAAAAGCATAACCATTCCCATATGCCTCAATACTGCAAGGACTATCACCCCTTTTCTATATAAGACAAAATTAATTAATTACCACTAATCAATTGACTAATTGGTTAATTTTTTTTTTTATTGATTCATGTCTTGTCAATGAACAATTGTGCAAAGTTTCAACTTGATCCAGAATGAATGTGGAGAAATAACATGTAAACATTTTTTTTACTAGATAGACAGAAAGAGTGAGTTGACATAAGCTTTGTAAAAAGATGGGGCCAAAGCGTTGACCATACCAAATTTAAAAAAAACAAAAAACCTGTAAAATCTTGAGTATAGCCATCCTATGTTGTACTTTCTCAGCTCTGACCATCAGCCTGCAGAGTTCAAGGACATTGTTCTTGTTCCTCATGCCATCTAAGAGAGACAACTTCTCAATGTCTTCTTCCAACTGCGAAAGAAGAATTTTTACAATAAAATACAATTTGATGAAAGACATTTGGAAAAACGAAGCACTCTCAATAAACTTTTTATTTTCAACATACAGATCTCAATGCCAGGCCTGACCCTAGCAAACTGAGCTAGCAGAAACTTAGTATTAACAAATTTGTTATGTCTATAGGGTTTTAATTGCTGAAATATTTTTTTTTTAACTTGGAAAATATGGTAGATAATAGTTGCACAATTATACAATAACAGACAGTTATTTGAAAAAGCTTGGTTAAATTTAAATTTAAGAACCATATTAAAATTATTTAGAAGATAGTGTTCATTTTAATTCCAATCTAAAATGCATAAAATAATTTAAAAATGAAAAAAAAAGAATCTTAATTGCTGACTGAATGGTATTTATACAAAAGACCTGAATGTATGTTTCATGTTGATAGGGAATGAGTGAGGTTCTCAAGCAGTCAGCTAAGGGAATTTTTAGATACACAAAAACATCTAATGTTAATTTCATTGAAAATACATTTTATACGCCTGTTGATAATTAAATAAACATTAAAAAAATAATAATAATAATGCTCCTCGACTCACCAGCTCATCTTTAAAGATCTCTCTCCTCTTCTTCTCTTTCTTCTTGTTTCGAGTAGGTGACTTGACCAAACCAATGTAGCCTCGGCAGTTCTCTGAACCACAGTAACACTTCTGAGGCTCTCTACACAACAAAATGACATTATTTTATATGTTCATGATCACAATAAACCTTAAGCTTCAGACTCCAAGTGACTTTTTAGTATTATTACAATACTTTTTTTACCAAATATCCTGAATAATGTACACAACAAGAAAAAACATGAAAAAATATATCATTTAAAAAGACAATTCCTCCATTATCCAACTTCAAATATCAGCTGCTAGAATGTACACATTTTCTGATTCGGCCAGCGAGGAAGGCCTATTTCTGCGACTATTTATTGGTATATTCATTATATGAACGTCTAGATATAGCATTAGACCTAAAGTTCTGATTTTCAGAAGATATAGTCTAGATTTAATTCTAGATCTGGAATCTAGATGTAATCTATATTAGATTTATGTAGAAATATAAGCAACGCTTATAAACTTTAATAAAATTGAAATAGCTTTAAATTTACTCAGTTATTGCATAATTATGATAATACGGCTGACTACGCCATGTTAGCTCTAGACCTAAATATAATCTCCAGCCAAATTTACATTTATTTGTTTTTTACTTTGAAAAATTGTAGCCGTTAAGCTAGAATTTTCCCCATGTGGCCAACGAGCTTTCTTTCCTCAGCAATATACAAAACTGTTAAATTTCTAGGAAAATCATTAGAGCCGTTTTTGAGATCAGCTGTCCACTGACCTAGGTTTCATGAAGGAGTGACTTGAATAGAGGTATTGTAAAAATAGGTAGTCGATTGTTTAGTTTAACCTTTAAAGATAGCTATAATAAAGTTAGGCAAATAATGATTTGGATTTTTCTACATTTACTTGCTAATACATTTTGTGTGAATGGTTTACAAAGTCTTTGACACTAAATTGAACAAAACTTTTGAAACATCTACTTTAGTGTATATAACTGAATCTTTTAGTAATAGTAGCACTAGTATTGTTATTATATATACAAATACAACATTGCATAAACAACTTTCAGACTTCTACATTCTCTACAACCTTACCTTATATGTCTAAGAATCAATAGTGAAGTTTGCGTTAAGTATTTAGGAATAGGTAAGAGCACAGAAAACTAGAGGTATTGAATAAACAATGGGCTGAGCACCACTGCAAAGGATACTTACCCATAGTGTTCAAACTGATAATCAAATGTGAGCTCTTCCCCTTTCTTGATGGGTTTCCTGGTGAAAAAGCCAACTCTCAACTCCCCATTGACTGTCCACTGGAAGAATTAAAACAAATACAGAGTGCTTACATTTCACGATCAGTCCCAAGCAATTCAAGTGAACCAGCAAATAACAAATGGTTGGGGAACACTTTATATTGCTTTCTTGTAGGATATTAGAGGAATGAACTCCAACAAGCTGAGGTGCTCTGTGTCAGTTTCCTACTCGTCTAGCCAGCTTTTTGCCGCTGAGCTGTAAGCTCTTTTGCAGACTGTGCTAAGAAACAATAGTGTGCCGTTTTCTTCCATTTTTCAGCACTGCCATACAGTGTTGGCTATGTTGGGCTGTAGTGATAGTAGGGTCTTCCTATTGTGGATTAAGACGGGCATTCAAAGAAAATATGATTCACGGTTTCATATAGGTGGGTACAGTGTCTACAGAGGCATAGATGTGTGGGATTTATATTGGTATCACTTATAAATACAATAGAAACCATACCGGTATTAACATTCAAATTAACTGGCAATAATGAAGCTCGACTTAAAGTATGAACTGACCAACAAGGACCTTGAAATGTGCCTTGCTCTTTCTTTTTTAGTATTTAAAGAGGACCTTTCAGAAAACAGCATTTAACTCATCCTTCCTATATTCTTTTGTGTCAAACAGTTGTATTTATTTACAAAACAACTTGACAAGGTCTCAACTTGAAGCCTCTGGCTAACTACAATGTTTTTTTCTATCATTTTGACCAACTTGGTTCAGAACCTACCATGCTAACCTTGTCAAAAGTCGAGCGCACTATTTTTAAAGGAAATAAATGTTAAACTGTACATAACACACATATGTACATACCTTTTGTGTCTCACAGTTTGGATCACAGCTGTGGTTAATGAATCTAGAAATGTTCCCTTGAAGGGTTGCATCTACCACCTCATCCGCATTGAGTGCCATGAAGTAATGGTGTTTGCGGCCCTCCTTGGAGTACTGTCTGGTGCGCCTGACAAACTCCTCAAAGTCCAAAAGTTCACCAACATACTCCATGATAAATGTCCCCCTGACAAGTGTAACAACAGATATTTGAATGAATTCACATGAAGTGAAGTCCAAGCAATGAAACAAAAAACAAAACAAGCTATTTAAATAATCCATTTTTTTAGATTAAAAAAAACACAAAGCCTATCTGAAGCAAAATAGCTCTGCCCTTAAAACTATATCAATAATGTACAAGTTATTTCCCTTATTAAATATCATAGAAATAATTAATTACTAATAATTAATTGAATAAGTGGGTATTTTGTTTATTGATTTATGTTTTGTTAGGTACAATAAATAATTGTTTAAAGTTTCAACTTGATCCGAGAATCCATGAGGGAGAAAAAGGATTAACTGTAAAATGTTTCGGATGTTCCTTTAGAGCTGAAGATAATTACTTCCTAGTCCAAACCTCCCGCAGGACGACGGGGGATGGGAGCGGGCAGGCTTTGAACCCGGGACCATCGATAAATCTGAACGACAGTCCAGCGTGCAAACCACACAACCAGGCAGCCACTATCATATAAGGGAACTAAACCTAACAAATTAAGACATATCTATGAATACTGGATTACTTTCCCTTGTTGGTATCAAACAAAATAATTAATTGCCAGTAATTAATTGACTAATTGGTCACTTTTTTTTATTGATTCATGCTACTGATTAATTGTGCAAAGTTTCAACTTCATCCGAGAATGGGTGTTGAAGAAAGAACGTGTACACACTTTTTACCAGAAAGACAGAATGAGTTGATCTAAGCTTTGTAAAAATAATTTAACAATCTTCAACTACCAACAGTACTAGCAACAGTACAAGTTATGCTGAAGAGCATCTCGTGTGTGGCTAAACAGCATAGCTACCCTGCAACAGAACTATGGCCAATTACAAAGAAATTATCAGTGTCTCAAACAGCCCATGTCAAGGACGAATGCGTGCATGTGTGTATAATCCATTTTTACTTATATATGTCAGTGGGACTGCTTGAAGGAATGATGGGAAGTGTGTTGGTTTCCATGATGTCAGAGGTCAATGTTTGACATATGCTATCAAGAGTAATAAAGTTTGGTGTTAGTCTAAACACAGCATTTTTGTTATATTTTGTTTTTTTGGCACATCAGCACAATTTAGGCCCTCTCGTGCCCACAGCTGAACCCAGGGACAGCTATACTTAGTGAAAAAAAAAATGTAGTTTCTATAGAGCTAGAGAAAGAGAAAGCTGTAGCACCCCTTGACAGGTCATGTTAAAGCTATATATATCAATTTATAGTAAAAAAAAATAATTTCCCTTCCAAACCTTGCACCACAATGACCAACCACCTTTACTTTTTTCCCCCAACAAATATCAGGTACCCATTAGAGCTGGGAGGACTATCAATTTATACTAGACTAACACTAAATAATCCAAGTAAAAAATCAAAACTAAAAAAAAATAAATGGCATTTAAAATACTGTTTAGTTTTTTTTACCGGTTTTATAAATAAATTATAGGAGCATTCTAGATAAACGAAAAATCCCTAAACTATATACAATACGACCTTAGTGAATTCTCAGAACTGCATGTGTTAGCCGATAGATGTTTCATAATGACTGAATAAAGTGCAAGTGACATACAAAATTACGATCAGCAGGAAACCTTTAAATTTGATATTGACTTGATTTAAATAAGATGACTGGTCTGTTAACAAAGTCACACAATTTTACACATGCCCACCTAAACTTCCAGCAAGTTTTTGTATAAATAATATTCATTACTACATTATCTAACATGTTGCCAACTTCTTCAAGTTGATTAACTGCTACAGAGGTAAATAAAATAAAAACATTAATGTAGGTTCTAGGCAAGTTAATCAACAAAAGGGCAGTAATTTCTGGCAAAACAGAATAGAAGCTTTGATATATTATCCACTGTCTTAAAGCAGAAAATTAAAAGGTGTGTTAAAAAAACAAGGAAATGGTTAAGCCAAATTTTACTTTTAACTGATTCTGCTACTATTATCTTCAACCAATCAAATATGACTTTTACTTTACTATTATCTTATTATGACCAATCAAATATGATTTAACTATTATTTAATGATGTCCAATCAAATACAATTTACTTTACTATTATCTGACTAATAATCAAATAGGACTTACTTTTCTTCCAAATCCTCATCTGCTTTCAATCCCCAGCCTTTTTCTCCAGCTGAGAATGGCAATGTCTTGGAGTAAACTTTTTTCTGGAATCGTCGGTTCGTGCAATATTCCCCACATGGACATCTAACGCCACTAGAGGACAGAAATGAAACTGTTTACTCATTCATATTTTGAAATTTAATCAAGTATTTCAGTGCGAAATTCTCTTTATAGATTCTAAGACGGAAATATACTCTTTTAAAAAAGGTAGATGATTAGATTTTAAAAAGGTTTTCTACATCATCGATTAACATTTATTTTTCTGTAGTTCTTAGATAAGAGATTTAGAGCTTGCCACAGTTTATGAAAGCTTATTCACTGGAACAAAGATGAATCTTTTAAAATATCCAAGTATATCAAAGGAACAAAAAACTGTTCTTCTTCTTTTTTTAAGGATATCACATTTTTATTTTTGGTGAATCACAAATAGCTTTTAATGGTATTTTAACCTTTCGAACCCGCCAGCCCGATTTATCGGTCTGTGTGTAAAAAAATCCATGCCCCCGCCAGCCGGACATTTCGGTCTCGCGCACCTTACCTTAAACCTACAATCCGTAATTAAAAATGGAAAGAAAAAAAAAACATGTCACGTAGGACTATTCGACTTATGGTAAATGACAATAATCTCGCACCCATGAGTTTTGTATTAATAAATGATAAATTGATTTACAAAATAAAAAGACACTCTGTTGATTCAGGTACTCGTAGTCTATAATCCAAAAAAAAAAAAGGCATGAAGCAGGGAACTAGATCTATATCCTCAATGATTCTACGAAACGAACTAGATCTAGAAAATAATTGCAATGATAATAACGATAGTGAAAAGGAGATTGACTAGACGATCATTTAGATGTAGATCTAGATGAAATCGGTACAGTTACAGTAAATAGATCTACATCTGCACCAGCACATGGACCATCGAAGGAATGAGGGGTCTACATGCTGGGAAGACTGGCATACCATGAAAGAATATAGGAGATAAAGATACTAATAAATTTTTCTCAAAATAAAATAGTTCATTTTAAAGTTTTAATACCAGTAGGTTTTTTTTGAGCATGCTTGTGTAAAGCGTAATTTTTCCTCAGGAGCCTAGGGGGAATAGGAAACTAAGGGCAGTGAACTGTGAGAGTCCAAAGGGTTAACTGAATTTTAGTTTCATTATATTCTGCTTCTGTCAATTAAGCATTACTGTCGGACACCTAATTTTCAGGGCAATGGAAATATGCAACTTGAAGGAGCAAAAGCGGACAACTTGCCCCATGATCAGGCCTCACAACTTTCCCCTTGATCAGGCCTCACAACTAGCCCTTTGATCAGGCCTCACAACTTGCCCCTTGATCAGGCCTCACAACTAGCCTCTGTTTATCTTTCCACATCTCAATGCACCTTCAAATTATTTTTAGAATAAAATTCAACTTACCATTCAATCATAAGCATCCTGTTAAGACAGTCAGAGCCGCAGGCTTCTATTCCCATAGCTCTGTCCTCTCTGGACGTGGTACAATCACAAAGCATTCGTTTCATACTTTTGGAGCGCTTCCTGTTTAGCAGAAGATAATTAGTGTAAATTTAGGTTTTGGTAATACAATCCTAACTCTTTAATGTTTAGATGCTAACAGTAAGTCTAAACAATTTAAATTTTTTTTTTTTTAATTATCTTTAAAAAAATGTACTGCGATGATAAAAAAATAATAATACTGAGATTGATGAACAATTTTTAAGTTAACTTAAACATAATAAAATCATATCTATAATGATAATTATAGATAAAACCTACACCATATCTCAATGAAAATAAAACCCATTTGAAGCTCTTAAGAAAAGAATAATTTACTTTTAATCAAGTTTCTTATTCTGCATTTCAGGGAAATGAGCTTTGAGTAACAGATAACATGATAAAATCAGCACATCACAACATTGCCAACCCTAGCTATGACAAATATTATCTTATGTTAGTGACAAGCTTTGCTGTATAAACAATAAATGTCTAAAACTTGTCATCAAAATGGGAATCAATTATCTGCAATTTTAATTGTTAAATTAACTCTTTCTCTCCCTAATTATTTTTTCTCGTTCTGATAGTATTATTCGTTTTGCTCATTTGTATTTCACTATCCTGTCATGATTAACTTTTTTGTTTGTTATAAGAAAATTTTAGAATTAGTTTTGAATTATAGGAAAATGCATGCTCTTTTTACACAATACAAATTAAATTTTATAAATCCAAAAACCAATTTACTTTAACAGGAGTCAAATCAAGGATGGCATCATCAATTAGGAGAGAAAGAGTTAAAGCAAAGATATGATTCTTAAAAAAAATGTTTATGAGGCTTATTTAGCTGTGCTGTGTCGCTATGCACCTTCATAACAGTTCAATGCACAGAATACATCGTAACAAGATCTAGTTCAATGTTTTTGAATTTTTGTTAACAGTCAACTAAAGCAGTGTTTCCAAAACTTTTTTCTTTATCAGTACACTTCACACAATCTAACACTTTGCTTATTTTTTTAGAGAGATAATTCATGTGGTGGCCTATTAGTTAATTATTCCAGCAGTTTGTGGAACACCTTTTCAGGCCTCGCAGAATACAGACACTGTCTATGTCAATCTTAAATAAGAAAAACCAGTTTTTCGAAAGTGGGTAAAAACTTTTGAGACCAAGTGTCATTACAATGGCATTATGTGATTCTTAATATTTCTTTTAAAATGAAATATGTATCTTATACAAAAGTTAGAAGGATGTGGAGAAAGGAGGGTGAATTTATAGTGAACCCATGTTTAGTTGAATAATTTTACCATCACTGAATCAAATGATTCTAATTTGATTTTCGCATGCATCTTAATCTTATGTTATAAAGTAGAATGTGAGGCGTATGTATGTATGTATGTTACTTGTAGACATCAAAACCGCTTGACCAATCTTGATAAAATTAGGCAGGAATGTTCCTTGGGTACTAACTTAGACCGTAGTGTATGTATTGTAGCCCTAAAACAAACTTAAGACCCTAAAAAAAAATAAAGTTGTCCGACTCTATTAAAGCTATAGTATTTATGGATCTAGGCCATGGTTAACAATGTTGACATGAGAAAAGATCGAAAGGATTTAGACCTAGATCTAATTTTAAGAAATACACTTTGCGCACATAGTTTTTTACTTTGACACATGAAAATACAAAAGAAGATCCATTGATTTCATTATATAATAAAATTAACCTTCAATTTTGTGTTTCAAAAGCATTTTTTACATAAATTAATTCCTGATATCTGTGACTACAGATTTCCTGGCGAACATCCTTTCATTAGACATTACCAAATGGTTACACATTAACAGTGATTAACACATCTCTCTACTGAGTCTATTCCTAGGCCTAGGTCTAAAACTCTTATTGAACTCTAAGATGATAAAACTTCTTTTCGCAAAGATAGTTTTATGCTTTAACACATAAACATACTAATTATTGTCCATTCATTTCATATTTTAATCAAATTAACATTCAAATTTGTTTTTCCAAAGCATTTTTAATACATTCGTTTGCTGTTCGCTAACTAAAGCTGCGTAGCTGTGTTGAGATAAGCCTATATACATTCATGAAAAAAGGTCACGCATGCGCAACACAGAATGAACTCTATAAAAGCCAATTTTTAACTCTAGATTAGTGTAGATTTAGATCTATGTCTACCTCAAGATCTACTTTATACTGTAACACACGAACATACAAAATTAAGTCTATTCATCTCAAATTTTAATCAAATATATGTAGGCCTACAAGCAAATGTTTTAATTTGAACAAATGGATTTTAGCCTATTAGCTATTTTTATTTGAGAGCTTCATTCACACTATTTTTATATTGACACATTCGCTTTACTTATTACATTATTATTTCATTTAATTGTTTACAAAACACTCTCAGCGACTTTATCGACAGTAATGCGCAAATAAAGACCTGCGGGTCGCGGGTAACATATGTCTAGTGTCATATATAGGTATAAGTTCACCTTTAGTTAAATTTTAATTTATCTAATAATGCATTAAAAAATAAATAAAAAAATAGACTGGATTGGTAAAAGTTAGTTGACAATAATAAGTTAAAAGAAATTGATCAAATCTTCTGTTAATTTTAAATTCCATAATTCTGTTTAATATAGACCAGATTTTTTAAAAACTTTCTTGAAAGCACATTTTTCTTTCAATTGCTAATAATGTTTATGTTAATTGAAAACATAACAAAAAGAAAAAACAAACTATTTTCACAATCATTAGTAGTGTTTCTTTTTTAAACTATTAAAATAACCAAAAGAATATTTATGAAAAAAAATTTTTTTACATTTACTAATTTGAATGATGTATGTACTGTGTATTTCTTTTCATGACACTTTAGTAGAATAGTTTTCACTAGGTGTAAATCATTTATGTTGGGGGGGTTTTTTTGTTGGTTTTTTTTTTAGAAATATATTTAAGTCAAAAAATTATACTAATAAAAAAACAAGAATAAGTCATAAGTGTTACAAATTATATCCACATTGTTACAAACCAAAAAGAACAACATTACATGGACAAAAA
Source organism: Biomphalaria pfeifferi (assembly GCA_030265305.1). NCBI lineage: Eukaryota > Metazoa > Mollusca > Gastropoda > Planorbidae > Biomphalaria > Biomphalaria pfeifferi. The sequence goes on from JASAOG010000258.1 coordinate 245,275, forward strand.
GTTAGAGATTCTAAATAACAAACAAATTACCCCATTATCATGCATTAAAAATTATTACAACTGATGAACTTTAAAACTTAGTGATTGTGAGAGTAATGGTTAGAATGACAAGTAGTTTTAGTGTGTATGCTTGACTGAGCTTAGGGACCAATGTGACTAGTAATGTGTTGGCTGAACTCAGTGACCTGTGTTGACTTGACTTGACATGGTGAGTTGTGTTTAAGGATTGACACCTGTTTGGAAGTCTGGTGTAGGGATGACAAAGTGTATAGATTAAGACAGAGAGGTTGCCACTCAAGACCATGCACATTTTGTGTACAGTTATATATCCTATACATAAACTTATTCATAATTTGCAGAAAGAAGTGACTTCATTTAGTAATGTAGAATATGCTAACAGACAATACAGACTAGACTTCAATGTGGTTTCGGACACTAATATAGCAATGATCATAAATATTCAAGTTCTGTCTTTGTAATAACATTTTTAAAAAATAAGGAGCAATATCTCTCCATTCCTTGGCACATTGAGCCTTTTATTTTCTCTAAATGATTATTTTGGGAATATAGATATATGAGAATCTCAGAAAAAGAACAACCACCCACAGCCCATCTGCCCTATCATCCCTCTATCTAAGGGGCACTACAGACATCTGGGGCACTAGCCTGCTTCAACACATTTTTCTGTTCAGATTTTTTTAAAGCAGGACATGTAGATTTACCTTTACTGGTCTTGCATTTGCTTTTCAATATTTGCTGGGTTTTTTTTTTTTGGTTTTAACCTGTATAGCTGAGACCATTCGTTATAGAAGGCCTCAACACTGACCTGCAATGTCACAAACTATGGGCAGTTTAGAACAATAGCTCACAGACCTGTGACATGGCAACAAGCCATAGGTCTAAACTGCCCACAGGTTGTGACATTGCAGGTCATTGTTCAGACCATTTATAACAATTGATCTCTGTATAGCTCCTTATATTTTTCTAAGGGTTTTCCTACATACTAACCCTCCCTTCCAAATTGCAGTCCTAGATGATGTGTAAATGAAATCAAATATTCTAACCAATCACGGTTTTGAAAGATTAATTTTAATTTGTTTATAGAGCTATCATTTGTTGGGTTTTTTTTCATGTGCAATCTTCACAGATATTGTAACTATAAATATGCCATAAAGACAATGAATTAATTATTTTTTTTATTTAGATATTTTATTTTCATAAAAATCTTCCTTACAAAGAACTGCGATGACTATCTATAAAAATTTAAACCTATCGCTAAATATGAGATTTTCTAAGTTATACCACTTCAAGATAACAAACAGCAGATGGCTTTCATGTTTCATAAGCCATTATCACATTAAAACAAAATCCTTCATGGAAAAAAAAAAAGGTGAGCAAGATTAAGAATTGCTATATTTTGTTTAGCATATAAATCATTCTCTTCAGAGGGTAGAGAGACAAGAACAAAAAATACCTTTCAGTTAAATGTATATTTTCACTGATAATCTCAAACTTAGGGAAATCTGTTCGCTTCACCAGAGTCTCAAGGTCTTGCTCTTTTTCTTCAGCAGTGACTGTTGATTTACTCTCTTCATTCTGCTGTGGAAGTGAAACAATCATTACTACACAACTATGATGAACATGAACAAGGTTTAAAAAAGGGGATTTAGAGATGGTTGCTGTATTTGTTTTTCATTTAATTTCCTAGCTACTCTTACTTTGGAAAATGGAACAATGCATCAAATCAATGCACATAATGTTTACAAACAAACAAACAAACAATAACATCTTTAAAAGTAAGTGCTGGTAAATTATCTGAAAAATGAAGACAGTGAAATAACATCAAAAGATGAAATTCTTTTCACACGGATATTAATTTTAAAAAAACAACAGTTGTGTATATACATAGTTAAAGTGTTGATATGAAAAAAGGTTAATTTCTCTTTTGAATGCATTTTTTTAGTCATACCATAATTGTTCCATTACTAACACAGCTTACAGCTCAAAGTGCTACATTCTGGCACTACTTGTAATGCTACTGTTCTCAAATCTATCAAATATTTGCAATTCCTTTGGACATTTTAGCTGCATGGAGAAGGGGGAACAACTATATCGGCAACATTGGTATGACCATAGCTAATGCCTTTGTTAAATCCACTTATACTGGACAGATTTTCAACACAAATTTTGATACACTAACTTATCTGATTTCAGATTAATCCGTCCACATTTTATCAACAAGCAATAGAAAAAGATTACTTTTTTTAAACCAAAGCTTATCTAAGGGGGAAACAACTGTTAATTACTACCATTTATCTGAAAATTACAGGGCTTAGCTCCCTTTCTGCTATATAAAGCAAAATTAATTAATTACTACTAAATGATAAACTAATTGGTTAAATTTTGGGATAGTTCTTATCTTATCTTATATGATACAGACGTTACTTCAAAAAAGAAGATGATTACGTCCTACGCGTCATGCATTTAGTCATGCATATTAACCAATGACCTAGATTTGAGTATTGTTATCGACTATGAATAATCATGCTAAATTTCAACTTGATCAGAGAATATAGAGTGGAAAGAAAAATGTATTAAGACATAATAAAGGGACTCAATCCATATATATATATATATATTTATATATATATATATATATATCCACATCTCTCATTAAGTAGCCTTTATTCCCCTTATTTCAAAATCTAACAAAATAATTAATCACCAACAATTAATTAACTAATTATTTAATTATTTTTTTTATCCAAGAATGGGAAACAGGAGAAAAAACATGTTCAGCCTTTTTACCAAACAGACAAGAGTGAGTTGTAAAAAGCTATCTGATCAACATGCTTGTAAACTGCTTTGGGGGAAGGGGGTTGGGAGGATTGAGACGAAAGGTAAAACAAAGGCAGCATGCTATACAAGTTTTCAGTGGCCCCAGGTCAGAGAATTCCTTCAAATAAACAGATTAGCAAAGGAGTATAAATTGAAGACCAAGATTCTATCCCATACAGAAGGGACACAACCCTACAGGTTTTTGGAATTTAATATAAATGTAAGCTCTCAGTCAAGATAAGGGACAATAGCAAAACAACAGGGATTGTATTTATCTCACAGTTTCTTATATTTTATACCTGCAAGAGAACATTATAGAAATACATGAAATAAATGTTCCTGATATCCATTATTTTGGTCCAACAGGATTTTCTGAATGTATGTCTCTTGCATGTTTCTATTCAGCTATCTATATATGTTATGACTGAGCTTGGAGTATCCATGTGACATAGGCCAACATACAGGTAGCTGCCTTTTGTGATGAGGAACAGGTATTTGAGTACAGACGTGAAGAGTCGGCATGCAAAATCAACAGTGTTTTGATAATCAAGAAAGGACTGGGGACATGCCATTGCGTTTGGCAACACTATATAGAGGAAGAGAGTGGCAGAGTCAAGACATTCCAATACAGTTGAAAGCTCAGGACAAGACAGAAAGTCCATTTGAGTTCAGTACAGCAGTACTTTAAAGAATGGGTCTCTACAGTGAAGTGATCGTACTGTGTTTCAAGCACCCAATTGTACAGTGATGGGTCATTAATCAGTTGCAATTAATAAAGTACCACGCAAACTGAGATTGAGTTGTCAAGTTTTAGAGTTAGTTGTGTCATGTTTCCAGCGTTTACATAGAGAGTCGTAGCAATATATTTATGAATTTCATGAGCATTTAGCCACCATACTTAACTGGCTGTGGTGCAAGAAGCAGACAAGAATTTTTTTTAATTAAATGTAGGTTCTTGTGCTACTCACCGCTACATTTATATTTAAAAACAAAGAGAAGATTAAAGTATCAAAGAGAACAATAAACAAAGTACTCCACCAACCTGGTTGTCCAAACCAGATAAATCTAGCTCATTCTTAATCCTCTTTCGAGGAGGGGGAGGAGGTGGCGGGGTGTCAGCAGCTTGGGCAACTGTCATCTCTTCTGCAGCTGCTCTTGACCTTGTCCTTCGCATCTCCACTGGGGACGAGTCAGGCGGAGGGCTGGCCAGTTTTGATGGCACGGGTGCCTGTGGGGGTGTGGAAGTATCTACAACAGCCTCTGCTTCACTGTTCCTCCTCCATCTAGACTTGACCTGCATAGACCAAAACCTCGAATTAAATTGCAAAGTTGTTGTTTGTTTTACAAACAAATGGTTTATAAAAGTACATCAAGATATTAACTCCTTTAATTTGATAATTATCTTTTCTTATAAAAGAAAAAGGCCATAATTAATCATTGATTACATCCTACACATATCCAATCTAGTCATGCATGTTAATTACAAACTCTGACATTGGTTTTCCTGGCGGAATCAGGCAACCCATTCAATGCTCTAATGGCACTAGGGAAGACAGAGCACTTGTACGAATCAGTCCTAACATAGTTATGAAGTAAAAAATTAATGACTTTCAACATTATTGTCCTGTTTTGATGTTAAAAATTAATGACTTAAATTAAAAAACATTATTATCCTGCCTATGGCTCTTTCTATTATTTTTACAAACAGGTATTTGGCAAAAAAGTACCTGCACAATCACTTTTTAAGGTACATTTACAATAGTTTAAGATATAAAATGAAGAAAAATGCCTTTAATTTTTATTTAATTCTTTAATTGCAACTAGTTACTTAAAATTGGTTAAGGAAAAAAATTTAGGTTTCGAAATTTATTTTTTCTGGTAATTTATAGGTTTCTTAAATAGCTTGTTAAGTCTTTACCTTTCTTAGGTAACAACTATTTTCCCCCTATTATTTTACATACTGCTTGCGATTTTCAAAAGCTAACTGTATATTTATAGAGGATGATCCTAGCCATGGAATCAAGATGGTATAAAAGGATATCACTTTCAAAAAACCACACATAAAATGCGAAAATCCGAAACAGGATCGCAATGGCAATTGGACACCATGCTGATCTGCTGACCACTGTCAAAAAACTGTTTAAACTGAAACTGTATTGCCATATCATGAGGTCCTCAGGGCTCACAAAGACCTTCCCAGTAAGGATCAGTAACAGGAAAGAGAAGAAGAGGCAGACAGAGAAAGCCCTGGGAAAACAATTTCAAAGCATGGATGAGTCTGTCATTAAAAGAGATTCTAGTCAAGGCTGGCAAAAGAAAGGAATAGAGAAAACCAGTTCACAGATCATGTGTGGTGCCCCAATGGCTAAACATACTAAAAAATAGATAATGGGGATTTTACTTATTTTTCTTTCTTGAAATCTATAGGGCAGTTCATGTAAAGGTCATCTGTTTCTATGGCCTACAGTTAACAAGGGTGTTGTATATCCAGCACAATGACCAATGGTTTTTACTTTACCCAATTAATGTCATGTATCCCATAGAGTTGAGTGTCCTAAAAAAACCTTAAATTAAAAAATGCCAGTCTTCACATAGATTTGAATCCAAGTTTGGAAGCAAAATGCTTTAACACTCAGCCACCCCACACCATTTCACTTATTGAAGTTAACAGTAAATACACCATTTTAAGGCATAATGAACAAATGTGTTAAAATTATGAAATTTGGCATTTTAGAACTAGTGCAAATGTAGCATATCATTAAAAAAACAACAACATATTACTAGAATCTAGATAATAAGGTGTAGATTATGTCTTTATTTAGGGCCTAGTGTTGTTAATGTTATGCGTAAGAAATGAAGCCTATATCTACATTTTAGAAAAAAGGAATGGAAGTAACTTCGTAAACCAAAGAAAACAGCTACTGTACAAGGTAGATAAAGCAATGATTCTTCAAATTGACAGGTTTTATCCATTTCAAAACCACTGCCATAACAATTTGTAACTACTGGATTTAAAGAAAATAAACAAGGAACATGATAAAAGTTTGCAAGCACTTTTTTTTTCTTCAAAAGAAAGTATTCTTTGGGAAATTCAAGATTTCACACCATTTATACTGTAGTTTATCAACAGAATGGATACATTACATTATCCGTTATACTTTTCAATTCATACTGTTCAATATTTTACAAATCTATTAGAGAAAAATAATCACTCTAAAAGTTGTATAAAGGAATAATTGTCTTAAAAAAAACACAATTTGCCAAGCATAAATATATATCACTAAAGATAAAAATATATATATATCAGACTTTTTAAAAAAGCTTTTAAGACTTTTTTTTTAAAATATGCTTTTCCATAGTGCAACTTTGATGATAAGAGCAATGTTGAGTGCACTATGGTCCAATTTGTGGACAATATGGGGAGATCTTGGTGATGGTTTCTGTGCTGCCTTTAGACTGCAGCAAACACAATTCAGCTTGAGTCATTATTCAACCTCCACTCACCCTAGTTAGGGAACCAAGTGGTTCTTGCATGTCAACCACACATCCTGCTCAGAATTTGAAAAAAAAATAAATTTTAATACGACTCAGTATTGGCTAAAACTAACCTTAAGTGGTCTTTGGGATGATGTGTCAGTACCGGAATCACTACCAGTGTCTCCACCAGTATCTTCTATGCTGGAGGAAGATACAGTCGGTTCATTCACTTCCTCCACTGGGGCACTGCTTCTCTTTTTGGATTTCCCTTTCAGTTCTTGAGGAATGCAAGCATCAAACTCTGCCTCAGCCAAAGATGAGTTCTCAAAAGATGGTTCCGGCAAGCTGAACAATGCACTCGCAGGTTGTTTCCTTGACTTGTCACCTCTGCTAGGAGTAGTCGGCGTCTCAGAGTTGGAGACGGTGGGCCAGAGTGGGGAAGATTCTGTAACTGTTTGGTCGTCTGGTTGGTTGAATCTTGACTTTCTGACTGGTTTCACTTCTGGCATCTTCACCTGCGTAGGCGATGGGAACCTCTTGCTGCCAAAACTTGAGATAGAATCAGAGACCATACTTGAAACATGAGAAGTTTGCAAAAGTGGAGCGCGGGGTGGAAGTACAGGTCCATGTAAAGCGCCTCCACGTACAGTATATTGTGAATTAGCGTAATGGATTTTGGGGTCGTGAGAAAAGGTAGGGGGAGGGAAAGCAGGTGGTGCAGCTTGGGTGTAGGGGACTGGGTGTTGAGCTACAGTTGTGATATGTACTGGCGGAACTGGCTGCTGCTGTTGGTCAAGAGGAATATTATGAGGATGCACATGGACATGGGCAGGCAGGGCTGGCTGAACTGGAGATGGGTTGGGAGGGAGCATGGCTGGAGGAGCATGGTATGACCCTGCTTGAAATGGTGGTGGTGGAACTTGGGGCGAATAGTGGGCAGACTGTGGGTGAAACTGATACAGGTTAGTAGGCAATTGAGCTTGGTGGTCCGCAGGGGGTGGTTGGTATTGGTTGGAGACATCCTGAACGTAAGTCTCATGGCTGGGCTGACCCTGCCAGGGTGTCACAAACTGCTGATGCTCATAAGGCAGTGGATATTGGCTAGAGTAGTTTGGGTCTGGGTATGCGGGTGGCATTTCAATGGTGGCAGGTGGAGGTGGATACATGGAGGAATCTGGTGGTAAATAGGTTGGCTCTATGGGGTAGTGCCTTTGCTCTGAAGGGTACTCTGTTGGATAAGTAGAACTGATTGCTGTTACTTTAAACAGATCACTTTGACCATCCTGAGTAAGGCTTGTTTTGCTAAGCTCTTCCAAGATGTCTTCTTTAAAGGATCTGTTTTCCTTAGTCTTTGAAGTGTACCTGGTTGCATGATCATCAAGGGACTTTCTGTCCCTTTTAGGACTAGCACTTCTGCTCCGACTTAGGCTTCGGTCATCTCTTTGGTGAGTCCTATTATAGCGCTCTCGACTTCTGTCCCTCTCTCTTTTCCTAGATGGACTTCTACTGCGACTTCTGTCTTTGTTTCTTTTCCTGTAAGACTTGGATTTTGACTTGCCAAAGCTCTTTTCTCTCTCAAGGCTTCTGTCTCGGCTTTGGTCTCTATCTCTGCTGCGTTCTCTCTCCCTACTGCGATCCCTGTCAAAGTATTTCTCATACTTGCGCCTTTTACGATCATCCTCTTTGTCATACTGACTTCTTCGCCTTGAGCGGCTGTCTTCATCATCCTTTACTCTTCTCCTGTAATCACTCTCATCATCATCCCGATTAGGTCTGCGATTATAGCCGTCATTCCTACGCCTGTCATCATTGCGGCGTCTGTCATCATACCCGTCTTCTTTTTCTTTTTTTATCTTCCTCTTCCCTCTGTCGTCATTGTCATCGTCATGTCGCCTACTTCCTTCATCTTCGTACCTCCTCCTGTTCTCTCTCCTATCACTCTCTTCTCTGCTTCTTTTTTTGTCCTCCTCCCTGACAGGCGTCCTGTCTTCATCTTCATCCCTTTTTTTCTCCCTGGCATCAGATTTACTAGATTTCTTAGTTGCACTCTCCCCTTTACCAGTGCCGACTGTGAATTCTGGCCAGGTTGAAGCAGGGGTGTCTTCTTCATTTCTAGAGCTAGTGATCACCTGAACTGGGTAAGCCTCTATATTTCCAGGTGTCACAAACTTAGAACTTATCTGCTCTTCTCTTTTCATCTCCTCTGTGCTGCCACTGGCAGCTAAACAGGATGAATCTATGGGCTCTTCGCTATCCTCTTTAAAAGCAGACAAGGGAATCCTCTCTGGTTCTCCTGGTGGCTCAGGAAGCTGAGCCATTTCTTCAGTGGGGACATCTTCATCACTCGCTTCATCTTCAAACCCGGGAACTAAAGTTTTCTGAATGGTCAATTTACTTCTAAGAACTATATGAATCTTTGAGCCTGAGCCACTGGGCTTAGCTTCTTCAATGTCAGACTTTTTAAATCTAGGACCAGAAATTTGCATGGCAACTTTGGGTTTCAATTCTGCAGCCACAGTATTACTTTTTCTAGCAGGAGATTCCAGGGATGCAAGACCCTTCTTTGAAGGTTCCTCCTCAGGTTCTGGGGGAAGCTTTGGAAGAGGACCGATTGCAAGCGGCGACTGAGAGAGTGGAATTTTAGGCAGCATGCCAATGGCCAATGGAGACTGATTAAACCTCTTTTTTCTTTCAGCCAACAAGGTAACTGCACTTTGACTTTTGGGAGGCGATGACATGGGAGGGGTCAAAACTGAAGGAGTATTGTCCAGCGGTGAAGTTACAGGGGGTAAAGAGGACAGCTCGCCATCTGATGTGGACTCTGTCTGCATTGAGATTGGCAAAGGTACTGAAATTTCCTGCTGCTCAGGCTTGAGTGACAAAGGCACTGATGCTATTAACTTTGGTGAATCTTCTGGTAATGGAATGCTAGAAGCGTCAAAATTTATGTTTTCTGCAAGTGCTGAAGGTTGACTTAAAGGAAGCTGTATAATTTCTTTCAGATTAGACTCTAAAGCAGATTCATCTTGCCTTTTCCTATCTACAGCTTCTTCAGTATTAGCATCAGATTTTGAAAGTAACAGTTCTTTATTACTTCCTCCTTCTTCTTTTACAGTCTTTGATGCTGGTGGTTTCTCTACTGATGCAGAATCTATTCTTCTGGTAAGCAAAGGCAATGATTTTACATCTGCCTCCCCTTTACTGAACAACTCCAAGACTTTCGGGTCATCGATTTTGGGCTGAGCTAAAATTGATGAGATTTTAGGGCGTTTAGAAATCTGAACTGCATTAGGCTGCTCCAATTTCTTTTGCACAGTTTTTGATCCATCCTGACTTGTTTGAGAGACAGGTAAAGCTGATGCAGTATTTGAAGATGGAACACTACTGAGTGATAATGGCACCACCACTGTAGGAGGCTGGAGTGTTGGAATGGACACGGAAGGAGGTGGAATAGCTTGTTGGGGCACATGGCCAGCAGGAACTTGATGAAATCGGTTTATTCTATATTTAATGGGAGCTTCAGGTTCCAAGGAAACAGGTGGTTGCACTGAAGGGGATGGCAAAACAACAGTGGGTTGATTTACTGGCAAAAGTATTCCTTGTGGAGGCATTTGAGCTACAACACCTGAAGGTGGTACTGGAGCTACAATTCCTGGCGGAGGTACTGGAGCTACAATTCCTGGTGGAGGTACTGGAGCTACAATGCCTGGTGGAGGTACTGGAGCTACAATACCTGGTGGAGGTACTGGAGCTACAATGCCTGGTGGGGGTACTGGGGCTACAACACCTGGTGGTGGTACTGAAGCTACAATTCCTGATGGAGGTACTGGAGTTACAACACCTGGTGGTGGTACAGGAGCTACAATCCCTGGCGGAGGTATGGGAGCAACCATGCCTGATGGAGGCACTGGAGCAACAATACCTGGTGGAGGTACTGGAGCTACAGTTCCTAATGGAGTCAGTGAAGTGACTAGACTTGGAGTTTGCATGGACTGAAAACCTGCAGCATGTGAAAGGCTTGCTCCTTGCTTGCTCAAGTAAGCCTGTGAAGTGCTGGAACTTTGCATCGACGCCCATCCTGTGCTGATGTTAGGAGGCAGCACTGGTGGAGGAACAGCTTTTGGTAGAGCTTGTGGCAAGATGGGATATGTCACAGGCATGACTGTTGAAGTGGAAAGGCTAGCCTGCACTGGGCATGAAAAGTTCTGGGACTGGACAGGTGGCAAGGGATGAGATCCAGGGAGTGGTATCGTTGAAACATCCTTAATCAAGGATGAGGCATTCTGGAGCAAAGTTGTACTTGGTTGGTTTTCTCCAGTTAACGAAGAGAGAGGAAGACGTGGGTATGCAACCAATGGGATGTCTAAAGCTGGTCCTCTGTTCACTGATACTAGAGCAGCAACTGGTTTGATCAGAGGCACACTTAAAGATGTAATTAATGGAATAGGCAAAGGCATGGAGGTAACTATCCCAAAAGAATGGTCCCTGTGTTTTGACAGTCCTTCAGTTTTAGATGGAAGTTTGATTAGAGTTGCAGAGGGACTTGCATCAAAAATATCATCGGCATCCTCAAGAGAAGGATGAGAAGGTGAGTAGGCTTCTTCCTCTGCAACTTTTGTTTGTGGAGGTGATGAGGCCTGTTGAGCTATTTCTTCTTCACAGTTTTTCTCTGAAGATGAATTTTTTGGTGCACATTTTCCCACTGTTTTCAAATCATCTACAGGAGCATCAGGAATTATTTCAGGTGTTACTTCTTTATGAACAATATTTTGTTGCTCCAGTTGAGCAGAGACAACACCAGAACAACTCTCAACAGAAGAATTCTCTGATTCAGGCTCAACAATATGGTTTTTCCTTGATCCGGGTTCAACAATAGAATCTTTCTCTGTTTTAGTATCAACCATCAGGGCTTTATCGGGTTCAGGCTCAACACTAGGGAATCTACCTGTTGCAGTAATAACTAAAGAATTGTTCCCTGATTCAGCTACAGTGTTTGCAGCAGAGATTCGACTAATCTCTGAATTTTGTTCAACTTCACTGTCAGAGCTGTCACTCCCATAGTCAAGTGCTAGGCTAAGTCTACTTTTAGGTTTCTTGGGAGATTCCATAACTGGTCTGGCTTCTGACTCTTCCATTTCCCACAGTGGAACATATTTGAACTTTAACCGCTGAGCAGGAACATCTGGCTTCTTTTCTTTCTTTCTATCCACCTTGTTCGCCTTCTGAATGTCATCACTGTCACTGTCTTCTTCAAAAGGATACACTTTATTATTTTTCAGATCCTCTGCCTGGGACAGTTTTACTGTTTCTGAACATGCACCTTCATCTTTAGAGAATTGTTCTTGCTCAAGCTTTGCATTTAATGGGACGGAGCCTTTGTCATCAGGATTCATAGTATCTTCGCACACCTTGGTTGGAAAGTCAGGTTTGCTTTCCAAAAGAGCAGACACTGGTTTTATCTTTTTAACACTGCCAGCAATGGAAAACTTTATCTGTTTGTCTTTGGTGCTGACCTGACTATCCACTTTGCTGGCCTCTTGTTCTGGCACATTCTGAACATGCAATATTTCAGAAGGCAAACGTTGCGAAGCAGAACTTTCAAGCCCTTCTGAGGCTTCCCCATCAGATATGTCCATTGGTTCAACCACTAAGGAATCTGAAAATTCTTTTTTCTCCATCTTTGCGTCTTCTTTCAGTTTGATTTCCTCTCCGGGTAAGGGTATTTCACTGGGAATAGGTATGGTCGTTAGATCAATATCGATATCTGCTGACAGGCCCTCTTCAGCCTTCACAAGAATTTCAGAAGAGCTGCTTATATCTGGTTCTTTTTTTGTTTTTTCTGGGGAAAGGCTCAACTTTATATGTTTTGACTGGGATTTATCCTCACTGCCACGTTTTCTATAGTCTGAGTACCTATCTCGGGAATCTGAACGTGAACGTCCTCTTCTGTATCTATCTCGTCGACCTCTGCCAGGACTTCTATAGTGTCTGTAAAAACTATTTCTTTCATATGACCTTGACCGTGACCTATTTCTAAAATCTCTAGCAGTTCTACCCTTAGAGTTAGATCTTGACCTGTTACGTCTGCCTTTTATTCTAACAGGGGATTTTTGTCGAAAAGATGTCTGACTTTTGCGATATTTCTCTACAGATCTGGAGCGTTCAAGTTTTTCTCTAGATTTAGACCTGTCTCTGCGATCTCTGATTCTTTCTGAAGACTTTGACCGATCTCTTCTATCTCTATTTTTTTCAGAAGATTTGGATCTGCCTCGTCTGTCCCTAGTTCTCTCTGGAGATTTAGACCATTTTTCCTTTGATTTTTCTGAAGACTTTGATCTTCCTCTTTTCTCATAGATTTTGTCAGGTGATTTAGATTTCTCTTTTTCTTTAATTCTGTCGGAAGATGTGGACCTTTCTCTTTTTTTATTAATTTTTTCTAAAGACATTGACCTTTTCTTTCTTTCTCTCACACGATCAGCTGATTTAGATCTGCCCCTCCTTTCTTTCTGTTCAGGTGACAAAGATTGTTTTTTTCTTTCAGGGCTTGGTTCAGGAGATTTATAATTAGTACTTTCATTTATCTCTTCTTTATCAGAGTCTTCTATTTTGCTTTTACTTTTCCTGACTTTTTCTTCAGAATCAACTATGTCCTCTTTTTTCTCTTGGATAGTTTCTGTCTCTGTGATCTCTTTCACAGAATCATGTACTGATGAATCTGTTCTGCCTTCATCCATAGACTGGTCTGGGTCATTTGACATCGTACTGTATTCCTTCAAGTATTTCACAATTTTTGTTTTGTCAGGCTCATTCTTAGGTTTGGGTTTCTCTTCTTTGTAACTAAACTCTTCTTTTTCACTGTACTCCTTCAAGTAAGTCACTAACTTGGCTGTGTCAATATCAGCCTTTGATTTGGCAGACTCTTCTTTCTTCTTCACATCTGGCAACAGTTTTTCAGCAATGTGCTTTCCCTTGGGTTCCTTCTCTGATGTTACTTTTTTCACTTCTTGCTTTTCAAGAGTCTCATGGCCCTCCTCCGTGCTGCTTCCTTCGTGGCGCTTCTTTTTCTTCTTACCTTTTTTCTCTTTGCTTCTGTGCTTTTTCTTGTCCTTGCTCCTTGTGCTGTCAAAGTCTTCGTCATTGCTGCTATTGTGTCTAGCCTTGGAGGTTTTGACATTGGCTTGGAAGTTTTTATCTGTCTGAAGCCTGGCGGATCGTCTCCAGCTCAGATCTAATGTTTCATAACTCTTAGCGGGAAGCCTTTGGAGCTCAACTTTAGGGTGCCCATATAAGTCATAGGTAGATGTTGGGAGAGGGGTTTTTTCTTTCTCTTCTTCATCCTCATCCTCTAGTTCCCATTTACTTTTCCCAGGAATTGCAGAGACATCAACAAGAACTTGCTCCGGTGCAAGTGGGAGGTCCTCAAAGCCATAAGTTGAATGTTTTGTTCTGGAAGAATCCTTGTTGGGTGGAAGTTTTTTCTGAATAGCAGCCTTTTCATCTTCAGAACTAGAAGAGCTAGTTCTTGTCCTTTTCTTTCTGAGATCTCTCCGTGAACTGCGCCTTGAAACTTCTTCATTTCTTTCCCTGTGTCCATGATGTTTTTTAGAACTGGACCTGTTTTGATCTTTGGAACTGCTACGTTGGTCCTTTACCACATCAGATTGAGGTTTTTCCTTTTCCTCAGATTGAGGCTTTTCCTTTTCTTCAGACTTGTTTTTGGCAGGTGATTGCTGCTCCTTGCCTTCAACATCTGCAAGATCATTGCGAGTCACTTGAAACCCATTTGTCTCCACAGATCTCCGAATAACAAGTTTGTGAAGATGTTTCTTACTATCCTCATCCTCTTGTGAATCTGGATCTAGAGATTTATCGGCAACAGTTTCTGCTGTATCCTGCTCCTGTTTTGTATCATGGAGAGGTTGAGAACTAGTTTGCACTAAATCCATTTCTACATCTTCTTTGGAAACAGGAACATCATCTGAATTTTTTTCAGATGAAGTGTCCAGAATTAAATTTACTTCTTCTTCCTTTTTATTATTCACATTTTCAGATTTATTAGTTTCTTTTGAGGTTGATTTTTTCAACGGTGAGGGACTTCTGCGTGATCGTTCGCAACTAGGACTTCGACTTCTTCTAGAACTTCTGGTTCTCCTGTGACTTCCTTTCAAAACATCTTGCTGCTTAGTACTTCTGTTCCTACCATTGTCTTTATCTGTTTTCTTATCATCGGAATCTTCAGATTTTATCCTGGAGGAGCGCCTCCTTGGAACATTATCATCAGCCTCTACATTTTTGTCTTCCTGGTGCTTACTTCTCCCCTTTCTGGAGGAAGACTCCTCCCTTTGATGAGACCCTGACTTGCTCTCCTCCACCTTCTTTGGGTCTTCATTTCTAGACTCCCTCCTCGCTGCCATCCTGTCACTGCGTCTCAATGGCCTGTCTTCAGACTCCTCCTTCTTTCTATCTTCCTCTTTCTTATCTGACGTGGCCCACTTGCTTGTCGCAGAAGCTTTAAGATCTTCATGGATAATCTCAGTTTCAGCAGAAGATGCTGAGCTGCTGGTGGCTGCTGTTGAGTTAGCACTAACAATAGAGTTGGAGTTGAACACTATGGTCATACTTGGAACCTGTGATGGCTTGAACATCTCGTGCTTCTTGGACACTTTGAATCTGGTTGGGACATACTCGCCTGCAGAGGTTTTCTCAATAATCTGTTTTTCAGCTTCTGCCTCAGCTTCATTCTTCTCCTCTCCTTCATCTGGGGCAAGATTCAAAGGGTTCAACTTGGTGCTTTTATTGAGCTGAAATAAGACCTTGGCCTTCCCTGAGCTGGGATCGGAAGCTAGTTTAAACTGTAGCTTGTTAGACAATCTCGTCCCAGAACTGGATGGCACTGGTTTTGGCATAGAGGTGGTTGAGCTTTTTGATGCTGTTTCAGAGGCAGACTCTGGAAGCAATGAAGGGGGCTCATCCCCCCTAGTATCAGCATCACTGAGCTCCACTGCTGGTTCAAGATTTGGTATATCTTCAATGCCTATAAATATATTAAAAATTAAAGTTAATTAAAGTTACATTTTCTTAAATATGTTGACATTTATTGTCAGTTAAAAAAACAAATACAAAGCTCTACTTAGTAAGGTTTCGCATATTACCATCTTTGTTAAAAACAAATACCACCAATCAAACAGTGAATTCCTCTTTAAGTTTTTAAAACTTGTTTCTTAAGTTATGGCTAATAAGAAATATTAACAATTTTAAAACTGTTTCAATAATTTAGGTTGTTAATAAAAATGTGTTCCTTCTGTTACTTTGATAAGGAGCATGCTACTAGTTTTTTTTTTTTTGCTTTGTATTATTTTTACTGTAAACAAAATTTTGTTTTACAAGCTTACAAACAATGTGTTATAAACCAATACTCTTACCAATCTACACAATGTATATTATATATTGGGATAGATCTATATAGGATAATTTTACAAAATTAAGTTTTCTGTAACTCTCATGTGATTTTAAAATAATATACAATATACAATAATTTCAATCACTAAAAAATAAACCCAAGATTAAATATGTGGTGTACAGTGAGCCAGTATATTATTAGCAACATTATATATATTAGACACATGAAATTTCTTTTTTTAGCTTTTCAGAATTTTTTCTTTTTCATTATTTTTTTTTTATCAACAACATCTAGCCTATTTTGAGAATAAACAATTCATTCTACCTTTCTCTGGATGATTTAGATGGAATGATTCTTGACTGCTTGTAGTCTCTAGAATATCTTTATCACTCTGAAACACACACATTTATAGTTGTACATTTAAAAAAAATTGTTTACAAAGTGCTTATTTTTCTCACCAAATATAATTTAATACTTGGCTATTTAAAAAAAAAAGTGATACCAAAAACTGGTAAAGATGAGCAAGACATTGACAGCCAAGAATATGTATAGAGCTAAAATATATAAGGCCACTTATGACTAACTATAAGCAGCTGTTGACATATACCCATCTTAAGCTGGCATAATAAGAATAATTGGCATAAAATCTCATCTTACAGTCACAATGGGCCTTATGTATGATCCTAAATCCAGTTTTAAGGCACATTGATAAAAATAAGGAGATTTATGAGAGGGTAGCAAAGCACAGAACAAATGTTTCAAGGTTCATTGTAATTTAAAATGCATTTCACTTCATTTTTAATTATCTAACTTTTTTGTTATGTCTTTTATGCAGATGAACTGTCACTGTCTAGTTTTAACATTTTCAAAATGTAATTCTTTGTGCTTAAAGTAATGAAAAATTTGAAAGAAAAAGGTCTGTAAAATATGGCCTGATTTCTGAGTTTATATTACTCTCATGAATTGGAAGAACTTAAGATGACTAGATTCTAGCAATTTTTTAAATTTTATTTAGCCAATTGTCAATCAATATTTATTAAATTCAGATTTTATGAAAAAAAAAAAGAAAAACAAAGAAAATTTTTGTACAAGTAAAAGTTACAATGAAAAATGGTATATATACTACATACATATAACCTTACACCAAACAAGAAAAAAATTAAAACGATGCAATAGGCATAAAATAAATTTCTATAAGTTTGGGAATTAGAAGAGATTACTTTTTTATTCTGCATTTCTAAAGTCTTTAAGATATTATCATATAAATTACAGACATTCCTTTAAAAGATAAGATAATTAAGTCCTACATCTGTGCATTTAAATCTAGTTGTGCATGTTAATTGGAGACTAAGTCATCCATATTTCTGAATGATTCAATGAACCCATTCCATGCTCTATAGACACTTTCCTTACCTGTTCTTTTTCTATAGCCTGACATTGCTCTGCTGCCTTCTCATGCCTTTTCTTCTTCTTTTTCCGTCTCCTGTCTTTTGTCTTTACATCTTTCTCTGAAAGTTGACCAGACTTTGAGCCTTCTGGTGATGAGGGAGGTAGTGGAACTTGGGAAAGATCAATATCCATAATATGTGGTTCATCCCTGCAAGATCATAAGACATTAATAACAAAATATTACAAAATGAAATTAGTGAATGAACATATCAAAGACAAAACTATAGTAACAAGTGTCCTTGCTTTACAAACTAAAAGAAAAGTATATGTCATTTATTTAATGCTATAGAATTCATTGACAGTCAAACAGATGTGTACAATAAATATTAGATTTACATAGGCTTAACATTCGGTTATGTTTTTCTCAATGTTGCCAACTTTCTCAAAATAAGTATCTTCTCTACACTTTAATCTAAATATATTATTTTGATATCTTAATAAAAGATATGGGATACCTAGGACCCTAGTTTTATAATTTACAAATCTTGAATCAAATATATTATATTTAACAAGGTGCTCAGTAAGTTTAATTTTAGTTTTAATAGTAACTAGATATAGAATTGAGAGGACAGCTCTAAATTTTAGAGAGAGATTTAATATCTATCTAGTAACTATTAGATCTTATAATATTCTAATCTATAGACAGTTTTTATGACTTGGGCCAATAGCTTAAACATCTAGTCATGAAATGTTTTGAAAAATGTGTGCTTAAAGCAACTACTAACAAAAGACAGTAACAGTCTAGATCCCCACCAGTTTGGCTACAAAGCAGTCAGGGGAACCGAGAATGCAATTTTATTTCTTTTTGACCAGTTCTATTTCTCAATACACGAAATCGTTCATATATGCAAAAGCACTGTTTTCCTCAGTTTTGAACACCACACAGACATATTAGGATCAACATACTGTTTACAAACTGGTCCATTGAAAACTTTTTAGAACTGAATGGCACAACAATTCAAGAACTCAGAAGGAAAAAAGAAATTGATACATGAGCTCCAGATGAACAAATACCAATACTTCAAGTCGACTCATACAGATATTTTGGTGTCATTGTAGAAAACAGGTTTTCATAGGAAGACCACAGAGTGGCTATTTTTTTTTGTACAAGCTGAATAGCTTTAAATTAATAAAGAGCATCTTGGCTAACATTTACTGTGCAACAATCTTCTAACATATATGCAATTAAGTGTCATCCAAAGTGTTGCACTGCTTGAACATTCTTAAAAAAGGAGCAAAAAAACAACAAATATATATATATTGTAAGCACAACCCGACCATATTTAAACAAACTTTCTAATAATGATGTCTCAGCAAAGATGGAAAAATCTTAGAAGACAAACACCAACCACTCCATTAATATCAAGTCAATCAAGAGTGACTTCTCTGTCCTTTAAGCCATTTAAGGCTAGAAACAACTGGTACAAAATCTTGTTTGTTACTTAAATTCTGTCAGACAGTATCAGCACTATTTGTTTACTAAGGAACATGAAAAAGATCAAGGCTTCTATGTATAGTCCACTGTAGTCATTCAATAAAACTTCTCCAATATATTGTTGTCTTTAGTGAATTTAGCTTTATTTTTTTTTAAAAGTCCTTGTAGTCTAGTAGTCACAAAAATTTCCAACAAGGATCAATGAAGCAGTCATAGTCTTAGTATAGAGTATAGACTATTATTTAGATCCAGATCTATTATCTTCTATACCAACTAGATCTAGAGCCGTTATTTAAATAGTTACTGTTAAATAGACTTCATTTGCACTTACTCAGTAGGACAAGCTGGGTCATAGTCATCCATTTTATGTTACAATTAGATCTAATAGATCTATATAACACAATTTGATTGTTTGCCTTCCCTAAGTAACTTTAGTCAATTTAGTGGTAGATCTTAGGGCTGTCATTCCTCAGAATTCCTGTGTGTGTGTGTTAGAATTAGAATCTATTTTTTTTTATTCAAGTACAGACTCCTGCTTCACAAGTTGACAGTAACTGTGATAGCTCATATAGCTTCAACTGCCATAGCAATTGGTAATGTCGACAGTTAAACCTAAACCACTTCCACGGATTTGTCTAGAGAACTATTCTACTTCTAGTGCTGGCTTGGCCTAAATAAATTCACCTCAAAGTTCAGGTTGTCTCCAACACAGATTTACGCAAACAAAGCTTCAGTTCGAGTTGACAAATTAACTGTAACAAAAGAAAAACAAATAATAATGTATTAGATCTTAGTTGAGATCTGTTTCTTAACAATTAGTCAATAACACTGTTTTAACAGTCACAAAAGCTAGATCTAGAGATCTAAATATCTATCAAGAATGATTCCCGTTTTCTCTACACACCAGACACAAATCACACAAAAATCGTAACACGGTGCTGTACCAGTAATAGATCTAGATCTGGATGGGTTGACCTTATTATTTTAATGTCGCAAATATTATATTTCTAAGCGTCCATAAAGATAGTCGTAAAACTGGGGGGGGGGGGGGGGGGGGAATATATTCATAAATCTAGACTCTGGAAATCTATAAGATCTAATATAGATCTAGATTCATTCATCCTCTGTTCATCAATGGGATAAAGCTGGGATAGTAAAATTTAAAACGGAAAAAAAATAAATGAGATCTAGCCAATAAGTCTGTACAAAAAAAAAAAGGTTGAATCAATAGAGCAAACGCAAATCTATGTGAAACTAGGAACCGGTTTCGAGAGTAATATTATAAATCTATAGTCTATTTACCGAAAGAAAATAGCTCTAGAAAAAATCTAAGAAGTAATTACTTAAGCGTCAACTTCATTAAAAAAAAAAAAAAAAAAAAAAAAAAATTACGCCCCCTAGAAACTAGATCTAATCTAGATCTACCACTTTGTAAAAATAATGTATTTCGAGATATAGATCTAGATCTAGCTTTTTTTCTCAGTTTCCATTTGGATATCTAAATATTTTTCTTTATAATCACTGAATTGAACAATAGAAATATGACTGCTCTCATAAGTTGTCTTCATAGCCTTCATGGACTGTTGTGGTCGTCCGAAGTCTATTGCATGTTTGAAATTTTCATACAGAATTATAAGAAAATAAACCTCTCCCATTACGGCGTAGGATGCACGGCGGAGGATGGCGGCGGACTAGGTTCGAACCTAGCTGGGACCACCGCGACGAGTCTAGCCTATTATAGAGCACATGCCACACGACAAGACAGCTATCCACCTGTTGGCTCAAGTATAATAAATATACATCTTTATGTTGTATGCGACCTACATATTTGGCCACGCCTGATGCAGACAAAACCGTTGTCCGACGGGGTCTATTTACGTTTTCTTATCGTCTCGTAGGCCTACCCCTTGATGCTTATTTCTTTGGGTCTCAAATATGTTTCCTTCGAACTTCTTGAAAGTTCTGTATAGGGTCTATAACCTAGATAAATACAATAATATTAAATTCCAATTTTTTTTTAATTGTAAAATTGTACCCGCATATACCTATGCGTCCTCTGCTTGTGACACTTCAACTCAAGAAAACATCAATTTAAACTATATCTAGAAGAATCGCAAAATAGTCTATAGCAGTGTTTCCCAAACCTTGTCCTTAACGGAACACTTCGCACATTCTGTGTATTTAGCGGAACACTTTGCTTATTTTTTTTTTAGAGAGATTAATTCACATAGCGGCCTACTAGTTATAATTATTGCAGTGGTTCGTGGAACACCTATTCAGCCTAGGCCTCGCTGAACACAGTTTGGGAAACACTGATGTATAGTAACTGTGAGAGTTAGAATAACAACTGATCATAAGACAAAAAAAGGAGGGGGGGATAGGTGAAGGGATCATGTTGTCATATCAACATCAGATATGTCTATAAGCCATTCAATTAGTGCATTTTAAAATTAAAACAGGAAAGCAGCATTTGAATTGGTTCCACCGAACTTCCGCTGTGCCGACTGTTGTCAGGCACTTTCATTATGCGAGGCTGTTGCTATGAAGCCGCTCGTCCTCATGCTGCATGGAGGGAAGTAAAAGTAAAGTTCCTCTTTCAGAACTTGGGATCTATAGGGCAGATGATGTAAAGTTCATCTGTTTCTATGGCCCTCGGTTAACGAGGGTGTCATGTGGCCAGCACAACGACCAACCGCCTTTACTTTTCCCCAACTATTGTCAGATACACAGTCTTCACCAGGATTCGAATCCGGTACCGTTCAGCCACCGCGCCACGAAGCGAACTTGGTCACATAGTTAATCTCGTTAAAGAAACGTTATTAGAGCACTCTTTAGCATTGTCAAGTGGGTCGCTTCTTTCTTGATAGAATGCTTCTAACATTTTTTTTTTTTGTAAACCTTTACAGTTGATACTTCTGCATCATTACTTCTAACCAACCCGACGTCTTTCAAAGAAGAAAGTAGCATGCGTACTACATTGGGAAGTAACCTTTTCATTTCTGAAACGAATTGTCAATGGCAAAATAATGTCAGCTTAATTTAATTTAATTTATGATTCTACTTTTTAATCAAAGAAACGAAACGCATTACTTCAACAATTGCCCATTGGTGAAATAGTCTGTCTACAAAATACAACCGTAATTCAGCACACCGTTTTCAAAGAAGCTTTTGGTTATGATGAGGTTCTTCTCTTAAGACAAGAAATATGATTTCAAACCAGTAAATAATTTTAGTGTAAACTCTAACAGAAGCCCTCACATATAGTTATCTACATCTGGTCTGAAATTCTAAAAACTCAAATTTCGCACAATTCGTTTAAAGATTTCAACGCAGACGATGTAGGAGCAGAAGTAGCCTAGTAATACTATTTAACTCACATTGCTTCCACGTTTATTGGAAGAAATTCTGCAGATGTTTTTTTTATGGCCAGATGTACTAAATGGGCAGCATATAATGTAGAAATTATTAAAGAAACGATATATAACCCCAATCTGATTTTTAAAAGAATCAGGACATTGATTGAATTTTAAGATAATATAAGATAAAATAAGATTATTGATCTAAAGAAATGGAAATTTAGTATATTCATAAAATATATAACAACATTTTTCCTTGACCTTGCCTCTTTCTTCTTCTTCGTTCTCATTTTAATGTTGGAGCGTTCAGATGACTAGACCAATATATGAGATGAACGTTGTTTCCAGTTCAGGCAGCTCTCCATATAGTTTTCTTTCTATTATGGTGTTTTGGGGCCATTGTCTTGTACTGGCCTCTTGGTAAAGAGAGCAGTTTTGGAGTACATGGTCAGCATTCTCTGGTGACATTCCACATGAGCAGATTTCATGGTTCCAATTTTGAGCTTCCGGTAAATGTGTTGTCGCATTCTGTTGTGTCCAGTCCTGAATCGAAAGATTAGACGTTGATCTTGTCGGGATAGCGAATAATAGGCATAATCTTTCTTGTGATTTGGATGAGAGCTTGTCCATTTCTCATTTATCATTTATTTCATTTACTATCAGGGGCGGACTGAATATCAAAATAGGCCCGGGCATTACCATATAAACCGGCCCACAAATGGCATGTCATATATTTTTCGGTGTGGTGGGATTTTTACCCTACTCCGCAATTTAATATATATATTAGTGTATGTGTATATGTAATTAATCTTCATTAAATTCTGATCTTTCATTCTTTCAAACGTTTTTTCTACTCTAGAATACTCTCTTCCTATAATTAGTGGAAAGACAGTACACACCGCCAAGGGACAGATAGGTAGTCTGGGAGAGCGCTATGAGCTACCCCAGTGGGGTCCGGGGCGCGGAACCAAGCATCATTTCAGTTATTTTAAGCTTTAAAAAATGCATATTATGAGGTATATACAGTGCAATTAGCCTTCCGCTAAAAAAAATCTGAAAATAAATTTGCTATTCACTGGAGTTCAGCGACTGTTAGAAAATGGTAAAATGCTTTAGTTTTTGTATTGGGGGGGGGGGGGGGGGGGCAACCACAAAACCCTTTTTGGCTACGCTCATGACTGTAGTTTACTTAAGTTGGCTGCACTGGGGCAATAATTAAAATTTCCCTTTCAGACAATAAGGTCTAAGGCAGGTTATGGTTTGAACCCCTTCCCTCCCAACTACGCCCATGTGTCATATTATAGGTGTAAACCTAGTTCTCTACAAAATTTATAAAGTTTGATAACGCATCGAAAACTGGATGTATGCTTGCGTAGGATTACATAATGTAATCTATTTATACATGTATATAGTCTGGAAACTATAAACAATACAATAGCAGACTAATGACAAGATGGCTGCTCCCCGTTTACAGTTATCATAGATGAGTTAAATTTTCGTTTTGTCGTATTAAAACCAAACAAAATTCCTTTAAAAAGCTATTCAACTAAACTTTAAATTATAGATTTAACTTAATTCAGCATTATTTCCACTAATTAATTCAAATTAACAACTCTTAGTTTAGGACTATTTTGTCTCACTAATCCTTATAATTATATTTAATATTATTTAGTCTATATTTATTATTATATCCTTAGATTTTAGATCTAGTCAGTCTTAGACTTAGACTTTAATTAAGGCTTTAGATCTACTAATCATCTACTATTACTACTAATAATAACTAATAGTAATATTCTATATAGTTAGTTAAACACATAAATATATTGATTTAGAATTAGATCTGGATCTAGTCTAGGTCTATATTTTGAATAAACCATTTGATTATCATTGTAAATTAACTTTCACTTTAGACTTAGACTTAAGTTAGGCCGTCTTAGGCATTTTTAACCTTAAACTAGATTTAGATTAGACCTTTAAAAACTAAAATCAACAACAGTCATCATGAAATTGCTCTGGCTATTTATCCTAGTAATTACTAAATACACACTAGCTGAACACAGAACTAGATCTACCTCAGTCAACACTAAACTTAAAAAAGAAAAAACAGTCATAATCAATCATCACACTTTAAACTTCAAAAATAACCTAGCATACACATCCATAACATTAAAGAAGATTACCCATCACAAAGTTCTCAATCAGACACAGTAGAAATAAATACCTATCACTGTTAATATTAATAGCAGGAGATTTAGAGTCAAATCCAGAGCCTAGATCTAAAGATAGATGCAACATCTGCAAAAAAGTATGCACCATGAAACAGAAAGCCATTCAATGTGACACCTGCGATGAATGGTACCATGCATCATGTGTATTATGCCTTAGGCAACAAAGATGCATCAAGGCACTGTGTACTGTGTGGGTTACCTCAGTTTACATCAGGACTGTCTGATTCCTTTGATGCGGACACTTCTAACCCATACAACATCCTAAACACCATCCCAAAACAAACTCACCAACCACTAGCCAGATCCACTCCTGTTAAACCTAAATCTACTAAAATTAATACAACAGCCTCACTAAACAAACCTACTAAAGAAGTAATACCAAAATACCTTAAAACCTTAGTAATCAATTTTCAAAGCATTAGGAACAAAACAGCAGACTTAGAAATTTTATTAGAATGTGAGAAACCAGACATAATTGCAGGAACAGAAACTTGGCTACATCCTGAAATTTATAATGCAGAAATTTTATATTGTAATTATGAAATTTTTAGAAAAGATAGGGCTGATAATCATGGAGGAGTTCTTTTAGCAATAAAAAACACTCTTATAGCAAAAGAAATTACCTTACCTAACTCAAAAAATATAGAATCTACATTTTGTAAAATTAATACCACCTCAACATCCCTAATAATAGGCAGCATTTAAAGACCACCGAATTCTAGTTTAGAATACATGCAGGAACTATGTAATCATATTACTACACTTAAGAGACAAATAAAAATGCAGTTTTTTGGATTATGGGTGATTTCAACCTACCTGATATAAATTGGAAAACACTAACCATAGATAAACACCAAAACCTTAAGGACATAAATGAGCTTTTCATAGAAACTTTACACAACCTAAGTTTAGATCAAATCATTAAAAAGCCAACTAGATTAAACAACACATTAGATCTCTTCTTAATCAACAGACCTGGATTAGTAATTGATTATGATATTATCCCTGGTCTATCAGACCATGAGATCATAAAAATACACAGTCAGATAAAGGAGTAGCCAATACAAAACCCAAAAGAAAAATCTTACTCTGGAATAAATGTAACCTAACACAACTACACCAAGCTGCATTAAACTTTCAACAAACATTCTTATTAGAAAAAGACATTAACCAACCAGTCAATGACCTCTGGAATTTCATTAAAAACCATCTTAAAAGCATTATAGAAAATCATATACCAACTAAATACACATCAAACAAAATAAATAAATGCTGGTTTAATAATAGACTAAAGAAGCTTTGTAAACAGAAGGAAAACCTATATAGAAAATTTAAAGAAACCAAGGCAGAAAGAGTTTACAAAAAGTATATAAAAATTAAATACCTAACCCAAAAAGTAAGCAGACAGCTGCAGAGTGAATACATAAACAATGTAATATCTAAAGATAACAACAAAAACCTATGGTCATACATTAAGTCTAAGAAAATGGAAACAACAGGCATAGCGCCATTAAAAGATGAACATAACATAATACATAATGATAATGAAACTAAAGCAAACATCCTAAACAAATACTTTGCATCAGCATTCTCAGCCCCAGGAGACAAAGACATATTTCTTAATTTGAACCAAGTAGACAACATAGAAGATTTAGTAGTACAAGAAAATGGAATTAAAAAACTATTAGCCAACACCAAACCAAATAAAGCGTCTGGGCCTGATGGTATTCTAGCTAGATTACTCAAAGAACTAAGCAATGAGCTAGCCCCAGTGTTCAAAATACTCTTTCAGGCATCGCTTAACCAGGGCAGAGTACCAAAGGACTGGAAAGAAGCTAATGTCACCCCCCCTATTTAAAAAAAGGAGAAAAATCTGATCCAGGAAACTACAGACCAGTATCACTTACCAGCATCACATGTAAAATCCTAGAACACATAATATGTAGCAACATCATAAACCACTTAGACAAACATAATGTCCTCACTCCATACCAACATGGCTTTAGGAAATATAGATCATGTGAAACACAACTAATAGGACTAATTGATGATTTTTCAAAAGGTTTAGATAATAGTGAACAAATAGATGCTATCTTACTAGATTTTTCCAAGGCTTTTGACAAAGTTCACCACCATAGTTTGCTTTAAAAATTAAAATATTTTGGCATTAATGGTCCACTGCATCAGTGGATTAAAGATTTTCTGATAGGGAGAGAACTAATTGTAATAATAAATGGCTCTAAATCAACACCAATAACAGTAAACTAAGGTGTTCCTCAAGAAATAGTCTTGGGTCCACTACTATTTTTAATTTACATAAATGATTTACCAAATTGTATTAGTTCAGGAACAAAAGTCAGATTATTTGCAGACGATTGCATAATATATAGAACAATAAAAACAACACAAGACACAATTATTTTACAAAGAGAATTAGATGAATTACAGAAATGGGAATCAAATTGGAGCATGTCTTTCCACCCAGAAAAATGTCAGTTGTTAAGAGTAACAAAAAAAGAACTAAAACAAATTAATTCCACTTATCTTATTCATGGCAAACCAGTAACACAGACTAAAAACGCAAAATACCTAGCTGTAATAATAAATGAAAAACTGTCATGGAATCCAATATATTGATGAAACTATAAAAAAATCCAACAAAGCATTAAAGTTTATTAAAAGAAATTTCTATAAATCAAATAAGAACATAAAACTAAAATGTTATTTAACCTTGGTTAGGCCATTAATAGAATATGCATCCACCGTTTGGGACCCCTCAACTCAAGAAAACATTAAGAAACTGGAACAAACACAAAATAGAGCAGTGAGATTCATAGCAAACGAATATTAACATTTGACTAGAGTAACACCATTAGTAAAATCACTAAATTTAGAAAGCCTTCAGGACAGAAGACTCAAAAGTAAAGTAGCAATTATACATAAAACACTGAACCTTAATCTTCAAATACAAAAACAAAATTTAATAAAATACTCTGAAAGACACAAAAATAAAGGCACATTCCTCGTCCCATATGCTAGGACAAATTTGTACAAATACTCCTTCTTCCCTAGTGCTATTAGAACATGGAATGGGTTGCCTGAGCTAGCCAGAAAAACCAGTGACTTGGCAGAATTTAAGTAATTGGTTAATATGCATGACGCGTAGGGCGTAATCATCTTCTTTTTTGAAGTAACGTCTGTATTATATAAGAATGAGTTAGCTTTTTGATATTACTTATACTAGATTACACCCTTTCTTTAGAAAATAAGATAGTTACGTCCTACGCATTTACTGTGTCAATGTAGTCATGCATATCTTATCTGTGACTAAAAATATTCTAAATCGTTTGTTTCCTGGCTGCCTCAGGCAACCCATTCCATTAAAAGATAAGAGAAAGCAGAACGGTTAAAGAGATACTTACTGAATGTGAAAAGCTTTTGCTTCGCCCTAGTACATTCTCAAAAACGCGATTTGTATATATTTGAATATACCATGACCCATTATTTAAAATAATTAAATCTCCTTTCATTAAATATCGGATATGACAGCGCTATATAAATTATTGTTATAATTTTCATCATTAATGACTTCATACTAAGCATAAGTTTGCCATTAATTAATTATAATAGTATACAAATTTATTTAGATCTAGATTTATTTTTTAATTAAATAATTATTTTTTTTTGTAAGCGTTAAGTGTAGTATTTTTAGATCTATGTTTTTAAAAATAAACAAAAAGAAACTTACTTTTTCTTTTCAAATCGCAGAAAGTAGAACTTTATACCCATATTGAGCTGTGAATTAGTTGTGCAGTTTGCAATTTCGCGGCTGTGTGTATGTGTTAAAGTTAATTTCTATTAAGTATTGTTAAAGAGCTTATTGTAGCGCCTTTTTTTTTTCCTCGCGTTATATTAATGTTTTCTAATTTAACCTCTCTCATCCCTCTTTTTCGTTAACTGACAATGGAACCATCAGAACACAGGGGAGGGAAGGAGCAAAAAAATGGGAGCACCATCAAAGGTCCATGCCGACCAGCAAAATGATTAGGCCAAACACAGCCTCGAAGACATCAAAGCAGTCTATGCCGCTCGTGCATAGCAGAAAGTACAGTCTAACGTTTTACAAATGATAATACGTACAGTGTAGAGTGTATTTTTCTTGATATTCTTGTTGAATTTCAAACAAAATTAATTGTAATAATAATTAAAAAAAAAAAAACAACAAGAAAACGTGTTCGTGCCTTTGCGTCTTGCTGCTGTCATTTTTATTTAAGTTGTCTGCATTGAATTTGTTTTTCTTTGGTCGCAATCAGACCGGCCCTTTTGGGTACCGACCCACCCGGCATTTGCCCGTTTGCCCTTATAGCCAGTCCGCCCCTGAGTGGCATCACTAGGGGGGTGCGGTCCGCACCGGGTGACACCAGTTAGGGGGGGAGGGGGGTGACACCCAAGTGAAAAAAATTCACTTTTGAAATAACTGACAAATTTTTAAAAAAGTAATTTTCAGTGGCTAAATATTGTAACATGTTATCCACATATGATATATATATTTTTTAAAATATTTCGGCTAAACATATTTTTTTTATTAAATTCTACAAAATAGTCCAAAACGTTACATCATACTTTATATTTCAAAAGCTTACTTTCAGCTGTATAGTATAAAAACACTGCTTTAATTTTTAAAAATGTTTTTATCAAACCTACTGAAATAGTAGTTAGCACCGTAATATCAGGATGCCAACCAATAGTCAATGCTCAACAAATGATGATATTCTCCAGGCATAATATATTATTAAAATCTCGCATGTAATTAATGTACATTTTGTAAAATTGGAAAGTAAATAAGCGACAATTGAGATTTCTGAAGTTGAATATGTAATTTCAGAAGTTGAAAAAGAAATTCAAGCCAAAATGAAGGAAATGTTATTTTAGGGGATAGTTCCTTCTTATCGGCTGCCAATTTCACATGAATTGCGCAGAAAATTATCCAGAGCAAAAGGAAAAGTACGCCAGTTGTTAAAAAAGGGTTTCGATGCCTCGATCGATCATTTTGGGGATGATTTAGTCATTTAATAGCAAGCGATTGTATGTTTTTATGTTGTCAACTATTTTTAACTTATTCAATAGAAATTGAATACAAATTATTAACTTAATTTAATAAGTGGTGGAAATAAAGTCCGAAATCGTAATATCAAAAGACGTATGAAGCTTAGTCATCAGGATAGGGAAAATTGGAAAACAAGAGCATTCGGCTACTTTGATTGATGTAAAAAAGAAAAACAATGGAAGGATAAATTGCACGGACTGTGTGTATAAAAGCACAATATTTTGTACATTTCGTGACCATATTAACGACGAGTCTTTATGAAATATAGAATTTCCAGAAGATGATGGAAATGTTCTATGGATAAAACCCATAACTAAAAGTGTATCTGTACTGTGGAAATGTTTAAAAAAAGTCTTAGAAAACCACGTGAAAGATATACTTATAAGAGTCAGAATTACTGTATTTTGTTTGAAAGCACACCTGACATAGTACACTAATGATATTCATAAGTGATACGATTTTAAGGGAGAAAAAGCTAGTAAGATCGACTTAAAATTTGTAAATGTACTTAATGTCTAGAAATGAGTGAGCTTGAATTTATGATCAGGAATATACAAAAAGGCAGCTTCGGTGTATGGAGGTGCGGTGACTGAGTGGTAAAGCGCTTGGCTTCCGTACCGAGGGATCCAGGTTCGAATCCTGATGAAGACTGGGAGTTTGAATTTCAGGATTTTAGGGCGCTTCCGAGTCCACCTAGCTCTAATGGTACCTGACATTAGTTGATGAAAAGTTAAGGAGGCTGTTCGTTGTGCTAGCCACATGATATCCTCGTTACCCGTGGGCCGCAGAAACAGATGACCTTTTCATCATCTGCCCTAAAGATCGCAAGGTCTGAAAGCGTTCACTAAATCTATGTAGTCAACATTCTCTTTTCAGAAAGTGCTTCTTGCCTATAATTTTTGGTACAATCGTACGTACAGTTTTCTTTTTATAGGGGTGTTTTGTTCGAGCCTCTTGAAGGAGAATGCAGTCTCTTGTGACTTCCACAAGAGAAAATGGTTCCAATTTACAGCGCACGAAGCAGGGGCGGACTGGCTATCTGGGCATTCGGGCAAGGCATTAGGGCAAATGACCGGAGGGCCGATACCCAAATGTCATGTAGGACCACAGTAATCGTCTTCTGTTTTTTGAAATCACGTCTGTATTTTATAAGATAAGGGCCGCATTGATGTTACTAACGTACGTATTAAATTATTAAAGGTTTTATAGTACTCTTACAAAAGGGTTCTAGGAGCGAGGTATTTTTATTCACTGTATGCATGTGTACATCAGTCGATACATTATCTTATATCTTCTTATCTTATATGATACATACGTTACTTCAAAAAAGAAGATGATTACGTCCTACGCGTCACGCTTCCAGTCATGCATGTTAACCGATGACTTAAATTCTGCCTGGCTGACTCAGGCAACCCATTCCAACTTAACAGAATGATTTTGAGGACAGGTAGACTAGAACTGGATTTCCATCATATAATATACAATTTATGGGCCGAATGAAATAGAAATGCTCGAGCCGATTTTGAAACTCAGTCCGTCCCTGGTACGAAGCACATGTTGCCTAATTATGTTCTGTTCGATTCTGAAGCGAAAAATTTTAAGTTGGTCTTGTCGGGATAGATTATAACAGGCGCCTGCTTATAGTTTGGATGAGAGGTCGCTTGCCTTTGTTATTGAGACTTACAAAAGCTGTCCTTAGTTGTTGTAAATAGGAGGCCAGAGGCGTAGTGAGGAAGGGCGAAAAGGGGAGCACGATGCCCAGATCGCCACCCTCAGGAGACGCCACCCTCAGGGGGCGCCTCATCCAACATATATTTCTATGTGCTGTTCATGGAATAAATGGGGGGGGGGGAGGCTCCAATAATGTACCTTGCCCCGGGTGCACAATTTGCCCACTACGCCTCTGTAGGAGGCATCAAATGTTTTTAAGTCTTGATGACTGCTTTGGCATCGGGCCCAGCTAGAATTTCTCTATAAAACGATGCGCAAAATATTCATGTAAATAAAGTAAAGTTCTCCTTTCAGACCTTTTGATCTAGAGAGCAGATGAAAAAAAAAACTAAAAAAAAACAAAAAAACAATGTTTTTATTAGCCGTAGTTGTATCAATTAGTTTGGATTAGTCATGTAAATAAACTTGTAATCGATCTAGACTACCGGTAACAATAATAACTCTGTGCGATTAGAAATATTTGTACCAATTTTTTTTTGTTTAGCACTATTTCATGCTCTTAGCTTTCTCAGTACGCTATAGGCCTAATCGTATCTCGTGTCTGGACCAGTTGGGAAAGTGGGTGGGTTGAGAAAGAAGTTTTTTTTTGTGTTAATGTTATCGTAAAAAAATTTAAAATGCATGTATAATAATATATAATAATAATAAAAGGTTGAACTCAAATCCGAGGGCTAAAGCCACTTTGAGCCAACACAGTAACCACTGTGCTAGCGACCTGCTTATGAAAATAGAATGTTTTATCTAATCTTAGTTTCATACTTAATAGCACCGACTATTTATCTCCACACAGTATAGAGGGAACTAGTTCAACTTATGCTACCACAGCAGTGAAGTACAATTTAATTTCCCTTGTTCCATACGAAAAAAATAATACCAATAGTTAATTAACTAATTGGTTAGTTCTTTTTATTGATTGTTGCTTTGTCAAGGTAAAAGAAATAATTTTGCAAAATTTCAACTTGATCCGATTTTGAGTGTAGGAGAAATAAGGTGTACAAACTTTTTACCAGACAGACTTTGTAAAATAAATTTTAAAAATCCCTAAAAAAAAAACGACAAAGCTTTGATTGTGTGAAATTTTTTAAAATATATCATATTCATAATTATTAATACTAGATATAGAATAGCCATAATAATTTGTGCGAGTGGAAGTATTTGTATTGATAATTTTTGTGAAACGCAACATTCATACTTATAGCATGCTCAGTGCGTTATGGTCCTATCCCCTTTGTGTACCAGTTTAAGGGCAAAGATGCTGTACCTAAATCTGACACACGGTTTCCGTGCTGCCTTTTCAAAAGTTTTTTTTTTTTTTTTTTTTTTAAAGTTGCTGGAGGCTGAATTTAAACTCGAAGTCTCGATCCTCCATAATCGAAGACGCCGACGTGTTTGCCACTGAGCTGTTCAAATACTTATAAAAAAAAAAAAAAGGTTTTATAGTCTATTGTTGGATTAAAATTGTGAGCGATCAGTTTAGTTCTCTACACAAGGCTGATCTCTCCTTAGATTAGAAAATTTTCTACATAAAACTAAATTAATTTTGACTAATTAAATAACTAAAAGGTTGTTTTTTTTTTAGTGATTGAGTTGTCATCGAGATTGAGTTGTTGTGCGATCAGACAATGGAAACGTGGGAGAAATAACGTGTACAAGAGAGAGAGAGAGAGAAGATAATAAATGAAAAGATGCGAACGACGGGGTAGATAATCCTTTTTTTTTTTTTTCACGTTCGAGATAATCTACGTGGCGTCGACATTTTTTTAAGTAGATTACCTCCCCTTCTCTAGTAACTGCGTTTATCTATTCGCTCGTCATCTGATGTCCTTCTGCTTTGCTGGTGATAGGTCATTTCATCCCCGGTCATCTCATTCCTGGTCATTGCATTCCTAATTTATATTTTCTTTTTTTTTTTGACATTGCGTTATAGTGCTGTTAATTACATTTAAGCACTCATTTCATCTAAGATATAAATATGTTTATTTAGAATGCTATTTGATATTTTTGACATGATATTATAGTGTGTACGGCGTTTCCTCTATCCTCGCTCTTTTCTTGAGAAATCTAAATAAATAAGTAGATATGTATTGTAAGTCTATATAAGAAACTTTTTTACTGACAACTGGTTCACCGACAACTTGTTCACCAACAACTTGTTTACTGACTACTTGTTCACCGACAGCTGGTTCACTGACAGCTCATTAACCAACAAATGATTTACCTGACAAATTGTTCACCAACAAATGGCTGACCGACAACTGTTTACCAGACAATTTGTTTACTGACAACTTGTTCAGATTGTTTCAACAACAAACTGTTCACCAACAAATGTTTTACCCAACAACTTGTTCACCAACAAATGGTTTACCCGACAAATCTTTCTCCTACAAATGGTTTACCCGACAACTTGTTCACCAACAAATGGTTCACTGGAAAGTTACTTATTGTTAATATTCTCGTCGCATGTTTAATTTGTTACATGCACAATGTCATGGCCGATGTGGTAGGCGGTGCCTGCTAATGCTTGCGTGAATTTCTTCCTTCTCGTCTGTCACGCGAGTTAATAACATTTATTTTTTCAAGTAGTACCATGTAAAGGCGGTAGGGCTAGTTGGGAGTTTGATTTGGGTGGACTTGTGCCTGATTTTATTTGCGGTAATTATTGTGATTAGAGGGAGTTCACGGCTTAGGAGGTGTGGACTCTGCTGTCGTCGGGTCTTTGGCAGGGATCTTAACTTTCTGGTTGCGGCTGTGTATCTGTTAACTGTGGTGGCGGCGATCTCGGATGGTGATAGTACTTCCTGCTCTTTGACATAAACTCGTAGTTCTGGCGTCCTGTATTCTGTCAGCTGCTCTTATCGTATAAAATACAGACTTTACTTTTAAAAAAAATACGTCCAACGAGTCAAGCAACTAGTCATGCATTTTGACCAATGACTTAAGCTAAATTCTGTCAAGTCACTGGTTTTCCTGGTTGGCACAAGCAACCCATTCCATGCTCTAATAGCACTAGGGAAGAAGGAGCATTTGTATAAATTTGTCCTAGCATAAGGGAAACTATATGTGTGAAGTGTATGTACCTTGCATTTGTGTTTTTCTAAGTATTTTATTTTGTTTTCTTTTTGTATTTGAAGATTATGGTTTAATGTTTTTTGCATAATTGTTACTTTACTTTTGAGTCTTCTCTTATCAACGTCTCTAAATTAAGTGATTTTACTCTAATAAATCTATATATATCTTAATCCAGCCTGTCGTACAGGCCTATCGGTGCTTTAGGAAGGATCATCTTTGCGATATGAGTGTACGTTAGCTCAAACTGGACCAATGGGGCGCCTTTCAGTGTTGTATAGTCGTTCCGCTGTTGAGAAGGAAGTCTTGTAAGAAACACTTCAATACTTTCTCTTCTTTTAGGGTTCCCGGTTATTTTATCTCCGGTCACATCCCCGGTCATTTCACCTTTGGTCACTTCATCCCCGGTCATTTCAACTTTTGGTCACTTCATCCCCGGTCATTTCATTCCTTGGTCATTTCATCCCCTGGTCATTTCATACTCTGATCCGACAAATAATTTTTAAAAGTATGATATTAACAATATTTCATATATTAATTTTTATTTACTTGACGAAAACAATGACATTATATTAAAATAGAATTCAAAAGTTAGTTTTAAAAATATATAAAAATGTAATATCTATAGATATAGAGCTAATTTTAAAAAATAAATTTAGTGTGTTAATCTAAATCAATATGATACACATTAAGTTGGTACAGAAGACGATCCATTGGTTATTTTTTGCATTTGAGTTTGGCCATTTGGCAGTGGGCGTTACACGAGATTTCGTTTTTTTTCACACTACATTAATATAACTAATTTCGTTTATAGAGACAGAGGCGTAGTGAGGAGGTGGTAAGAAGGGCGCCATGAGCCGGGCGCCACTTGAAGAGGAACGCCAAAAGATTTTAAAAACAAACAAGATTTTTCTGGACATTTTCAAGCAAACATTTTCGCATAGATCTGATAACTAATTTGTTTACTGGCTGTCTTATAAATTACCTTTATGCTAATTTTAATTCTACAAGAGACTTTCACTCATGTTAAATCTGATGTATTCACCGTGTCGGATACAATGCGCTATGCTTATCGCAAATATAGGCATAAATATATAATTGGGTTTTCAATGTAAAAAAGCTTTTATTTATAACAAATCTGATTGCAGATTATCTCAACAAACAATGGATGCTTAAAACTTTTAATGGAGTTCAATAAAATAATTAGGTAGAAAGAGATAGAGATCTACAATCATTTTTGTTAACAGTTTAGAATAATGTAAGTTTTCCTTTTGTGTGGTAGAGATCTACAATCATTTTTGTTAACTATTTAGAATAATGTAAGTTTTCCTTTTGTGTGGTAGAGATCTACAATCATTTTTGTTAACAGTTTAGAATAATGTTAGTTTTCCTTTTGTGTGGTCTGTTTATTTTTTGAGGTCAGCGTCTCTCAAACCTTGATGTTGAACGCAGTGGCGTCACTAGGGGGGGGGGGTGCGGGTGACACCGACCCTAGTGACGCCACTGGTTGAACGTAATAAAAAAGAGATTTATGTTTTCAAATATTTAAAACTGTCACAACCATTGGATCTTATGTGACTACACTAACCTTTCCTAAATTTAAACACTAATTGCTGACTAATTACAAACATTGTTTTGTTTTCTTTCTAGCTTCTTTGTTGAACGCCAGATATGTCATCTAACATCAGGGCATTATCACCGTACTAATGTGATCTACAGTTTATTCGTGAAATTTGTTCGGAAATTTTGTTTTTCTATAATTGAGGATGTGTCGTTAGCATGGTAATGCTATAGAAGGATCTTAGGCACCACATACGAAGAGATTAGAAACAGGATCACTATGCTAATTAGGCCCCACGGTGACCTGATAAACACTGTCAAAAAAAAACCCCCGCAAATTAAAACTTTATGGATTTATCACAAGGTTCACAGGGCTCGTTAAGTCCTTCTTTTAGGGAACAGTACCAGGAAATAAAGAAGAGGGAGAAGAGAAAGGGGTGGGATGACACCGCAAAAGAATGGACATTGAAAGAGATTCTACCCAAGGAAAAAGACAGAGGAATGGAGAACGACAATCGACAGATCATGAGTTCATCCGACGAAGGAATAGGCGAAAGACGGTGAAGGTGAACCCCTGAAAATAATTATTAATTAGCTACTGTTTACACATTTATATCGAATCTAATTCGTAGGCCTAATTAGCAAAATTTTTGGTGTATCCAGTGTACAGAATAAAGGAATTGTAAATATCACGGGACAAGACGCTATTAGTTTTTTGTGGAATGTCTGTCCGTCATAACAAACGAATATTCACATCTGACTAGAGTAACACCCTTAGTAAAATCACTAAATTTAGAAAGCCTTCAGGACAGAAGACTCAAAAGTAAAGTAGCAATTATACATAAAACACTGAACCATAATCTTCAAATACAAAAACAACATTTAATAAAATACTCAGAAAGACACAAAGATAAAGGCAAATTTCTCGTTCCATATGCTAGGACAAATTTTTACAAACACTCCTTCTTCCCTAGTGCTATTAGAGCATGGAATGAGTTGCCTGAGCTAGCCAGGAAAACCAGTGACTTGGCAGAAGTTAAGTGATTGGTTAATATGCATGACTGAATGCATGACGCGTAGGACGTAATCATCTTCCTTTTTGAAGTAACGTCTGTATTATATCAGATAAGAAGAAGATATGAAGTGACGTGTTGTAACTGTCAGGAAAAGGGACACATGGCTTACCAGTGTAAAAAACACAAAGGTAATAGATCTAACAATGTGATTCGGGACACAGCTAGTAGTACGCTCGCGGTTAGAGATGGACAAGTTAAAACTATAGATTATTTGGGCTATTCCAAGTCAGTTAGATTGGCAGACGGCGAAGTTAAGAGGTTGAGAGCATGCAAAGTATTCCTTAAATCTCCGTTGTACACAGGGTATTGCGAAGGGGTAGCTATGCCGAGGTTTTCTAAATATGTTTTACTCGGAAATGTAGAAGGTGTGAGAACCGCTACGGACAAGCAGGTTAGAAGTTGGAGAGATAGGTATGGCAACAAGAAGCGAAACAAACATAGAAAAGACATAATTTATTTTCACTGCCATAATTATGGGCACATCGCTAGAGACTGTTGGAGTAGGGCAGAACAGTCTGAACAGAAGATTGCGAGTTCGGATAGGAGGCGCAGGCCTATAAGTGATGATAGAAGAGATGGCAGCGGCAATCGCAAGTCATACAGAGGTAGAAGGTCACAGGAGGTCAATAGTGGCGTAAGAAGAGATGTAAACTCCAGTTGGAGAGAACAAATGTATGAGTCGTGCAGATAGCATGTGAAACATAATCCTATACGACCGTATTGTGTACATAAGTTGGAAAAAGATTTTTTTTTCCAATTGTGCATTATTAATTAATTGGCTTGGCTATTAATCATAACTAGACGGGTATTATGTTGCCTTGAGGTACCTTGATCTAAAAATTATACGTATCTGGAGGCAGCAGAGGATTGAATTCTGAGTTTTCCTTCTCCCTCGGGCAGTAAGAACTCGTTAGCTTTAGGTAGCAAAAAAAAAAACTTTTGTCCTACACGTTAAGCTCCAAACATTATCACCGACAGCACCTCGGGGGGTGGGAAGGGGCTGGAGCGCAAGACAGCGGGTAGATTGGTCATGAGGCCATAAATTGAAAATCTGCAAAATCACAAACTCAGATTTGACAATGTCTGTTTCAGAAGAGAAAAGAAATCAAATTCTAGAACAAACATTTTAGACACATGCAGATCTAGGTATTGTAAAAGACGAAAGACTGAATCATTTAATTCAAAATAAAATGTTGCACATATTTGAAGGACTGGTTGTTGAGCGTCTCGATAACGACACGTAAGTCCTGGGTTCGATCCCCATTCTAAACAATTTTTGTCAAGGACAAATGAAATATAGATGTTATATATGTTTTCTTGGAAGTTCAGCGAGTGCCGATTTAAATTATTCCGACAGCGAATTTTGAGCGGTGGTTGATTTTGAAACCAATACGATGCCAATGGCCACTCATTCTCATCGTATGACCTCAAAACCATCCATTCCAAGTCTTTTTTTCTTTTCTTGCGTAGGTTGCTACAATGTACGTAATAGGAAATAGAGTTAAGTTTTTAATTTGGTTGTTATTGGATTGTTTCAGTTTGTTTTGTAATTATCTATTTAGTATGCGTGTATGTTTGTATTGTTGTATGAATAGAAATGGCATTAATACGGCGACGATGTATTTACACCACGGAAAGAGTAAGTTTTGTAATTACTATTATTTTTATGTAATCATCATCAAACATCAGAAAAGAGTTAGGTCGCTTTGGGACAAGTAAGTGGAGAGAGAAAATTAAATACAATTGTTAGTGCCCGAAAAAAACGTAAGGTGTATACTGGGAGAACGAGTGGTGATAAATGTCAATTTGTCATACTAGGTGAAATGTCTGTCCTGACGTGTGAGGGAAAGAGGTGTAACCTCTGTCACCATCGGGACACCACATTGGACAGTAACACCTGAGTGAAGTATGGGTGCATATGAACTTGATTTTGGGACATTGAAGAAGAAGTTGAATCCAGAATCAAGTTGTGTTGTCTTTTATGTTTCCCCTACAGTTTGGCCCTTGCACAATGTGCGACCAAGACGATAGATAAAATATTGACTGGTAATTTTTTTTAGCGGGAGGAGTTATTAGGACACGATTAGGAATTAATTTGTTTCAGAAATAGGGGAAAGTTTTTAATTAGTGACGATGACGTGATTCTTATCACAGTAGGAATAAGAAGCATTATATAGACGGCTTGAAATAGATGACATTCGACGGTTACCTTCATGAGTATTAAACCTGTTTGATGTTCAACACTAGCGTCGACTACCTATATTGATTGTTTCGGCCTTTCGCCGGTGTTAGTGAATTAGTTGAAGGTTACTTGCTGTTTATTTCATTGGTTGTATTTGACACCGCGGAAGAGCCTTAACACCTGTCCAACAGACAGAGATACTGAACTGACTGTACACTGGTCAACTGTCCAGGAAACAGCATGGGATCAACTATATGTACTAGCCCGCTCTAACCTATATAACAATAAGCGGAAGTACAAATACTAATTCTGGAACTAGCTTATAAAAAATAAAATAATATATATAAATAGCTCTAACTTGTAAAAGTAGATAAAATAAAAATACATATAAAAATAGCTCTGGGAGCACAAGCTCATATATACTAAAATCCCAAACAATAAACTAGTCTAGAGCTACAACTAGTACAACTAAATGAAACAATAAAACAAAACAAAAACACGCTTTACTACACACAGTGAACAGACTAAGGCAGCAGTAATAATAGCCTACAAGATACAATTACAAAATTATAAATATAAAAAAAAAATTAAATCATAGATTCACTACTAGATCTAGTACATAAACACCCATTATGGCCATTCTGAGTTGGGCGCCGCCATCTTTAATACAAAAAGTTGGAAAACAAACTGCCAACTATTTTGACAACTATTCCAAATAAAAAACTAAATTAAAATATAAAGTATATTTATTTATTTATTTTATTTATAAAGCGCTGTTAACAAACAAAATGTAGGCTCAAGGCGCTGTAATAACATTACAAACACAAACACGACAGCTACAATGATAGTTAATCTAAAAAAAAGTTTTAAACAGATAGGCCTTAATGTTCTTCTTAAAAGTGGTGTAGCATGTTGTCTGTCTGAGATCAGTGTGGAGTGAGTTCCACACATAGTAATATAATAAAAAAAAAATATTTCTAAAACTTACAGACAGTCGCAGGTACAGAAATATTTAAAACAATGCACGCTCCTAACGATCACAAAGATCACTTGTTACAAAGACAGATGCGGGACAATGGTCAACTGTCCAGGAAACAGCATTGACTATACTTTTTATACTACCTCGCCCTAACTCACATTACAATAGGCGAAAGCACAAGTATAAAATTAGCGCTAGCGTATTAAAAAAAAAGAAGATATAAAAAATAGCTCTGGCCTATAAAAATAGAAAAAATAAGAATACATATTTAAAAAGTTGTGGGAGCGCAAGCTTACAAATATGATACAAATAACCTTAGAATGTATTACCTAACTAGAATATCTACAATAATTTTTTTTTTGGCGCCTCGCTGCGTGTGGCGTCCCACTGAAGGTGGCACCCAGGGCATCGTGCCTCCCTTACTTACTCCTCAATACGCATTTATTCCCATTATTTTGATATCAAACAAAATAATTAATCACGAATAATTAATTAACTAATTGTTTGTTTTTTTATTGATTCATGTCTTGTCAGGTTCCATGAATAATTTTGCCAAGTTTTAACTTGATCCGAGAATGGGAAATGGGAGGAAAAACATGTTCCAACTTTTTATCACAAAGACAGACAAGAGTGAGTTGATAGACTATAACAGAGAGCCTTCGATTTACAACATAAAATTGAGCAGAATCACGAAAGGTGGAGACTTTTGAAATGCCTTCTTCTAAACGATTTTAGTTGATTTTGTTGCAGACGTGAAAACGGTTTTTTAAAATGTCTCATATTATACCTTATTAACCCTTAAAGTGCTAAGATGTTTTACAATGGGTGCATACAAAATGGAATTACAATTCTGATGTTTAGAGGCTAAACTACCAAACGCGTTTTAAGGGTTAAGATAAATGACATTTAAATTTTTTAATCTCTTCAACATTAATAATGTCATTTAGCACGGTTTATAATCAAACAGATATAAATGACGAAAATGAAAATATTTTTTTTCATGCCCCTAATTGAGCGGTCATGTCCCCCTTCTTTTTGTCAGGATGTCGCACCCCTCTTCCCGTTCTAGAGGACTTTGAAGAGCGCGCCCAACAGTTTGAGAAACGCTTCCCAGTTTGTAGGCCCTAATTAAACGATTCCTCAGTTATCAGTTATTATTCCTCCTAAGTAAACACGAAACTACGTACTTCACCAACATCCGTAACTTTGCGCACCATTTGAGGATAAGATCACGTATAACCGGGTGAACCAGGAACACTATCATGAACGGAATAAGAACTAAAAGGACTTTCACAGGAGTAGAAAACTGGTCATCCTTATAATTCACCATTGTTTCTTGACTAATTCTTGAATACTGCTCATCTTTTTTCTCACTTGTTCTACCTGAAAAAAAAATTTCTTTCAATTCCTAAAATGGCCAGTCAACATTTTCTAATATTATTTGCAAGCATACATACGCACTTTAAAAAGTACACACAAAACCTCTCTACATTTAATTCGTTGACTACATTAGCCTCATATAGAGATTACTCGAATGTCCGATTATTGAAGAAGAATGCACTATTTTACATGGATATGCAGAAAAAAATTACTATCTACTTATTTTGTATCAACGGACGCAGATTAATTGTAGCATACTTACTCATCTTCTAATCAATGCTGGATTTACTAAGCTATGGCGGCGCGGTGACCCCTGGGGTCCTGGGTTCGAATCTCTGTGAAGATTTTGAATTTCTGGAGTTTTAGTGTGCCCCTGAGACCACCCAGCTTTAATGGTTACCTTGGTTGGTCGTTGTGCTGGCCACATGACACTCTGCTCGTTATCCGTTGGCCAAATAAACTAGATGACCTTTAACATTATCTGCCCTATTGGCCGCATGGACTGAAAGGGGAACTTTACTTTAAACGAACCTATTGTTTAATAATACTAAATTTTCAAATGAATAATAATAATGATAGTAATAATAATAATTTCGAGAAGTAAAGAGAAGACAATTAGGGGACGCATTAAAGATATTAATTTAAAAAGTAACATTACCCTCCGGCCACACACGCTGATTTGTTCCTAAGCTTTATAATGTTTATTTATCAAGGAACAGTCCCCTTTTTAATAGAAAACCTACATATAGAAACATTTGGTCCTTGAATTATAGTGTCTTTTATGTTGAATTGGAACTGCCCACTTCATAACGCCTCCAAAACATATACTTTTAGCCAGTAAATACCAGTATCTCTTTTTATCCCCCCTCTACTTTCTTACCTTAAAAAGATGCTACATCCAATTTCTGACCTTTTTCGGATTTTCAGTTCTTTATAGAAATATTTGATTGGCTCTTTTCTTCTTTTTGGCAGGGAGGCCTTTTTAAACTGCATCCCGCTTATCGTAACGCTTACGTAATAGTTTGGCAGGAAACATCCCTCTTTTAAATTTGCGCTTTCAATAAAAAGGCCCGCATTTTAACCCCCCCCCCCTCTCGATAATTCTATTATCTATAACTTTGAATTGGAAGGCCCCCCTTAAAAACACTCTCAAACAGTTCTGGCCAGTCAATTCTAGTATTTCTTTCTGCCCCCTGCGTCGCCACCCACCCAAAAAAAAATCCTTCTTGTAATCATTGATTTTTATTGGGCACTTTAATTCAATATTGAAATATTTGATAGGCTTTGCTGATTTTTTTTTGGGGGGGGGGGGCCGAGCACAATTTTCCTATTTTTATTGTGCGTACGAAAAGTAAAATTCCTTTTTCAGACATTGGAATCTATGGGGCAAATGATGTAAAGGTCATCTGTTTCTGTTGCCCACGGTTATAATAAGGCACAATACCAATCTTCTTTAATTTTTTCCAGCTTAAGTCCGCTACCCATTAGTGGACTGAGTGGACT
Organism: Biomphalaria pfeifferi; assembly: GCA_030265305.1. Classification (NCBI taxonomy): domain Eukaryota; kingdom Metazoa; phylum Mollusca; class Gastropoda; family Planorbidae; genus Biomphalaria; species Biomphalaria pfeifferi. The sequence goes on from JASAOG010000258.1 coordinate 288,042, forward strand.
CAGGTACGTCTTAAAGATTCCAAAATTAGAAATCACAGTCTTCATCAGGATTCGAAACCGGGAACTCCTCCGCCCCATTCGGAAGCCAAGCGCTTTACTACCACTCAGCCACCGAGCTCACCACCCTGCGCATCGTAAAGCTTACATAATATTTTGGTCGGAACCACCCTCTTTTTTTTGCACTTCTAATAAAATCCACCTCATTCTAGCGCGACTTCTAGCATACTTTTTGACTCATGAATTCTAGTAGCTGTAACGTCAGTAGAAACGTCCGCTTTATCAAGCCATCTAAACCTATACTTTTGGCCCGTAAATTCAAGAATGACTTATCTTCACTAGTTCTCAGTCATAACAAATAGCCCTACATACAATATCAGTCATAAAAAAAGTCCTACATACAATATCAGACAATTCTTCGGGCTATCGATTCTTTTATAGAAATATTTGATAGGCCCTATGATGCTTTTTGGTCAGAGCCTTTTTTCTTATTTCATCTTGAACGCAGACATTGTATTTTGGCTTAAACATTATTTTTATTACCTATAAAACACCTTTCTTCATGTCCTATAAAACACCCTTCTTCATGTCCTATAAAACACCTTTCTTCATGTTCTATAAAACACTCTTCTTATTGTTCTATAAAACACCCTTCTTCATGTCCTATAAAACACCCTTCTTCATGTCCTATTAAAACACCCTTCTTCATGGCCTATAAAACACCCTTCTTCATGTCCTATAAAACACCCTTCTTCATGTCTTATAAAACACCCTTCTTCATGTCCTATAAAGCATCCTTCTTCATGTCCTATAAAAAAACTTTTTCATGTCCCATAAACACCCTTCTTCATGTCCTATAAAATACCCTTCATGTGCTAAAAAGCACCTTTCTTCATTTCCTATAAAACACCCTTCTTCAGGTCCTATAAAACACCCTTTTTCATGTCTTATCAAACACCCTTCTTCATGTCCTATAAAAAACCTTCTTAATGTCCTATAAAATACCCTTCATGTGATATAAAGCACCCTTCTTCATTTCCTATAAAACACCCTTCTTCAGGTCCTATAAAACACCCTTTTTCATGTCTTATCAAACACCCTTCTTCATGCCCTATAAAACACCCTTCTTCGTGTCCTATAAAACACCCTTTTTCATGTCCTATAAAACACCCTTCTTCATGTCATATAAAACACTCTTCTTCATGCCCTATAAAACACCCTTCTTCATATCCAATAAAACACCCTTCTTCATGTCCTATAAAACACCCTTCTTCATGTCCTATAAAACACCCTTCTTTACAAAGACCTTCCTCACACACACACATAATTCTGTGAATTTTAGTACCACTCTTCCCCCCCCCCCCCCCCCCCCAAATAATATTTTTTAAAAATACAATAACTAACTTTCCTTCGGCTTCTTAATTCAATAATAATAGTAATATATTTCATACGCTTTAATTTACTTTTTGGCCGGAATTTTTTTTTTCTTTTGCATACTGATAGACTTAAAGCTCTCTCACGTAGCCTTTTAACCCCAAAATTCTATTACCTTTTACCTCCACCAGCAACCCACAAAAACACACAAAGGCATGCGAAAATTTCATTTTATTTTTATAGCAACAGTAGCTGGTTACATCACCGTACAGCATCACAAATAATCAAACTATCGAGATGATGGGATGCGTGGTCGAGAGGCTAAGTGCGCATGAACTTGGCTTGGCTTGGCTACCTAGAAGGGGGCTCGACACCCGACTCGGGCAGAGTTGTGTTTACTGAGCGCCTAAAGGCAGCACGGAAAACCAACTCCTAGATACCCCCTCTCCCCCCCCCCCCACTGGTCCACAAATGAGATTGGACCAAAAGCGCTCTGAGCATGCTATAAGCCTGAAAGTAGCGCTATATAAAAGCTATAATAATAATGAGAACAGAACAGGACCTGTTGTTCTTAGTTTCCATAAAAAGAGTTGTGCATAATAATAAATAGCAATAACTATAATAATAATAATAATAATCTGTTGTTTTATTTTATCACTTTGGTCTCGCCCGGTGCGGATCGCACCTCTAGTCCCCCCCCCCCCCCCCCCCCCAGCAAAGTCAGTGATTCTTTTTATGCGCTTTATTGGATAAAGATTTATTTGATTGAAGTAACATTTTTTGTGTTCGTTAACTTGAGAGAACATGTATTTACCTTGTGTAACCTTCTTTGTTCCTGTGTCACAGGCGCAAGTGTCGTCTGTCATTTCAGAATTCACGCAACACACCGTGTCGTGGTTCATGTCACACTTGCATTTCTCAATCTCCCAGAATGTGCATTTCCTGCATTTATGACACTCACCGCCTCCGTGGTGAAAGTCTTCAATTCTATAGTAGCTATCATTGCACACTATTTTAGAATCTGACACAGCTGTACACTTCTGGACTTCAATTTCATGGTTCTGTTTTTCTGGTCGACTACAAGATCTACAGTCTGTGCACTTGTGGTCAGTCTTGTCCAGGAATGTCCCAGGTGGGCATGGCAAACATTTTCTCTGCTTCTTGTCGAAATAAGTTCCTGGCTGACAAATCCCAGGCGCACATATGGGTGAAATATAAGCGTAGCAGACACTAATAAGAATGGCAGCGAACATTAACTCAGCGAAATGCATTTCCGTGGAATTGGGAGAATGGTGTCGTTTGTTTTGATAAATTATCCTTGTGATGGTAGGACACTCAACGCAGAGGCTGGAAGAAGAATTTAAGCCTTTGAGAGTAAATGCTACAGAAAATTACCGGTACCAGATACCACGAAAAGAAAACAAAGGAGTTTGCGACTTGACTATAAAAATAAACTCATGTTATTGGAGAATCTCATACATGGAGTTATATTCATAAATTGCAATATTTTTGGTGTATAAAGTGGCACAATATTAGAATTGTTGACTTATAGCAATGCAGTATCAGCTTTTCTCAGATTTTTCCGTTTGTAGTTTTTATTAGGTTGCCAACATTGAATTTCGATTTTGTATCCATGATATTCTTATCTTATCATATATAATACAGACGTTACTTCAAAAAAGAAGATGATTACGTCCTACGCGTCATGCATTTAGTCATGCATATTAACCAATGACTTAAATTCTGCCAATCATGCAAATCTTTAATCGAACAAAAAGTAGCACAATTACAGCACATTAGAAAACATTGTAGCACAGTTATAGCACACCATAGCACAGTTATCGTTATTCACAGAAATTACAAAAAAAAACAAAAAAAAAACTTTTAGTTTGAGTTTTATTAATTTTTTGTTTGAGAAGTTTTCTGACACAATAGATAGATTAATTTTGTTCAGACTACACTTTTGCACCAATAAAAGAAGAAAGAAACAGCCAATCAAAAACGATCTCCTTGACAATTAGTAGGCTCTGATGAAAATGTGTGTATTATATTTTTCCATTACCGCTCTTTTTCTCAGTCGTAGTTGATTCTACGCACCACAACAATTTCTTACATTGTGCGCACCATCTGAGAACAGGATCACTGATAACAGGGTGAACCAGGAACACTATCATGAACGGAATGAGAACTAAAAGGACTTTCACAGGAGTAGAAAACTGGTCATCCTTATAATTCACCATTGTTTCTTGACTAATTATCTTATCTTATTCAGACGTTACTTCAAATTCTTGAATACTAATTCTCTTTTCTCTCTTTTCTATCTAAACAAGAAAAATAAAAATACTTTAAAAAAATCTTATTTTAGGAGAAGAACTCCGCATTGACAACTTTATCTTAATAATGGAAGAGTTATTTTCGTTTCTGACCTCAAGCAAAATAATTAACTAATTGGTCAATTTTCAAAAATTGATTATGTTTTGTTAGGTACAGTAAACGATTGTTTGAAGTTTCAACTTGATCCGAGAATGGGTGTGGGAGAAATAACGTGTCAGTTATATAAGGGAAAAAACACTAAAAATGTAGCCATATCTCAATATTGATGAATATTGATTAATTTCCCTTGTCAGCATAAAAATGTTTCATTTACATGCTTCGGATGTCCCTTAAGAGTTGAAGATAAGTTACTCCTAGGCCACAGGACGACGGGGGATGGCAGCGGGCAGGGTTTGAACCCGAGACTATGGAGATAACCGAACTACAATCTATGGTCTGCCAAGTCTGAAGTTTTCTTTCTTTTCGTCATCTACGACCAAAAGTGCTCTTTGTGGTGTTTTGTTTTTTCTAGATTTCTCTTCAGGGGGACCTGTTTCTTTATTTCAACGTTATAGCCTAATTGATCATCTTTTATTACGGAGCACCCCAAGGCTGCATTGAAACCTTCAGGTAACCCCAGCACCTCACAGCATATGGGGATCCAAGTACAAATAATAATAATAATAAGGCTTGTCTTCGAGTCCGAAGATCAGTGAGGAATGCAGAATTTCCCGTGGCTGCGCAACCCCATCCGTGACCTACATATTTTGCCACCAAGTACAAATAAGATCACGTAAAACGTGCTACATAGAAGCATTCATTATAATAATAATCCTAAACCAATAACAAAATAATAATACTTTCAACAGGTAAAGAAAGTCAATTAAGGAGACTCATTAATGATCAGTGGCGTAGCTAGGGCTTTGGGGACCAGGGTCGTGACCTCTTTAGGGCCCCCTGCATTTTTACATTCGACATCATGACACGAGATAATGGCTTAATATTTAAAGTAAAAACACATTTCGGACACTCATTTGGAGGACCCTCAAGTGGGGGGCCGGGGAGGTTTTTCCAATTACAACCCCCCCCCCTCAACTCACCCCAGCTACGCCACTGTTAATGATATTGGTTTTTAATTTAACTTAGGCCTATATGGCGCTATTAACAAACGATAAGCTGAAGGTGCTTTGAAATTTCACACAACTTACCTGCTTAGAAAATTTGTATTGCAATTGGAAAAAAGCCAAAAGAATTTCTGTATCATAGAAGTTATGCGCCGCATTTTTTTCTTCCCCAGAAAAGTAGTGTCATATAGGTAAGCTTAGTGGCATAATAGACAGTACCAGGTGACCGAGCCTCGCTCGGAGGCATAATCAATAAACGAAAAATAATTACCAAAACTTATTTTTTTAATGACGAAAATGAGCGATCTGGTAGAGGATCAATCTGAAGTGTTGCTTTGGTGTTCTTTTAGTTCTAAATGACATCGTACATGCCAAACATGGCGATTCGAAAAGAAGTCTCCCTGTAGTCTCGAAAAACAAATCTCACATTGAATCTTTTGCGTCAAACTATTGGCCTATTATTGGCTTGGTAGAAAGTCTTTGCAGTGTAACTTCTCAAATGGTTACGTTCAGACATTTAATTTTGCAATTAGTATATTCATTATGGCTTTAGTACACAGCATCAATTGATACAAAATCTCTACGTTATAGGGTATACGTGCAGCTTGTAACAAAGTAAAATAGCCCAGCGTGACGGTCGGGCTATATGAAGTTCATACCTTTTCGCAAGAACATCGCTGTTTATAGTGCGGTATTGCCAACGTATTTCCATGATGGTGTGCAAATATCTTTGGTGAAGGCGTTCAAGAAGTCATGGATGCTTTCTATAAAGTACCCGTGCCTCAGATCTGGAAAGAGGCGTTGAGAGAACCACTGTTTGGTAGACACTGATTTTTGTAGGCAGGCGGAGCTATTTATTTCGGCACTCTCTCTTGGAGGCGTTCAAAAGCACGACTAACCCTGATCACATATCAACCTCCCTTTAAAGCAATGCGTCATTTGATAATATGGTTCCCAGGTTTGTGAAGTTGTCTACCACGTTAAGGGATGTCTATTTGCGTTGATCTTTTGGGGCTGAATAGACATTATTGGGTAACTTCTGGAACATGGCTTTCGTTTTACAAAGTCTATGGTTAAACCAAAAGAGGCGGCAGCGTAATGAAAATTCGTTGACCGCGAGCTGGATATCATCAGGGTCGGCCTTATGCCACTGCAACCTATGCGACCGCAGTGGGCCCCGAACTTTCATAAGCTCCGCGCTAATTCTAGGTGTAAATTCTTAATTTAAACCATTGTAACTTATAACAGGGTTTCCGTGGTCTCCTGATTTTCAAGAAGCTCCCGGGAATCTCATGAAATTGCAAAAAATACTAACAGTCTGGCAATCTACTGAAATTATTGAAATCTCATGAAAACTCATAAAAAATGTCATTAAAATAGATAACGTTGTCATTTTGGGGTGTCAATCAATATGGTTAACGCCAATCCTACGCGCGATAAAAAAAAAAAACGGCATAGTCAGCTTTCATTTAGTAAAAATGTAATGCTAAGACGAATTTATTTTCTATACAAAATTGTAATTTTCGCTTATTATCCTTATCCCTACCCTGACTGAGCCGCGCGGAATCCATTTCACATAGGTCCCCGCAAATATTAGGGCCGGCCCTGGGTATCATGTTCAGTGTGTGCAAGTAAGGAGTAGAGAAGCTGTGTTATGACCATTTCCTATGTTTTGGTATGGGACAGTAGACTTCAAAATAGAGCAGTGAGATTCATAACAAACGAATATTCACATTTGACTAGAGTAACACCATTAGTAAAATCACTAAATTTAGAAAGCCTTCAGGACAGAAGACTCAAAAGTAAAGTAGCAATTATACATAAAACACTGAACCATAATCTTCAAATACAAAAACAAAACTTAATAAAATACTCTGAAAGACACAAAAATAAAGGCACATTCCTCGTCCCCTATGCTAGGACAAATTTGTACAAATACTCCTTCTTCCCTAGTGCTATTAGAGCATGGAATGGGTTGCCTGAGCTAGCCAGAAAAACCAGTGACTTGGCAGAATTTAAGTGATTGGTTAATATGCATGACTAAATGCATGACGCGTAGGACGTAATCATCTTTTTTGAAGTAACGTCTGTATTATATAAGATAAGATAAGATATTCTATTCATTCTATTCTATTCATTCTATTCTATTCATTCTATTCTATTCATTCTATTCTATTCATTCTATTCTATTCTATTCATTCTATTCTATTCATTCTATTCATTCTATTCTATTCATTCTATTCATTCTATTCTATTCATTCTATTCTATTCATTCTATTCTATTCATTCTATTCTATTCATTCTATTCATTCTATTCTATTCTATTCTATTCTATTCTATAGATAGATAGAGCTTTCTTACCATACTGTGTAAGCCAATAAGATAAACAATTACCTACGTCCTTCTTCAAATGTTATCTCAGTCACAAAACTTTTGTTGGTATTTAAAAAAAAGTTTGGCTACAATCAGCACTTTATTTAGAACTGCTAACTGTCGGGGTATTAGGAAGGAAAACTAACACCGAAAGAACTAAGCAATGAGCTAGCCCCAGTGTTCAAAATACTCTTTCAGGCTTCACTCAACCGACCACCTTTACTTTTCCCTAGCTATTGGCAGGTATCCATTAGAGTTGGGTAGACTAAGGGGCGCCCTTAAGATCCCGAAATTCAAAATCTGTCTTCACCGAGATTCGAACCCAGGACCACCGTTTGGAAGCCAAGCGCTTTAACACTCAGCCATCGCGCCTTCGAAATGGAAGAAAATGTCTATTATTATTATGAACAATTTATAAAATAAGACTAGAACGTAATTATCTTCTGTTTATTTTATATAAAAAAAAGACTAATTAAATTGCCATACCAAAGTTGATTAGTCTGATTAGGATTATCATGTGGAGGTAGTTAAATATTATGATAATTTAAGAGGTTATATTAGCTGCAACACTCCACTCCTTTTTTTTTCTTAACAGCTCTCAAACTGTATCTCTGTAAATAGAAAACATAGGGATGTCTAAAAGTGCCTATCTACGTAGGCCATAAAGATTTTCGTAGGCTTTGTACTCCAGTGATCCTCAAAAGGGCCTATCTACGTAAGCCATAAATTTTTTCGTACGTCTAGTAATTCAGTGATCCTCAAAAGGGTCTATCTGATCTAATTTCTAATGTTCAGAAAACTAAAGAAATGATAATAGATTTTAGGAAAAATAAAGACCATCTTGCAGAAATTCATATAAACAACCAAAGCGTAGAACAAGTGCAAGAATATAAATACCTAGGTACAACCATCAACAACAACAAACTAAAATGGAGTGAACACTCAAACCATTTACACCAAAATTCACCAACGACTCTTCTATCTTAGAAAGCTAAGGAAATTTAACATCGACAAAACAATAATTAAACTTTTTTATACAGCAGCCATCAACAGTCTAATTAACTTTGCCATCACCTGCTGGTAGGGTAAAACTTCACTGGCACAAAGACTTGGACAAAATAGACTATTTAAAAAAGCATCGTATATCACTCGAACAAAGCTACCATCTCTTGAAGAGCTTTTTCATGAAAGATGCCTTTCCAAAACATTCACGATTCTTAAAGATAACCAGCACCCATTTAACCATTGTTACATAAGATCTGAACAAAGTAGTCTCTCTTTTCCATTAGGATTAAAACAGAAAGATTTAAAGACTCCTTTATCCCACTTTCGGTCAAAGTGTTACAAGTTCATCTGTCGTCACCGAGAAGTACATAGAAGTCTATTTATAAAGCCGTTGTTGTGAGTGTGTATGTGTTTCGTGTGTAAATGTTTTCCGTATTTGCATCTATACTGTTATTGTACAGAATTTACGCCGAGGTTGTCAATTGTAGTCAAACTGAATTTCCATTTGATTGGATCAATAAAAATTATCTTATCTTATCTTATCTAGGTAGGCCATAAAGATGTTCGTAGGTCTTGTACTTAAGTGATCCTCAAACCTTTTTCTCCCTGGGGCAATATAAATAGCCGAAACATGTGTCACGCGCCGCATCAAAGAAAAAAAAAAAGCGAGTCTAGAATTACAATTCTACCTCTTCTATATGCATTGTGGGCAGGAAATTCGAAGGCAGAGTGTACAACGAATACAACCCGCGGGCTATAGTTTGGGTATCACTGATCTATATGATCAATACGTTGGCAGCATGTCAAGTAGCTACGTCCCCCCCCCCCCCCCACACACACACTTGTACACAAACAATATTTTGGAAATCTCCCACTCTTCTGTACACCACACGTCTCTTTATCTCCCACTAAATCAATAGATTTCGATTTAGCGTCAGTTGGCACTACCCCATTCTACCTGCACAAAGTTAAGAAGAGTCGGGTACCCCAAAGTTAATTAAGTCAAAATTTTCTTGAATGTAAAGTCATTTACGATTAAATACGATTGAGGAAACATATCAAAGAGTCCTTTGTGAGATAGAAAGAGAGAGAGAGCTGACACCTACCGCAAGAAGTTAATACACTTACACTCTTTACTTTTGTTCAAAGAAACTAGAGCATTTATCACATCGAAAGATAATTGGAAAGGATTTCTCCTCTTTAATGAATGAGAAATTAGCATCTTTCTTTTTTCATTTGGTCTCCGTCTCTCTATTTACAAGGCTTATATCAACTCACTCTGTCTGGTCAAAAGTTTGTACACACTATTTCTCCAATCTCTGATAACGCTCATATTTCGCACAATTATTTCTTTTACCTGACAACATAAGAATCAATAAAAAAAAATCAACTAATTATTTAATTAATTATTGGTAATAATTATTTTGTTTGGTATCTCAAAAAAGGGAAATAATTTGTATTTGACTGACGTGGTGGTTTAAGCTGAATTATTTCTCTTTATACATCGTGAGTCTTAGTGAACACAACCTGAAAAATAGGACGAAACTATAGAAACGATAGATAACGATCTTCAACGTTCATAGGGTCTCCACTAGCAGAGTAATTGGCCTTAGAACGCTTGAGCCACGATTTCGAATTGAAGTCGTTCCCCTTTTTTTTATTTTTATAAATGCTTTTTTTTAATTGTTAGTCTAGATCTATTACAAATTTAATTACATAACTGATCCAAACTAATTGAAAAGTACACTTAATATAAGCTTTGTTCACGTTTTTATTGCTTATTTTTTTATGTCATGAAAAAGAAGTATTTTACTGTGCACTTAATATCGATTAGGTATGAGGGCCCGAATAGAAAGCAGTTCTTTTCTTTAATATCATAACAAAAAAGTTGAGGCTTCGACTTTGAGCCATGGTAGTCAGCTTGCACCCCTCTGCAAAAAATCCTGCGGGCGCCCATGCCTATATAATGTATTAAAGCATAGATTAAAGTTTAGGCCCTAAATAAACACTACCTGCGCCAAATGGTAGGAGAATGGGGCACATAATGGTTATATTTATGGTATATGCCAATGCTAAACATTTCCTAAAAGCGCTGAACTATAGCTTGTGTAACCTGTTTATAAGATAAGAGATAGGAGACTGTAGATATGATTATATGATATAGAAACAAAACGTTCACGTTTACAAATTCATTGTTTTTTAAACATTTAAAAAAAAAACGTAAACAATAGTTAAGTCAATTTTAGATGGTTTTGAATGTACTCCAATATCACTCTAATAAATACGCATTAAGAACATGTGTGATTTAGAAAATAGAAAAACCGTTAGATTACTTGTTTTATTGAATTGAGTTTGAAGTACCTAAATTCAAGAAAAATAAGATCCGCAGTGTTATTCTCCAGTGTGTTCTAAATTCAAGAAACATAAGTTCTGCAGTGTTATTCTTCAGTGTGTTCTAATGGAGGCACCACCGAACTCGCATATTTGACACAGTTTGAGAGAAAAGACAGCTCACCAAAACAAAATCGTGGCACTGGGCAACAAAAGAAGAAAGTGAAAGAAAGAAGCTAAGAAGAAGTGGATTGACAAAATGTGAAGAAATGGATGTTCAAAGTAATTTTTATTTCTGGTACAATTTGGGTACACTTTATTTCTCCCACAGATCAAGTTGAAATTTAATTTTTTTTTGCAGCTGACAATTAATCAAGTATATAATTAATTACTTTGTTTGGTATTGAACAACGGAAAGAAACAGTACTTGACAGAAGTGGCATTATAAGTTGAATTAGTCCCATGTATACTTTGTGTAGAGAATTAGGTCGTCTTTTAAAAGTTTGAAACAAACAACAGATAGTTCTCTTTCTCCCTTTTTCACCTAGTCTCCAGAAGAGTGATAGGATCCAGAGGAGTGATAGGATCCAGAGGAGTGATAGGATCCAGAGGAGTGATAGGATCCAGAGGAGTGATAGGATCCAGAGGAGTGATAGGATCCAGAGGAGTGATAGGAGAAAGCTAAATTGCATGAAATAGCACTAAACAAACAAAAAATTTGAAGGTATTTTAAATCCTAATTGCACAGATTTATTATTCTAGCCAGATCAGTACAAATTTAATTACATGACTGATCCAAACTAATTGATACAATTACACCTTTTTTTTTTTTTTTTTTTTTTTTTTAAAGTATTTTTTTAATTTTTTTTTTCTAGTTAACTATTTTTCAAAACTTTCTATCACAAAAAAATTTGGAACATTATTTAGATATAGGCTTAGATCTATAATATTTTCAGGTTTTAAGAATAACACTCCTTATTTTTACTAGTAGACAATGTGTATTAGATAGCAGTAGCAAACCTTTATTGGTTAAAACCCAACAGTTTAAACAATTTTAACTAATAATAACTAATAACATACAGAGATAGTTTCAGAGTTTTTATTTCAATAAAAAATAATAATGGCAGAATTTGACATGTTCTAAATTAAATTGCCTTGTAGAAAGAATTGTATATTACAATAAATGCAGAGATATCTCATATTTAATACTTGAGTGTCCAGTTGTAATTTTCTTTTCAAAGTAAAAAAAAAAAATAAAACAACAATAAAAAAAAAATTAACGGCCAAATTTACATTAAAAGTCTGAATGTCATTTGTTCAAATTACATATTTAAAGGTTACTTTCATGTTTATTACATTTATCTTGAATGAAGATTAAGCAGAGTAATAAATTAATCAAGTAATCACATAAACATCAGTCAAGGAATGGTTTGGGTGAAGGGAAAAAAAATCTTGCTCATTAACATTAAATATTGGTATGTACATGAGCTTAAATCTATGCTAAGACCTGATTTACTTAAAATTATAGGAACACTTCCAAATCACAAAACTTAATGCTAGAAATTGATGAACTTTCTGCGTTAAGAGATTTGTTTTTTTAGTTGCACAAAGGAATACAAAAATATGCTGATATCATAAACTAATTTTTAGGTTGTCATCCAACATGATTTTTCTTTGGTAGAATTTAATACATAGAAACTTTATTTGTTTTCTATTCTATACTTAGTTTTCTAGTGTCATCATTGTGCCAATGACCTAGGGAAATTAATTTAACATCTCAATAAACAGTCTTTGTCTAACATTTTTAAAAAAACAAAAGTGATGCAGTATTTCTACATTAACTTCTCTTCAAACTGTTAGAGCTAAAGCTCTTTAGAAACACAATTAAAACTTTTTTCTGAATAAAAATCCACTATTAAAAATACATGAGCATGAATTATTGCCATTAATTTTATTCCTTTTTTGTAAACTGATTAAATAAAAAAAATAATTAGGTACTATACAAAATAAACATGACTGCAATTTTATTTTCTGATATTCTGACTGAATTTAACAAAAATATTGAATTATTACTTTTCAATTGAATGTTTTTTTAAGGGTGAATAGCATGGTTTAAAAAAAATGAACAAACGTAACTGACAAAACAACAATGGCCTGTTTAAATATCCACCATAGAATAACAATATATGTACAATTCAAGGCTACAGTCCTCCTGGTTAATATATGATATATAATATCAAAAAATCTAAAAATAGAGTATATTACAAGTACCAGCAATAACATTAATGGAACATACAGACATGATAAATGACTCACACATGTGATATATATGATCAATGATATGTCATAGATGACTACAAATGACATCATGGATGTCAAGTATACAGGACATGACACAGAAATGTAAGAGACACAACATGAAACTGTAATGGCATAAAACTAAACATTTGCATTATTCTAAATAAATTATTACTACAGGATAACTAAATAATGTAAATTAAAAATCTGAAGTAAAAGAGTTAAATTCTGTAGCTTAAAATCTGAAGTAAAAGAGTTAACTTCTGTAGCTAAAAAAATCTGAAGTAAAAAGAATTAAATTCTGTAAAAGCTACTAATCAAAAGTATTTTTAAATATTTGAATAACATTTATATTTATTCATTTTATATCATTATTACATAGAAACTAGTCACCAAGTTAAGCCAAAAAATCACTCAAAAAACAAACACAAAAAAACAACACAAAAAAACATTTTCACAAAATGAAATATATAAATATACAAAAAATTAACTGTACAAATAGGGGGCACAACCTTTAGTTTCAACTTTAATAAGCATCATCTTGCCAGGCTCAACATAAATTCAAAATATTCTTTTCATTTCTATTAGAAACAGACTTGCAAGTATTCATTTAATGATCAAATTTTTTAAATTACAGAAGAAACTAAAAAGCTCAACAAAATAAATTAATTACAGTTTTGTTCTGTTGCTACAATATAAAATGTTTTTTAAGCTATTATAAATATAAATGATGAATAAAACAATATACAATATAACTGTGCAGTTGTTTCCAAATCAGGCAGCTCTGCATATAGTTTTTTTTTTTAAAGCTAATATAAATATATGTATATAATTGATTATTACTGGAAATAAACATTCAATAAATTTTTTTTTATTAGAAATGTTTGTGCCGGAAAGTTTCGCAAGTTATCTATTTAGAATAGAACATTTTAAAATACAATTTACATTTGCAAAAGGGCCTAAGAATTAATTCATCAATTGTTATTGAATTTAGATATCTTAGTCTTAAATGCTTTGTAAATGTTCATTCTAACAATGTAGTACCACAGAACTGTAAGACCCCACACATTACTTTTTATCTTGAACATAACATTACTTATAGAAAATACAGGCACTAATTGAAATTGTGTTATTGTCTGGCTGTATAAGCTTCAGACATTCCATCAGCAATGAAGATTATCACTTTCAATTCGATGGGAGTGCAAGGTTAGAATTCAGAACCACAGTGATTAAAGGTGGTCACACCTTAGATAATGAAGTACATAACTTTATAAATTAGTTTTACATTATATATCAATTTCATATATTAATTTAATGTTCATATATCTATTATTCCATTCTATTCAAATATTAAAAAATGATTGATGTATAAATATAATATATGTTATGTTATAAATATTCCTTTTTGTCATATGGGGAAATGACATCTTAGGATAGCTCAAATGTTGAGGCTGATCTGATAAAAAATGTTCATATGATTAATGCCATTTATTCCTCAATATTGTGCTACAAAGCTTTGCGCATGGATAGCTTGATGTCATTTTCTGAGTAGAATGGAGTCGTTTAACAAATAAATATACCATAGGCATACATTAATAACTCATTGAATCAAATCAAATCAACTTTGATGAGCCAACTAAAAATCAAGATATTGAAGCTAATCAAATCAACATATTGAATTGCATCAACTCAATAAATCAATTCCTAATAAAACCAAATTCACCCTAGAAGAAAATGAGCAAGCAAAATTTGCCCCTTATAATAGGCAATGAGATTCCACTTTAAAGAATTAAATCTTGGTTAAAAAATAGGTACTTAGCATTTATCTTATTTGCCAATACAAAATCAGTACAAATCATGTTAACAAGTAATCTATTCACAAATATATAATTTACTGATAGAACATAAGCGCTGTATATAAACAATTAACAATGTTTTTATAAGGCACACTTTGTATTAGACTAAAGTTAAAAAAATGCTTGGTTTATCGGAATTGTTGACAATTGTTTCTTTCACTTACACCTTCACCCATCTGTTGAACTGCAGGAGCACCACACATGATCCGTCAACAGTTTTTCTCCATTCTTTCATGACAAGAGATTACAAGTCACACTGAAGCTGATTAGGTTACAAAGCAAAGACCATTTCGAGGTATTTTAAGAAAACATATTTCTTATAGAAACAGGAGGTGGAAAGTTTTTCATTAAGTCAGGTAAGGCTAAAGAGAAAGTAAAGATAATCATTACTGTGACCAATTCTTTTACAGTGTCATATCAAACCTTAACATCAACCTGCTACCGTTGAACATATTAAACACATATTAACTCTTTCTCTCCTAATTGACAATAGCATTGTTGATTTAAACTTATTAAATTAAATTAATGTTTGATTTTATAAACTTTTCTTTGTCTTATGTAGAAAGAGCATGCATTCCCCTTTAATTCTATACCAAATACAACATTTTCTGATAACAAACGAAAATGTTATTAATCAAAAAAGGAAGTGAAATACTACTGAGCAAAATGAAGAATTCTGCTGAAACGTGGAAAATAACTATGCAGACAAAGAGTTAAACTTATTTGGAATATAACGAACCATGAAGTAACCACTGAACAAAATAAATGCAACAAATAATGTTTGTGTTTCAGTTAAATATAAAATCAAAACAAAATAAATATTTATTATTAAAAAATGAACCATAAAAGTCATCTATTAAAATCCAGAAATGTGTCATGTGTAGTTGGGTATAAGATTAACAATATAGCTGTATGATTGTTAACTAAATATTTACAAAACTCAAAAATCAAATAATTATGCAAGATGAATATATGCCTGTGTCAATTAATGACGTCTGAGCCTCATGAAGAATATATATTATGTTCTTTATTATGATTAAATATATAAATATGCAATGAATGCATCTGGTCCCTTTGAATATAGAGAAAAAAAAGATGAAGACTTAAAATTCCTAATCAATGAAACATTTAATAAATATCAATAAATTGAATATTTAAAAACTGAAATATGTATAAATATTACAAACAGTCGTTTCCTTGCAATAGATATTTACTTTTAAAAGTATTTTTACATTTTAAAAATTAAATTTATAATATACAAAATGCTTTCAAGACAAAATATAAATCAGCATTGATTGACAGATAAATTGTTAAATTTTAAAAAAAAGTGATAAAAGAAGCTCAGTATTTTCTGTTGCCATTAATTACATATTATAATTTTAAAACTTGTGTATATAATAATTATGCTCTAAAACTGTAAACATTTTAACAAATTGTATATAACACTACTTTAAAAAAACAATTTAATTAAAACCACAGCATTGTCTATAACTCTTTGTTATCCTAATACCACACTGGTAAGTGGTGAAATTATTTAATGTATACATTTCCTTCTCACGTTAAAGGAGTTACAGTGTTTAACCTGTACATGTTAGATTGATAGCAATAATCACTAATCAGGTAAAATTACTTTATTCTATTTAAAGTAATATCGAATTAGAAACTCAGACAAACTTAAACATCAAAATAAGTTTGTATCTTTTAAAAGTGTATTCGTAGTCCTAGCAGACAACTGAAAGGACTTGTGAATATTCAAATATAATCACATATATTTCAAGACTGTCTCTCAATTCTGCCTAATACAGCTTCAATCTTTAGAAAAAGTTATTAGATTTTTTTTGGTTCTTTATTGCAATTAATTAAAATATGTCCAAACAACCAGTTTTTGTGCTAAAACAGATCTCAATATCCACAAAACAGTTTTATATCAAAGCATATTGACACAAAAACATTACACCAACATTTTTAATGATTTTTACTTACAGAATTAAGGCCAATATAACAAACAAAGTACTATTTTTAAGGAATAAGCTGTCTCTTAGGCATGACAATAGTTCACTTTTACATCTTTAAAAAAAATAAAACAATTCTGTTGAATGGAAGAATAGATCAGAATTTATGGTCTTCATCCTCTTCCCCCATGTAGAATGTTGGTGGAGCCCCTCCATTGGTATCAATGATGGGGGTATCATACTTGGTCTCATTCAGGGGCACCATCTCATCATTGTATCGTGTCTTGCTGGTCCTGCGCTCTCTGCCATTAGATTTGTCATGGCGCTTTTTCTTGTGATGCCTAGAAGGAATATTTTCATACATTTTAAGATACAGCACATGTAGTTAATAAGCAGTTATATATAAGCTTATATGAACTCACTCTGTCAGTCTGGTAAAAAGTTTGTACACATTATTTCTCCCACACTCATTCTTGGATAAAGTTAAAACTTTATACAATTATTATTTACTTGAGTCAATTAAAAAATGTAACCAATTAGTCAATTAATTGTTGGTAATTAATTATTTTGTTTGATATCGAATAAAGAAATAACTTCTACATTATTGAGAGATATAGTTGTAAGTGCAGAGTTCTTTCTTTCCTTTTTATTATTTTGCTTGTTTTTTAAAAAATGATTTTACAGTATTGTAAATAAATTATAAATAGCAGAACTTAAGAAATGATGGCATAAATAGGTGAATTTTTTTTTTGTCTCTTTGATTTTAGTATTGTAAGTAAACTAGCTATTTAAAATCTTTAAGACCAATTTACATGCATTTATATACATATATAAAAAAAAAAAAAAGAACAAATCAGACCACACTTTTTCATTCCTAATTTTCTAACATTTTAACTAGTTCAACTTAAAGCACAAAAAAAATAAATAAGAAAGCGCTCTGAAGTGAAGCATTCTAAAACCTTAATTAAAAAAAAAAAAAAGTGCAAATTATTTTGGTGCATTTTAAAGCATTTCAAGCAGGGTTTGGTTATTTAAAAAAATAACTAATACTAAAAAGGTTTTTACACAAAATAAAAAAATATCTAATAATAGAAAAAATAATGTAATAATGTAAATAAAAGGATAGTTTGTTCACTGGAGTCATAGAAACTTAAAATATAGCAACAAAATGAAAAGATCAACCAAGTCCACTCGTGTCCACAGGCACAGACTGACCCACCTATTATTCAATTCCTCAGCTTCAACCACCATATTCTTGGAATCTCTCCTCAACTGCATCCAGATACCCGTCTTTGCCATCTCCTCGCTGATGTTGACACGATCCGTATCAAGTGACGATCGTCTGTTTTAATTACATCAATACGTTTGTTTTCGTTCATAAATAATGACTTTCAACTTTCCCCTGGGTTTGTCTTGAGTCAGTATTTTTTTTTATCAAGCTAGCATGCTCTTCGCATTTCATTTATAAGTAATCATTAATAATTTCCTTCACCACTAGCGAGGTATTTTCTTCCAACCATTAGCATTAATAAATTCACTGATTGAATGAATATAAGAAAATACACAGAGGCCAGGTTAAAAAGAAAAATCCTAGCAGCTACTTATTATAACTTTAAGACCTATTTTAGTCAATGTATTGTTGGCATAAATATACAGTGTTAGAAGGTTAAAAATACTTTTACTACCCTAAATGAGCGTTATGCTTGTTAGTCAAGAACATTGATGGATGTGACAAAAATCGTATACAAAATTGGTTTGTGTAAAATATATTTATTTCATATTAAATTATTATAAAAATTAATGGTGCACATAAGAGTTGTTTAGATAAGGGGTGCAGTATGAAGGGTTTTATATATATGTAAAAAGAAACAATAATATGCAGAGTGTTAAAAAAGTAACACAAAATGTTTTTTGAATCAATTAGTCCTTTATGAAGCTGATGTCAGTCTATAATTTTACACACTAGTTATTTCTTGTGGGCACTGAGGCTCAATGGTTAATCCCTTAGCTTCCAAACGTAAGGTCCTGGATCCGAATCTTGGTGATTTTGAGTTTAGGGTTTTTTAGGGCCCCACTGAATTCACCCAACTCTGATCGGTACCTGACATTAGTTGGGGAAAGTAAAGGCGGTTAGTCCTTGTGCTGGCCATAGGACACCCTGCATGTTAACTGTTGGCCAAAGAAACAGATGACCATAACATTATCTATCCTATAGATCGCAAGGTTTGAAAGGGGAACTTTACTTTTAGTTTTTATTTCTTTCTTGTAATGCTTTCATATTGCTAGGAATCTTTCCAGTGAGCTTGCACAATAAAGTTCTTTTATTACAGTCAAGACTTCTACATAAGACAATGTTATGAAAATGTTCATGAACATCTAGTTATTTGCAACTCTTTACTGAATACAAAAATAATTTGAGTTGAATACAGGGAATACCCACTAAAGTGTAGTTAAGATACATACACACATTTGAGTCATGTACAGGAATATTCATTAAAAGCAGATTCAAAATAGGGAAATTTAATCATAAGATGATTTTGTTTTGAAGAATTATAATGGTCAACTAGTATTTTTACTGTGTGGCCAATTACCAAATTTTTTTTTTTTCTCAAAGCTAATACATAAACTGTCAAATTTTTAGGGAAATCATTAGAGCCTTTTTGAAATCCAGGTCATAGTTTCTGAACCCATGAAGAGTTTGTCAGCTATGAAGATGAATTGTAAAAGTAGCCACAAATTTTCATCTTTAAGTAAGTAAGTAATTTTGCGTTACTTTTTCAACACACTGTATATATATTTTTTAAAATATTGAAAACAATAATAGATTACATGCTAATTTTTTCTTGATGAAACCAAAAAAAAATGTTTTATATGTGTGAATATATATATGTTTATATATAAGTGATTTATATACTAAAATTATGCAAGAAAAAAAAGCCTACAGAAACTAATGGGGAGGTGTTTTGTGGCACATGCTAAGTTAATTTTATATAACAATTAATATTGCATAATAATATTGTAATTTTGTTAAAAAGATAAAAATGAATGAAGTTAATAAATTATATATTTATACTGCCATAATTACTATCTACATTGTTCATGGTGAATAAAGCAAGCATTGAAAATATGAATAAAAAATCTAAATTAAAAACTATTTATTTTATCTAGTTGTTTATTCTACAGTTCTAACATGAGCATTAGTTCGACTAGTAACTGTTAATTTTTGTCCATACCTGATATTGATAGGCCTGTTGTAGCTCTTGTTCTCTCCCATTCTGTCAACTTTGATCTCCATCAGTTTGTCGAAGTGCTCATCGTGGACAACATCAGAGTCCTGGCAGATATAATAGAAACGCTGTCATGTAAAAGTGGCGGCTGAGTGAGTTATGTGCTTGGCTTTGGAACCAAGAGGTCACAATTTTGAACCCTAGCAAAGACTGGGATTTGATTTGGAATATTTAGGATGCCCCTGAGTCCAACTCTAGTGGATTTACATTGGGGAAGCAAGGACAATTGGTCATTGTGCTGGCCACATGACACCCTGGCTTCTTAACTGTTGGCCATAGAAAAAGATAAAAAGATGAGCTTTATTTTATATCATCTGCCCTCGTAAGTAGCAAGATCTGAAAGGCGTAATTTATTGCATAAGCTAACCACCTTTCATAAACTGTTCTTTTTGTTTTCAAGCCTTTCAAAGTATTTTTCAAGTTTATTATTAATAAATGGCTCTAAATCAACACCGATAACAGTAAACTCAGGTGTACCTCAAGAAACAGTCTTGGGTCCACTACTAGTTTAATTTACATAAATGATTTACCAAATTGCATTACTTCAGGAACAAAAGTCAGATTATTTGCAGACGATTGCATAATATATAGAACAATAAAAACAACACAAGACACAGATATTTTATAAGAGAATTAGATGAATTACAGAAATGGGAATCAAATTGGAGCATGTCTTTCCACCCAGAAAAATGTCAGTTGTTAAGAGTAACAAAAAAAGAACTAAAACAAATTAATTCCACTTATCTTATTCATGGCAAACCAGTAACACAGACTAAAAACGCAAAATACCTAGGTGTTATAATAAATGAAAAACTGTCATGGAATCCAATATATTGATGAAACTATAAAAAAATCAAACAAAGCATTAGGATTTATTAAAAGAAATTTCTATAAATCAAATAAGAACATAAAACTAAAATGTTATTTAACCTTGGTTAGGCCAATAATAGAATATGCATCCTCCGTTTGGGACCCCTCAACTCAAGAAAACATTAAGAAACTGGAACAGACACAAAATAGAGCAGTGAGATTCATAACAAATGAATATTCACATTTGACTAGAGTAACACCTATAGTAAAATCACTAAATTTAGAAAGCCTTCAGGACAGAAGACTCAAAAGTAAAGTAGCGATTATACATAAAACACTGAACCATAATTTTCAAATACAAAAATAAAATTTAATAAAATACTCTGAAAGACACAAAGATAAAGGCACATTCCTCATCCCATATGCTAGGACAAATTTGTACAAATACTCCTTCTTCCCTAGTGCTATTAGAGCATGGAATGGGTTGCCTGAGCTAGCCAGGAAAGCCAGTGACTTGGCAGAATTTAAGTAATTGGTTAATATGCATGACGCTTAGGACGTAATCATTTTCTTTTTTGAAGTAACGTCTGTATTATATAAGATAAGAAGATTACAGTTTTACTTTATCAGAAGCTAGACTTTTTAAAAATCCTTGCGTAAAATAATAAACTTTATATATTTATCAACGCTTCAATTAAATTTTATATGACAATGTATAAATTTCACTCACAGCTTATATAGAATTAACACATAAATAGTAACATGATGATGAAAAATGTATAGATATATGTCACATCACAATTTGATAGCCAGTGACATGAATATAGTTGGAAAGCACGGAATACACTTTATATTTGTGTTTCGCTGGAGAAACAATCGTCCACAGTTGCATTGTGGGTAAGAAATTTCATTTTGGGAGTTGACCAGATGGTCAGAAGTCAGTAGTCGCCATGTTCTTGAACTGTATGGATGTTTAATGCAGTTAGTGCAATAAGTTTTGCTAGTCGTGTACTTGACATAGTTCATGAAATTGTACAATGGATTTTGTGAGATGAAAATGATATTTCTTGATGGCTGGATTTGCCAATATATTGTGTATTGTATTTTGTGATTAATAAAAGTAATGTCTGCTACTTGGATACTTGAATGCTGTATATTAATATTTGTTGTACTGTGCTAATTAGAGTAAATATATGCGGCATCAAGTAGTACAACAATTCACGTGAAACAAGACATCTTTAATTACTCCAATATGTATAATCAAATGTCACTTAATAAGTGACAATATGTACGGTAGTCTAAAAATGCATAGGCATTTACTCTATATGACAAAACATTAAAAACAAAGAAAATTTATTTCTGATAGGAAAGACAAAAAATATATAAAAGTTTTTAACTGAATAAAAAAATAACAAGACAGTACCTCTTCATCTTCTTGATCTGCCTGCTCTGCTAATTTCTTCTTCTTTTCATCCTCTTTAGCCTTCCTGGTAGCCTCAGGCATCAAATCATCCAGCCACTTAAGTTCTCTCTGTGTGAAGATGTAGTCCATGGCTTTGCGGACAAAACAAGTTCCAAGAACCTACAACATGAAGAGTTACTTTGATTTATTTAAACAGTTCAATACCAAAAAACAACAACATTGTTTCCTGCTATAGTCAGTTATTTTGTTTCCCTTTCTACACATACAGACATAGATCTACCCATTCCAAGTCAAAGTCTAAAATCTTATAAAATGGGGGAAAATGTTTGAGCATCAGTCACATTTATTTGTATGGGGAAATGCTTACAAATGCATTTTGTATGATACAAAAAATAAAAAACAATTATCAAAACATAATCTGTGAATAGACATATTTTACTATATATATATAATTTATAAGAAATTACTTTTAAAACAATGACTTAAATAAATAAATGCCCTTGTTTAGAGTAGTTATTTATAATGATTCATAAGAGCTAAGAATGTTTTAAAAATAATTTGCTTCAAGAATGTTTTACCATGACAGGGAAGACAATGGAGACAGCTTTGATCGACTTGATGGCACACAGCACCCCCAGACATATGATCTGAATGAAGGTGAAGATGTGGACTCGGTTGATAGGGACATGTCTGAGATAGATGTAGTCAGGCTGGTACTTGGCTGGTTTAAAGAACAGTAAGATTCTGTCGATAAACTGAAAAGCAAATATAAAGCTTACAATGATATTTTATTTGCTATAAAATGTTACATTTCTCAGCTGTAGAGTTGATTGCACTTTTTGAAAATAAAGTAAAATTTATTATGTATACTGACTATAACCAAAATTTATGTCAATTTTGAGTCATTTGAGGGTTTGGCTTTTTTTTCTTCTTTTAATTGTTACAAAAAAAAATTAAAAAAAAACAACAACACACAAATTGAATATGAAATAAGCTTCAATGGCTTGTAGATGACAAATATTAGATTATTATATTTAAATGCCCAACATAACCAACAATGTGTACAGCAGTGCTGAACAACTGAAGTGAACAGTGCTTTATTTTTCCTTGGCACGGTCTGCATAAAGCTTCCAGCTCAGCAGCAAAAAGCTGGCTAGAAGAAAAAGAAGTATGAACTGAGAGGCAAAATCATTAGGTGCATACCTGCATTCCCTTCAAAGCTGCAATACCCATGTACAGGAAGACGCCATACAAAACAGCCATTGGAATGTATTGCAAGACACCAGTAAACAAGACAGAGGCACCACTTAGGATACCAACCAACAGAGCTGTCACTCTCTGCTCTCTGGAACAAAAGAAAGCTTTTAACCGTTATGGTCAATTTAAACATGAAAATGGATGCAAAGTTAAAAAGCAGTATGCACACACCACACAACATCTTTCATTGTTCTTTGTAATAAAAAAACAACAACATAGTATTGTTTGGCCTAGAACTGAGAGGATTAAACATTTGTGAATAAATAACATTTTGTTTAATATCTTCTAACAAACAAAATAAAAAACTTTCATTTTTAAAAAAAGCTTAAAAAACACACACACACACACAAATATATATATATATATATATCAATACTGTAAAATTCATTTCCCTTTTATACATCAAACAAGATTAATTAAATACCACTAATCAATTAATTAACTGGTTAATTTTTTGACTGACTCATGTTTTGGTAGGTACATTGAGTAAGTGTGTTAAGTTTCAACTTGATACAAGAATTGCCAAATTGGAGAAGTAACATATACAAAAGTTGTTATAAGCTTTGTGAAAATTGTCTCTGTGGTAAACAGATGTAGTAATTACATAAATATGCACCACCTTTTTTAGGATGTGATTTTTTAAAATGTAGCTCCTGGTCACAAACCATTTCTCAGACACAGAACTAACAGACACAGCGATTAAAAATTATAGTGCCAAGTTACATTATGTATGGTCAATTAAGGCAAAGAGAGAGAATTATTAGTGAAGATATGAGGGAATAGCATCCTCATTTTAGACAGCCCTAAATTTTAGTGTTCAGCATTAAAGTCAAACTTAAAAAAAAAAAAAAAAAAGAAGAGATGACGCCAAATAAAATTTGAAAAAATTACCTGACTCCTAAGAACACTGGTCTCTCTCCTGGGGCAGTACACTCAGACTCTTTCCTTAAACTCATGACATGGGCTAAGGCTGAGACAGTGGCGGCCACGTACCAAGGCAAGCCCAACAAGGAACATACAACAATGCAGATAGCCACAACAAACATATCAAGATGGTAGCCACTGCCTTTCTGTTAGATGAGAGAGATACACCTAAAGTTATTTTCTCGAAGATGTGAGAAATAACAATAGAAGTGTTATTTTCTTTAAGATGTCAGAAATATTATACCTAAAATTAATGATTTATAATGAGCTTTAGAATCATTTGAATTAAACTTAAAAAAATATTGCTTTTTAAGGGTGTTTTGTTTTATGCTTTTGGACATTGCTTCAGAAATGAAAATAATAATGTCCTAGAGCAAACAGGGACATCCTCGTATAACTTGAGGCCACACTTTCATGGAGGACCTCAAAACAATGGACATCAAGTGAGTAGAGGCTTCAGACATTGCAAAATGAAAGATCTTTGTGGAGAAAACTTGCCGCCCAATACACCAAACTAAGGGAGGATCTAAGTAAGTAAGTCTAAACCACATGCAGAAATGCAGAAGATGGCAGTTGACAGGATTTGAACCCAGACTATCAAGATGAGGGAGGCACCAAACTAAAGGAGGATCTAAGTATGTAAGTCTAAACCACATGCAGAAATGCAGAAGATGGCAGTTGACAGGATTTGAACCCAGACTATCAAGATGACAGTCCAAAACACATACCGTATGACCAGGCAGCAATCCTCCATGCATGCACTAAGAGGCAATGTCAAGTTCTATGACACAAGTTTTACTTACCTCCAGTTTATTCTCTTTTCTGTTAACAATGACTGCTGTGATCTGTTGGTCCATAAAGATCAAGATGACAGCCAGGAGTGCAGGGATAATTGCAGCAAAAATTAACCAGACTGGGTTCTTGTCAGAGAAAGGGTTGATAAACCAGCCTCTAGCATCATTGCTTGGCTGTAAAGGAAGAACACATTTTTGTATAAGCAACATAAACATCCCAGTTTTGCTTTTGTAAGAAATAAAAAACTCTGCCCGCTCCTGCTATTCATTGTAAAAGTTGATAACAGTGGAGCTTCACATGTTAGGTAGATTTCACTATATGGAGTACTGACTATTTGTATGCTACAGTAAGAAAAAAACAGCCATCAGGAAAGTGTTTATATCACTTAATTACCTTGAACTCTGTTGGCACATTTAATTTGGGTGTTTTGATTCCAATGCAGATATCAATAACAACCATGCTGATGATGGCAATAAGGACAGCAAAGTCACTCAGAGTTTGTCTTACCTGTGGACAGTCAATGAAGTTATTAATTTCATCATTAATTCATTATCAATATAAATTTTTTTCAATTCAAATGAAAGATTTAAACAACAAAAATTAAACAGAGAGCAGACACATACACATATCAGTTGCTTCCCATTCTTTATCATTTCATTAATGTCTTTTAAGAGCTTTGACAAATTTAAATTAAAAAATATACAGAACTGCCAAAATGTAATTTTTATATCCATATTAATCAAGGTGGGAAACGGTGCAATAATTAGAAGATTAATATAACAGTAGAGCAAAAGTATCTATTAAAATTGCTAACTGATGAATTATTTTTATGATTTAATGTTTTTTTAAATGAAATTTCGGCTTGGCTAATTAGTTGTGTGGTTTGCACTTGCATTGTCACCACAATGGTATAAGACTAAGATGCTGCTGGATATTATCCTCCTCTCCCATACCACAGGTTGGAACTATGAACTTTTCTTATACCTCAATATGAAGACTTAAGAATTAAGGCAACTACTAAAGAAATATATTCAATGATAAAAACTAGATTGACGATGACTTACAAATGTGGGGAAGAAGGCACTGGTCTTGGCATTGGTCAACATAGAGGCAATAACGTATGTGCCTAAAAATAGCAACACTGAAAGGAAAAAGGCATCAGGCTCATAGTGAGGTGTATTACAACCAACATCAACAAAGTTTCCACCGTATTCAGAGCAGTTCTTTTTGCTCATGGCTGTCCAGTTGAAGGTTGAAGTTGACAGATTTAGCCACTCATATGACTCATTGGTGACTAGAGGGGGAAAAAAGAAGACTGTTTATGAAACCTGTTAAAAATATTTTATTTAAACACTTTGTTGTTTTTTTTAAACACACATTCCACAAATAGTGATGTTGATATTGTTGTGAACCTAAGGGAGATAACTCAAAGGGTAAAGAAGATAAAATTGATGTAACAGTGGATGTGTAGATGGTTGACAACAACAACAAACACAAACAGCGGTTCTCAAGTCTTGGGTTTACTTTCACCACACACAGTCCAGTTCTTGGATTAACCTGTCCTTCTGCTAATTCCCATTTCAGCTAATTTGTCAGTTACAGCCAAAACTAAGCATTTTGTACTTGATCATTTAAAATAATTAACAAGAAAACCCATTGATGCAAAATGAACTGTGAGATCATAGATTAAAAAAATTAAGACAAAAGAACAAAATAATATTTAAAAAAAACATTTTTGTTGAACAGACTTATGGTCCACTTACAGAAAGGGATGACATCTGAGATGTTACCAAAAACAAATCTGAAGATGGTGTTGTTCAAGCTTGTGATATTTGAGAAATCCATGCCTGTTGCATTTACCAGCACATCTGAAGTGTTTGGGGAAAAACACTCACATGTGTAGTTCAGTGGGGCATCAGGATTGAAATTTACTGGTGCGTCCTGAAGAATATCTGAAAATGGACAAAATTTTTTTTTTATAAAATACACTTAATGATTTGTAGAGTTTATAAGGAAGTAGTAACCACTAAGTTAAATGTAATGTGTATAAAATAGTGCAAACATGAAGTTTCTTTTAAAAACATGTCAGCTTTTAAAGCAAGTAGAGTGTCAAAATTTTCATTGGCTTAAGAGTGTGAGTGTCCAAAAATAGTTGATATAAAAAGGCCAGTGAGACCAAGACCAAAGGAAAAGATAATTCTTCAGATGGCCAAAATGAGAAATCGGCTCTTCACTGACTCTCAATCTGATGCTCTTTTGAAGTGAAGCCTGTTTCTTCTCCCCTGTGAGATTGGAGGCCAATCTGTGAATCCCCACAAGAGATTCATTCATATTCCTACTCTGTACTGGCAAAGCCTTAAAAGGGCCCACCAACACAACAAGCAACCCCCATTAAGATTGGAGTGGAAGCTTTCTATGTATATGGTAGTATGGAAACCCACAGGAGGTTAGCTATTTCAAGTTTACCAATCAATCTCTACAAATGGCCACAGTGCTTGGTTATACCACCCAATGTCAGTTTGGCCTAACCAAATAAGCCCAACTTATCAAATCAGGTCTTTACACATTCATTCTTCCCTTGCAAAGCCATTTAATTTAAGGTATTAACATAAAGACAACATACCAAGTGTCTTCTTGAAAGCCTCCACAATGAAGATGACAGCGATCAAACTGGCAAAACTCTCTTCTGTAAATCTGGTAATGTATCTGACTAAAGCAGAAAGGTCAAAGGCTACAACCACCAACAGCAAAAAAGCAGTCCAAAGACCTATCCAGGCTCTGAAGGGGAGGAAATCCAACTCTTGCTCTCTACAAGAAAACAGAAAATTGTAAACAAAAATAGTTTTAAATCATGAGTTGTGTTGAAGTAAACAGACAAACATTTCAACATTTTGAAAATAGTACACCTAAATTTTGTCTTAAATTTTTTCAATTTTTGGCTAAATATGTCAAGCCATGTAGACACAAATACTTTATTTATGAAACTGGAAAACAGTGTAAGCATACTTTTAAAAAGACCAATTAAAACATTGCACTAAAACTGCACCCTAATAATAAAAGATCATGCCTAGCTTTAACATTAAGAGCAGTATATTTAAATTTGGGAATCTGCTTGACAATAAAACTTCCCCTTTCAGACCTTGTTGTCTATAGGGCAGATGATGTAAAGGTCCTCTGTTTCTGTGGCCTATGGTTAACGAGGGTGTCATGTGGCCAGCACAACAACCAACAGCCTTTTCATTTCCCCAACTAATGTCAGGTACCCATTTAGAGCTGGGTGGACTCAGAGGCACCCAAAGATCCTGAAATTAAAAATCCCAGTCTTCACCATGATTTGAACCCGGGAACTTGACAATAGTGTAAAAAAAAATTCAATTTGTACTGACTTGCAGAAATTAAACAAGATCATTTCCAATATCAGCATGGGTCCAGTACTGCCCAGTATATTCAAAGGCTGGCCAGCAAACAGTGCATACAGAATTCCAGTTATAGCAGCAGTCAGAATACATTCCATTGTTCCCTGAAATACAGCAATGTAAATAACTAACCAATTTTCTAAAAATATCCCAATATCTTTAACTAATAAGTTCTCTGAAATGCAGCGAATTGGTCTATAACTAACCAATTTGCTAAAATATTGCAATATCTTGAACTAATAAGTTGTCTGAAATTTGGATGTCTATGACCAATAATTAAATTGATTTCCATTTATCTTATCTTATAGATTACAGACTTAATTCAAAACAGCAGATAATTATGTTCTTAGCATTTAATGTGTCAATCTAGTCATGTTTTTTGATCAATGACTTAATCTCTGTTAAGTCGTTGTTTTTTCTCTAATAGTACTAGGGAAAAAGAAGCACTTTACAAATTTGTTCTAGGGTATGGATTAAGAAATATGCCTCTATCTTTGTGTCTTTCTGAGTATTTCATTACGTATTGTTTTTCTATTTGTTAATGCTGCTGAGTATATTATAAACAGATAAAATTTTGAGTAGAAATTTTAGATTGGACACATACATATTTAAAAAATCAATTAATTAGTAGGCCCTAATTTTTAAGTTTGTATAAAGTCAAGCATTATTTTTTAATTTACCTCTCAAAAAAAACTAATAATGCTATAACCAAATAAACATAATTTTACCATGTACTGATTAAACATTATTTTTACCATGTACTGCTCGGTAGCTTGGCCCAAGAGACCACCAAATGTGACATTAGGGGTCAAGGTAGCCAGGTAGAGAAAAATGACAGATGCCACACACTGGATGTGAAGACAGTCTTTAAAATCACTTGGATACCAGGGAAGCTTTCTTTTGATGTCTGCTATCAAACCTCCAAACAACCTAAATAGAGGTTAAAAAAATAATTTATGTCATGCCTGATTCTATTAGTAAAAGTTTAAAAAGAAAAATTGTGTATAATTTTTTAAATTTTTAGTTGTTTTTTTTTCAAAAACAAAACACTATAAAAGTAGATAAACATTTTTTTTTAAATTCTTATTTTTAAGTGTGAAATTTTAAAGTATTTGTAAAGATTTATAGGAAATATTTGATTTGTTGCATTACTTTCCATGTTTCATTGCATTTTAAAATTTTATTACATTTTGAACCATAATCTTTTTTAAGACTACATGTTCTATGTCAGAAAACAAAAGTGCATTAAAGAAGTGTATGTTAAAATAATTGCAATGATTTGTATAAATTCTCTTCATTGTCTCGAAAAAGATTGAGCCATCTAACAAAACTTTAGAATCAAATATAACAAGATGAAATAAATGACCTTCCAGTTCTCTGAAGTGTGGGATCACAGTGAGACTCTTCTTCCTCTTCTTCATCATCCATGATCTGTGGTTTTGGAATCCTACGTGGTGCCTAAAAAGATGCAAAAATAATTTTCTATAAATAATTTATGTAAAATAATATGTAATAAATGTAGTAATTAGGTAAAACATTATGCAAATTTACTTCAGATAAAGTTTTTGCAGGACAAAATGGTTTCAAGCATCCTCATAAAATCACTTTTGAGCAAATTTTTTGCATGAATTATTATTATTATAGCTTTTATATAGCGCTACTTTCATGCTTATAGCATGCTCAGAGCGCTTTTGGTCCAATCTCATTTGTGGACCAGTGGGGGGGAGGGGGTATCTAGGAGTTGGTTTTCCGTGCTGCCTTTAGGCGCTCAGTAAATACAACTCTGCCCGAGTCGGGTGTCGAGCCTCGAGCCCCCTTCTAGGTAGCCAAGACAAGCCAAGTTCAAGTGCACTTGGCCTCTCGACCACGCTTCCCACGTTATGTTATATATATGTTAGTGTCTTTTTCAGACCTTGAAAATCTATTGTGCAGATGATGTAAAGGTCATCTGTTTCTATAGCCGATGGTTAACAAGTGTGTCTTGTGGCCAGCAAAATAACCAACCATCTTTTGCCAACTAATGTTAGGTACCCATTAGAGTTGGATGTACCAAGAGGTGGGATGGCTGCCTGGTCATGCGATTTGCCCGCTGGACTGTCATTCAGATTTATTGATGGTCCAGGGTTCAAACCCTGCCAGCTCCCATCCCCCGTCGTCCTGCGGGAGGTGACTAGGAACTCTGAATGAACATCCAAAACGTAAAACATTTTACAACAAACAAACAAGGGGTGTCCTGAAAATCCTGAAAATCAAAATCTTGTCTTCATTGAGATCAAGCCAGGGACCCTAATTCAGAAGCCAAGTACTTTACCACCCAGCCATGATGCTTTATATTATATATATATATATACATTTAATTTGATTTTAAAAACTTCATCAAAAGCAATGTTTACCTGCGAGGGGACACTTTGTGGAGGTTCTATCCTGATTTTGGGGTCCCATTCTCCAGGAGGTAGGGCTGTCACCTGGTCCAAAAACTCATCCACACCTGCTAGAATGTCTTGTCTGTTTTTAGCTTTGTAAGCAACTTCCCTGAACACCTGACGACACGTTCATTTACAAATGTTAACACAAATAACAATGTTAGACTATACCAAAATATTATTACAGTGTTCAATGTTACTATTAGCCCCCCAAAACATTCCCAAAAAGTCAGTGCTCCACCTAAATACCAATTGCGATTTTAGTTATCAGCCAAGCAAAAACCAAAACATAAATAAAAAAAACTTATTATATTCACTGGCCCAAGCTGTCAAAGATCTAAAATAGAGAAGCAGGAAACTAGATCAAAGATTATCAAAGATTCCTGATGCAATGCTGGAATCAGGGCTGGCCTTAGATAACTGAAAGCCCTAGGCAAAGTGAATTTGGTGGGCCCCAAAATGAAATAGAAAAATAAAAAAATAAACAGCTAAAAATAAAATTATGCAATTTAAAACTTTGTCAGGTTTTGTACTCTAACAATAACACTGGGCACAAGTCTCACTATTTCTTGTCTAAAAAAAATTGTTCAGAGTCCTGTGTGAGGCCCCCATCAATAAGATGCCCTAGGTAGCAGTGTCGTGTGCATCTAGAGTTGCTTCTTGTGGGATGTTTCTCTTGTGTGCACTATAATGGTTTGGGTTTTAGTTCCTAGGGTAGCGCTTTGTTGATGTCATTGCTTCTTTGCCTCTGTTGTGGTTGTGCAGATGGCGGATCTTTGGTTTCTAGTTTTCTTTGGTATTTTCTTCCCCAGTATTGGGTAAGTTAGTTTATTTTACTTTATTCTTCATGGTGTAGCTCTAAATTTGTTGGTCCTATGATCTTGTGAATGGGGATCTCAAGGAAAGCATATTTTTCTTGTTTAAAGATGCAGGATTGGGACTCTGCCGGAGTCAAGTCTGATTTGTAGGTTTTGTTATGGTATTTGACTACTGACCATGGCATTGGGTGTGGGCATTGCGAGCCCTGATTGACTGTGGCATTGAGATTAAGGTGTGCTATAGTCTTTTGAATAGATTGTATAACTTGTTAAAGCCTTTGTAAATGCTACCAATATTTATTCCTCATTTTTGCAACATCATATCATTACTTTATTAAACCTTTGTTTTGCTATATGCTATATTCACTAATATACATTGCTATTTGCATTATTTATTCTTTTGTTACTCATTTCGTAAATTGATTGTTAGATTGTTAGGGGTGCCCAGGCAGACAAGCCACGGCTAGATTACAACCCCGACAGGAATTTAATAAACACTGTTAAGGTGGGGAGTAAGGGTAAGTACTTCATACCCTAGATTAACTCTGTAAAACCCACCCTGACAAGCTGCTTAGTTTGCCTATGCCTAAGTACAGCCCAGGTAACATAAGCTATAGCCCACTTGCCCCCAGATATTGTTTTGCACACAAGCAAAGGAATAAATTGCTTCATGTTGATTACAATGGGGCCCATATCTAAAATAACTTAAGGCCTTATCAAAATCTAAATCTAGTATTGCCCAGATGGCAGATGAAAGGTTTGATCTGATTTGAGTCCTTTAAAGCCATAACATTGTTTTAAATACCTCATCCACCATGATGGTTGACATGGACCTGCCAATTTCAACATTCTTCTGTTGACTTCCAGGTGGACCAAAGAGAATAAACATAAACCTGGAGGGAATAGGCACTTCAGTGATGTCCCCTATATTTCTACCTTCACACAGTCGTATAAACGCCACCACCTACAAACAAATTGACCAAAAAAATAGAAGATAAAATAAAGCAAAACAGATAAATTTCACAATTATTATGATTATTATGGCATTACTTTCCTCAAGATATGTTTTGAAATATATTTTCAACAATAAGATGGGCAATGTCTTTGATTCTGAAGATTAAAAAAATGAGTGCAGTGTTTTAAATGGCTACGCAAACCCAGTTGCATCCTGCATATTTTTCCACATCTGAAGCTGTCCAATGCCGTCTCAGACTACTGAACCACTATGTTCGACATTAAGCCAAAAGAGTGGTCTTTGTCTGTGCAATCCCCTTTCAACTAAGAAAATCAAGAGCCCTAACTGTGTTTCAGAAAACCTATGTTTTTTAAGATGTCAATTTTCAATAACTGACTATAATTAAATTAAATCCTGTACTGTATTACTATATCTTAATGTCTGATTTTATAACAATTGTAGCTTTTAGAATTTTTATTTCTCAAAGAAAAAAAAAGTAATATTTTAAAAACAAAAAAATCAAATTACTACTTAATGTTCAAATAATGTAGTTAAACTTAACATTTATATTTTATTTGGCCTAATTGATTCTAAATCTGGTCATGGTAGATCTACACATCAAGACAGAAATCCTCTTCACTTTTCTGGCATTAATTTTCATTATGCCTTTTTTGTACTACAATTATCCCCTTTAAATATCATTTCTGAATGTCTCACTTGATAGATACTCACTTGATAGTTGAGACAATCAAGTTCACCAACCATAATGTTAGCTGCCTCAGCGCCAGCAGGAATCTTTCTCATAAAATGTTCATTCAACTGTGTAAATATTAGATAGATAAAAATGGTGATTAAAACCAAATTAAAGTAGATATATTTAATACATAAAAGAGTTTACATTTTTAACAACAAATGGAGAGTACAGATTGATAGCTACTTCAAGTGTTATTTCAAAATGATTTTCAGGATTGCCATTTAAAGCCAAAAGAATGTGATGTGTAGTTACCAAAGAAAATAATGAGGGTTCTATTTCCCATTTAAATACAAATAGCAAAACAAATTTACACAAGAGAAGCATTTAATTGTCAACATACATTTTATTTCTACACATATGTATCCATAGTTAACATACGAAAATGAACATAAATATTAGCATTTAAATGTTTATGCTTTATGAATGTTTATTTTCTTATCAGGCAGTAGATGTGAAAGAAAGAGCAAAGTGTGAGAAAAAAAAAATCAATGCAAACAAATACATAAATAGGCTACTTTTGTTTTCTTTAATGACAATGTGTAATTATAATATGATCACACATTATCATTCATCACACCCATGTATATAATAGTGTATGGTAGAATATTAAATTATATCAAATGAGGATACAATCATACATAATATATGCTAGTAAAACACAAAAAGAAATAGGTTTATTTGAATTTATACATGCAGATTGAATGGCCTTCAAATAAGGCTTGGCCAGGACTGTATAAAGAGATTTACAACTGGCTTTAGACAAAAGATTGATTTAACAGATCTAGCAGTATACACAGTAGCACACATTATTTTTTTTTATTAAAAGACATTGAAAACATTCTGAAATGCTCATTCCATATTGTAAAATCATTGAATGAAATCCATATACACACTTTAAAGACGCTTTTTGCAATTATTTTAGCCAAAAAATAATAAAAGCAACTAAACATAGTTACTAAGAAATAACATTATGTAAAGTTGAAGAGGCAAAAATATATTTTAAAAAAAAGAGCCTTGAAACAAATGGAAAAAAAAATGTCAAAGCCAAACAAAATGGAGCCAAATGTGTTACAATCTTTCTTCAAGTGCCTGAAATCAAGAGAACAGCAACCAACCTTAGCCAAAAGACTGTTTTGTCTGTTGATCTGTTGTAAAAGATAGCATTATAGCTTTTATGTAATGATAGGCTCCCAAAACAATATAGAAGTTGGCAAACATGATTAGTAGTCACATGCAAAATAATATGAAAAAGGTATCCAATGTGTGTAGACTATTAAACTTAATTATGATTTAAAATCTTTGATAGCTATAAGATGTTCAAAACAAAATACTTTGCCAAATGCCATTATAATGCAACAGGTTTAAGAACAACTTTTTTCTACCCACCTCCCTCTGATATGTGGATGTAATCAAACGGGGACATCAAAAAAGTGGGAAGAGAAAGCGCTAGACTTCACTATGTGGACAGAGATGGTGACCAAGAAAGCTATGGACAGCAAAAAAGCATTGGCCTCAGCACTGTAAGAAAAGCATGCCAAACGTAACATGGCTGGCTCCTCTACCACCAAAGTGAATGCTACCTTAACTGGCATTATCAGTGGATGGGAATGTTTCTCAAGAATAAGGCTCCACAGTTATATAAAAAAAAGTTTCAACAAGATAAAACCATAGTAACGATTGAAGGAGGCAAACAATAAACCAATGAAAATCACTTAAAGAAAATGTACATAGATAATATCTCACGTTCCAGTCTTAGAATTATTTTGTGGGCCATCATCATGATATGAATATCCATAAGGCATATAAATAGTATCCCTTTTACAGGACTTAGTTGATTAAGCAAAGAAAGTTGCAATGGTTATGGTTGTGACCTATTAAGCATATGAAGAACAAGTTTCCAAGGATAATACCAACACCTCTAATTTGCCAGTATATGCTTTGTACCCACATAAAACTGGATAAACTTCATTACATGAATTCATCTAAATTTTAAGTCCGATTCTTTTGAGCCCAGACTGAAAAACTAAAGGTACATTTTTGTCCAGCTCTAATTAATCCCACAAACAATGTGTTTGACTTCCTAAGGTAGACCGGCCACAAACAGTCTTTTCCTAGATGAAACAATGTGTCCTGTTCAAAAGTAGCTTGTAAGGTCAGGTTGATATGTACCCAGTTTTGCACAATGAGCCACAAACCAGAAGGGCATTGTCAAATAATTGAGTGAATTAAATGACTTACTCTGGTAGAAGATGGTGATTCAGAAAGATCTCCATTTATCATCTCCAGGTTAGGCTGGCTGTTGGGATTAGCTCGAAGCCTGGCCATGTTTAATGCATCTGGGGACAAAACAAAAGATTCATACATTTATTTATTGATAGTTATAGGTTTCAGGGTCTATTTGAAGAACTAAAAAGTCTTAGAATTAAAAAAAATAACATTACAGCTAAAAAAAAAAAAACAGGAGAGGGGATCCGATTGCTACTAAAAAAAAAAGAAAGGGATCTTAAATGGACTGGGTAAGTGAATTATAATAGTAAATTAATCTCCTTATGGAATCACTACGATGGGGCAAGTTTAGAAAGATTGATTGGAAGCATTTAAACATGGTGTCATTATTTACATTACAGAATTGAAGGTTTAAATGAAGGCTTAATAGAACACAAAAATCCTGTTGATTGTCAAAAAAAAAAAAAAAAACAATATGCCTATGTTACATAAATCTCCAAACAACTTTTGAATGTGCTGACACTGTTAGAACTATTTTTTGTTTGTTTGTAAAAAAATTTTTTAGTGATACTTTAAAGAAACTAATGTGAACCACTTTCCTTCTATGAATATGCAAAGTAATCTTATCTCTAAGAAAAAAAAATTAACTTTAGTAAAAATGATTAACAGTTGCTGTCTGAGGTAATATTTCTTATAAGGGCTTGACATCAGGTTGGATGTCTATCTGTTAGTTGTTTCCAAACAACAATCAAAGATATTTTACATGCACAGCAAAAAAAAATAGACAATAATAAAAACTAAATGCAAGCTTTAAATTAAACTCCCTTACCATTTTTAGATCTCATTGAAAGTGTCCTGCCGATTTCTGAGAATGTTCTCTTCATGGACAGCTTTCTGAAAATGGCCTGGCCACCATCCATTTCTGGGGTGATGGAGACTTTCCTGCGAGCCTTTTGATGCTGAAACCAGTGCTGAGAGCAAATGGCTGACCTCACCTGTTCTCTAACAGACTCCTCTAGCTGTTTCTGGCTAATTAGATTGTCAATCAAAAGATCTGGGGAAATGGTTTTCAGCCTTTGATAATACAAACATGTTTTTTTGTTGCTTTTTTAAAGTTCTATACTAAGCTTGATTTGGCTAAGACTGAGGCCTATATTTTACAAAAGTCCTATATTATTGTATTTTACATTATCAAACTTGATTACTAAATTATGATGCTAGGCAATTACACCATTGATAATTTAGGATTAGTTGTATTTCAATATAATATGTACAACTTTAGTGAAGGGGCTACAGGAGGTGAAAAAAAAATTTTGCTTAACTTAATCATTTTTGTTATATTATATCATATGACAACTCATTGAATAAAATTTATATTAAAAGTTGAGTAATGCTTCTGGGTTGCCATGGTAATGGTGGCCATCTTTAGTTTAAACAAATATTGGTTCTATAGTAAAATTCTAAAATTTTTCAAAATGAATACATTTTAAAGCTAAAAATGCTTAAGTCTTTAAGTTTAAAGCTTTCTGGAATGCACTAGCTAGATTATATATACATTTTTAAAAATATTCTCCATTTTATAGAAAGGATAAATGGGGCATTACTGTCAACTCAAAAGTAAATGCCTTCTTTCTCAGCCCCATTATGAGTTAACCAAGACTTATCCTCTCTTTGGTCTTCTCTCTATAAACTACTACTTATGTTTTGTAAGGTATTCTTTAACAAGGCTGCTTGAAATTGCAAAGAAAAATGAATTTCTAATTTCTTTGGTTCTTTCCCCTTAAAAAATTAATTTCCAATTTAGAAAGAAAAGCCAGTGTTGGCGCCATTACCTGCCACCTGTTGAATGTTGTTGGCATCCATCTCCAGCATGCAGGCCCCAGTGGTCAAACTACTTCTTAACTCAAACAAGGAATGTAAAGATAATGATGCTACATGAGGCTTGGACCATCTCATGCCACCTTCTTCAACATCTTCTTCATACTTTACCCATCTAAAACATTGAAGGAATATAAATCAATAAATCACTCCCAAGTCAAATCAAATCAAATTCAAAATATTTTTTAAGGTGCATGAAAAAAAAAGGTTTTAATGACTTTTAGACATTTTTAACTGGACCTTTTTGTTTACTTACAAATTCATTCAAAACTTAACTACAAGATCAAATTATATTTCATTATAACAGCGACACACAATTTTCATCCAATCATCACAGGGACAACAACTGATCTAATTTATTGATTTTCTGTTTAGTAATAAGTAAAGGATTTGAAATAGCACAAAATAAATGAAAGTTTAGAAAAACAAAATAAAAATAGTCAAAAGATAAAGTTTACATTAAGTTACTGTGCTTCACTTTCAGAAAGAAAAGTGCCTTATTAAATAATAAGTACTAGGATTTTATACAGATATGGTTTAAAATATTATTCTTCAACAACAACAAAAATACTGAAAAAATACTTTATTACTATTCTTTTCATAGTTAAAAAAAAAACTTTTTCAACATTGTAGCAATGCTTGTGGTATCACTATGTATTAAATTAAGTTTCTAAACAACTGATGAAGCATAATGTAAAGAAGAGGCAATAACTTGTATAAATTACCTCTTTTAACCAAAGCAGTGTTCAAATACTTAGAAGAGCTTTCATCATTAATTAAGCTTTTAAGTTAAAATGATTCCACACTAATGATTACCTGGCTGTCTCTTTCCATTGGTAGGCATCTCCAACTTTATACAGGACGTCCATCTCACAGAAGACATCATGGGAGGAGTGAGCTTGGTCTTCTGCCTCACTCAATAAAGCTTGGATTTGTTCACTGGGAGTAAGACTGGCTACAGAGACACAAAGCAAGACTGTCTTAACTTTTGATCAAATGCATTCAAATGACAAAAAAATTATAGTGAAACAACATTTTCATCAGCAACAAAAGCAATTTTATTAAATTGCAAGTTTCAGATGTTCCTTCAGATTCTGAAGATAATTACAACATACCCCAAACCTTCTAAAGTATGACAGGGATGGCAGCAGGCAGGGTTTGAACCCTGGACCTTCCTGACCACTGAGCATATACCACACAACCAGGCAGCCATTAAGGCTAAAAGTAGTTTATATGCATGTGGGGAAACACATATTTTTACGTATTAAGTACATATAATAGTTTCATTTAGAACTTTCTTTTCTTTATTTAAAATCCATTAAATTTTTAACAGTATTTCAATATTTGAAAATTAAAATTAAAAAATGCGCATGATTTTTTGTGGATAAAAGCTCAAAACATCTTTCAAATCCATATTAAAGTCTAAACATTTTAGAAACTTAAGGAAACATGTATTTCTCCCCAAGCTTTTTTCCCTCCATCTAATCAAATGGAATGTTATGAAATTTTTAGGCCTCTCAAACATATGTTCAATTTATATGTTCATTTCTTGACTAAACCCACAACATCTTAATTCATAACAGACATATGCTTTGACAAATTTAAATGCAGATGTGGGCGTTTGGGTGTTTAAGCAAATTTCTAATTTTCTTTTTTAACCCTTTTATTTGCAAATAAAATAAAATGTTATGAATTATGATGTCCCTTCAAAATCAAAGTAAATGGGTTTGTTTTTTTTAATTTATAAATAGAAATAAGTATAAAATGGTGCTGCATTCTAGTTGTAGTAAACATTAACTAAAAAAACAACAACTTTTTTTTAAAGATATATAAAATGTTTGAAATATTAGTTAGATAAAGGCAGTTAATCTGAACTATGGTATTTAAGAAAAAGTTTTATGAATATTTATTAATGATTTTGTTGTATTACGCTATAGAAAATCTTTGTTAGCAGTTGAAATATCTAATAAGTTAAGTGCAATTGTGTTGCATACATTACAGAAGTAACAGAATTTTACACTACAACGTATATGAGTGCTCAAAAAAAAACAACATAAAAGGAATGGATTTGATTTTAAATAATAAACGATAACAAGTGCATTGGGTTGATTTGAGTTTTTTTTTTTCTAAGGATGCATTCAATAAATTTAATTCTGTGCTGCTAATTAAGTTGACCTCTAGTGCAGACAGCAGGTGCAGGGTCATATGGTGCAACTAAAAGAGGTGATTGGTTTTTTTTGTTTTTTTTAGAATTAATTCTTTCAGCAGTGTTTATCAAGGTGAGAAGAAATGCATTGTTTGTTTTCTCATATGGAAAGATATACATTATCCCCAAATATTTATTGTGTTATACAAACTTTTTATGAAGTTTGTTCTAATATAATATAGGTCTAACATATTTACATATTTTGAAAGAAAAAACCTAGAAAAGAGTTTTTTTAAAAAGCATATTGTTGTTGTTTTTTATTGTTAATTTAGCTTTTGATAAACACTGCCATATATAGATTTTAGAACTACTAAATTTATAAAAGCAAATAAAATTGCTACTTATATAAAAAAAAAAACACAGAAAAGACTGAAAAGCATTTATAAGAGAAAAAAAATAAACATAAAATTAGAACTGAAACTATAACAAATCAGTAAAAGTTTATAAACAAAACATAAATACTAGCTTGCTCAATGCTTCTCAAATATACCCCTAAACCCCTAGCTACAACCTCTTAAGGTGCACTGAGATGGTTTCTTTTTTTTAAATGGCCATAACTTACTCATGAATTAAATTAAAGCTACATAGGGGGAAAAAAAGAGATAGCTAGGTCAGGTGGCTTGTCAGATTAAAATAGATAACATATGTTATATTATAAGAAAAAAAAATGTATCTATAAAAACTGGATCCCGCTAAATTACATTGAGAAATTTTGTTCCAAAACACTCTGGCTCTGTACATTTTTTGGAAGTTTTAAAAATAGTTGTTAAATTGTGTCATTCATACTTAAGTCTCTCTGAGTTAAGGACAGAACTTTTAAATTTGGTAAGTTATAGCTTACAAAGAAGATCCAACCATCTAACCTAGACTAGTGAGTCTTATAAAGAAAAATTAAAAAAAAAAAGGGTGAAACACATTTTGCAAATAATTAGGGTCTGTAATGAGAGAGAAAAAAATATGAAGGTGAGGTAAATGAGAAACATTGAGGTTGATATTAATATTGATTATTACTATGATTGTTCTGATGTTTTTAAAATGCACACATAAAAGGTGTACGTCTAGACATATAGCTTACAGCTGTTGAAGAAACCTGGTAGACCTATAAAAGTTAATAAAAGACATATGATAATCAATATCTTATCTAATAAAATACAGACGTTACTTCAAAAAAGAAGATGATTATGTCCTACGCGTCATGCATCTAGTCATGCATGTTAACCAATGACTTAAATTCTGCCAAGTCACTGGTTTTACTGGCTGGCTCAGGTTACTTCTATTAAAGTTAGCATGTGTATGTGTGTGAAAACAGTCAAACACACTGGTTACTATTAAAGTGTCTGTGTGTAGTCAAACACAATAATTGCTTCTGTTATAGTTAGTCTTTTGTGTGTGATTGGACAATCAAACTGTAGCTGGTTGGTTATGTTAAGACCCTTGATTAGAATGATCTATAACATCTATAACAATGGAACTGCTAGTTTATAGCATTTTACTTCATTTCATCAGACAGCTTTTGTTGACTTGATATTCTGAGTTTGTTTTTAAAGTCTAGAGAGACTCTTCTTGGAAGCTAGCTAATCTAAATTAGCAGGGCTGGATGTAAATAAGAAATCATTACAACATAATCTAGTTCAATATAGTGAATGCTGTTAAATAATAAAAAGTAAAGTTCCCTTTCAGACCTTGCGATCTATGGGACAGATGATGTAAAGCTAATCCATTTTTGTGGCCCACAGTTAATGAGGGTGTCATGTGCCCAGCACAAAGACCAACCGCCTTTACTTTCCCCAACTAATGTCAGGTACCCATTAGAGCTGGGTGGACTCAGAGGCATCCAAAGATGCCGAAATAAAAAAATCCCAGGATTCA
Organism: Biomphalaria pfeifferi; assembly: GCA_030265305.1. Classification (NCBI taxonomy): domain Eukaryota; kingdom Metazoa; phylum Mollusca; class Gastropoda; family Planorbidae; genus Biomphalaria; species Biomphalaria pfeifferi. The sequence continues at coordinate 329,706 of JASAOG010000258.1, forward strand.
AACCCGGGACCCCCGGTTGGGATGCCACACGCTTTACCCCTTGGCCATCGTGCCTCCGACTTTTAAATAATAAAAGTTAAATACAATATAAAAACCAAAACTTCAAAACTAGTTTTATAATAAAATAACCATTATTATCTGACTAGTAAAAGTTATTTAAAGAAATAAAATTAAAAACCCAAAATACAAAATCAATAATAAGTAAATATTATTAAAAAAACAAAAAAAAAAATCACAATGACTGATTAAGGAAATGACATACACCACCAGTATTATCTTTAAAAAAAAATATGCACTAAAACTATCTATTTTTTTTCACCTGTGACTAATTGTATCTGCAAAGTTTCTGTATGGTAAATAAATTAACCAGATTTTTTTTTACTTCATTTTATAATATTTAAATGACTAAATAATGAGTGAATATGATACATCTTAAACTAATGCATGCAATAAACAACATAGATGATGAGCCTGTCTTCTACTTAGAGAAACAAGAATCTGAAAATGTTCATATTTCTGATAAAATTTTATACAAAGAAATCAAAAATAATTATTGGAGATTTTGTTACACTATTCTGATTTTTTTTTTTCTTTCTAATGCACATTTTAAGCAAAAATTATTTCCAGTTTAACCATTAAAGTAAAGTTAGTAAATTTTCCATTTTAGACCATAGTTTATGTGCTTTTTGGCCAATGGTTAACAAGCAGGGTGTCATGGCCAGCACAATGACCAACCGCCATTACTTTCCCCAACTTAAGTTGGGTACCCATTAGAATTGGGTGGACTCAGGGGTGCCCTAAAATCCTGAAGTTCAAAATCCCAGTCTTCACCTAGATTCGAACTCAGAACCCTAGGTTTGGAAGCCAGGCACTTAATCACTCAGCCACCATGCCCCCAGTTCAACCATTATATGAAAGAGATATCACATTATAGATTTTAAATTTTTTTTAATAGAATCTTAAAAAAGAGGTATCATTATTATACTTTAAAATAGATGCAAATCTTTAAAAGGTTAATTGACATCTTTAAAGAAAGAGGTCAAGAGACTTGAATTAGCAACTAATCAAAATACAGCACTAAAAGCTGGCAACAACTTAGACAAAATACAACTGTGATAGTCTCAGAAACAATCAAAATCAAAAGGTTGTTAAAGACCTGAAGAAATAGAAGCAAATTTCATGAAAGAAACTATTCTCTTCTGGACAATAGATAGAAATAAGAGAAAATAGTCTGCTCTCCCCCCCCCCCCCCTTTTTGATGTCTCATGTAGTATTGGACATTGACATAAGAATCCTAAAAAGACTTTAATAATGTAACAACAGGATGTATTTTTTTACAAGAATAAAAGCATGCATGTTTTATTTATTTGTGAAAGCTACAAAATTACTTCTGAGATGTGTTAAAGTACAAATATAAATTACATGAGGCAGGACTATGTATTGTTTTAACATAAACAAGAGCAAAGCTGAGTACTGAGCTGCTGGAATTTTTGTTTTTGAATCTTTTTTTCACGAGTAAACTACTTCAGCCCAAACTTTCTCCATTATAAACATAAAACTTTTTTTTTTCTTATTTGAGCTTTATTCTACACAGCATGTTATTTGACTCACTCCCACCAAGTAGCCTTCCTTAATATTGCTAATGCTAATTATTTTACAAAAAGACCCATAAAACGATAAATTCTATGGCAATAGCTTTAAGTTTGAAGATTAAATCCCTAACCCTTTTTTTAAAAATAATACAGTTTTAATGAATTTGTACTCATTCATAATTGGTATCATTGATTAACATAATCAGTTGAAAGGCAAAAATGACTTAATTAGTGCCAAATGTAAAACATTAAAAAAAAACATAGATAAGCAATAAACAAAAACCTAGAAGCAAAGAATATTCTTCTCTCAATAACGAGAAAATAGATGAGTGTGATATATTTGTCATGTATTGCTTGAGATATTATTATATAGACATTATATAAACTCATTCAATCTTCAGAATTGTTATCATTCAACAGTATAATACTTACATAAACATCCACACAGATTTATTGATCATAAAGCACTAAGCCATCTGGTCTCTAATTTTAAAGCATGCAATTTTTTTTAAGTCCATGGAGTTACAAAATTGTTTTCAATGTAAACATTTAAATAATCGTGCATATTTTATTTTGCATATGGCTTTAACTACTTTGATTACATAATTCAATAATATGTTATTTGACGTCCAACACTACAATGACTGGCATACGACTTACGAGCAGAGGTCTGGCGCACAAGTTCCTGTACCACATTTTTGGCCTTGACTGGCCAAACAAAAGGTAAAAAGTGAAATTTTAAACCCTTAGATACTATTTACTTATTGACTACTTTTTTTTAAAATAGGAAAAAAGAAGTAAAACGTTTTTCGTGACCTCTATTGAGGTGAAAAATATATTTATGTTCTGTATGATTATCTCAGTGATCACTGGTACAAAATGTGAATGCTGGCTCTTATGAACTCTTGGTACCCTTGGGAGATGTTCTTGAAGTGGATCACAAATGGGCTATTAATAATAATAATTTGGCTTGTCTTCAAGTCTGAAGATTAATAAGGAATGCAGTATTTCCCATGGCTATACAGCCTCAGCTGTGACCTACATATTACACCCAGGGCAAGCAATGGCTTTTACAGAAAGTGAAAATGGCTCTCAACGAGTTACTCAAAGTGCTGACAGACTTAGATCAGTCCTTCGTCTCTCAGACTTTGGAGTGACCTAGTATTCTCGCTACCTCATTCCACTTTGCAGTTCCACATGGGGAATTGTTATCAGTACCAATCAACACAAAAATGGTTGCCCTCAAACAGAATATGATGGTCACCCAATTAGGTTATGAAAATATTCCCCAAAGTATGTGGTATTAGCTGTTTGAACCAAGACCAAAAGTATGCAATGAAAGGCACCACAAGACACCTCAGACTGCATCAGCGCTACTCGTTGGTTAGGGAACGTGAAAAGTATCAAGGTGTCTGTGTGTTGTCCATCATTGAACTTTGTATGTTGTGTCTGTTCTATTTATGTGAATGTGTTGTTGATGTTGATGTTTCATTTGAGAAACAGAGTCCTTGTATTCACAACAAAATTTCCAATCAAGATCGATGAAGCAGTCTAAGTCTTAGTCTGACACACTATTCAAATGTTAATTTTTTATATTACTACTATTGTCAATTATTGATATTATAATTAATTTTCTGCAATAATCATTTTGATGAAAAAGGAATGATGAAAAATGATTTTGATAATTGTTAACCCTCTTCCAGGTCACACAATTCAATGCTTGAAATAATAACAGTAGGCCTAATAACATCAATAAATAAATTTTAAAATGTCACACATAAAGACCTATATTTTTATACAAAAACATCTCAAAATGGGCAATTATTACGACATTTTTGTGAATTTTGTTTTGATACTATGAGAGATGAGAATCAGGTGGAGCTAACCTGGTGAGAAGGACTCTGATTGTGCCAATGTTGGTGCAGATGACTTATCTCCATGATGACGCTTTGATTTGTGTGGTCGACGTGGTCGCTTGGGTAAGCGCAAGCCAATATATGCAGCATCGTATCTGTGTTGAAAGGCTGTGAAAAAATAAATGTGAAGTGGTTTCTCCTTCATGACAATAAATAGATGCAGAGTTTAGCCCCCTTGATGGTCATTTGTTTATGAGTTGTTATGAGATGTCTGACACTTAAAGAATTTTTTTTTAGTTTAAAGATCGAGGAAGAGTACAGTATTTCATAATTATGAAGACCCAGTTGTGTCATTGAAAGAGGTTCTATATAAGGCAAAAGACAGAAAGGAATGGAGAAAGGCGGTTGACAAATCTTGCCCCAATGGTCCAACAGACTAAAAGATAGGTAAAGGTAAAGTTGTGACCTGCATATTTTATCACATCTGATGTAGACAAGGCTGTTGTCTACCCAGTGGTATATTATAGATCTCCTCTTTTTGCCATCTGCCCTTGTCTTTGTTGAGGGCAGATTTTTTTTTTGGTATCACATATAGCATGTTCTGCCATATTTGTAAGATCTGTCTAGATGTTCTTGTCAGGAGTTTTGTTGACACCTCTTCAGTTACACCATCCTTCTTGAAGCTTACTATTACTAAAAAGATCCCCTTAGGCTTACTATCTACTCCCATTGATTAGAACATTGAAAGTAGAGTGGTACAGATTCATTGATTGTTTTTACGCAATCCTAAAAACATAATACTACCCTTGTCCAGTGATGTTACAACCCCATATGCATGTTTGTTTGTAAAATGTTTTACATGTTTCAGATGAGTTGAAAATAATTTTCTTCCTAGTCCAAACAGGAAGGAGGGTGGGAATGGGCATGGTTTGAGCCCAGGACTATCAATAAGTCAGAACGACAGTCCAGTGTGCAAACAGCACGACCAGGTAAATAAGGCTACTTGATCAAACTAGAAAAATTAACAGCACTCAACTACAATTTAGTCTACAAAAATGCCAACAAATAAACTAAACAAGCATTTCTCTATTACAACAAACACAAACAAAGTCTTACCATCAGAATCAATGGTGTTTTCATTTATTTCCCTTCTGGCCCCGAGGTCCCTCTGAGCAGGGGTGCCTTCAGGCATAGCTAATGTGTACTTGGTCTCCATTATGGGACCTTTGATCTAGGAGAGGTCGTTGAGACCCTCTTGAAAGACTTAGGGATGGAATAATTTAATGTCAGATCTGTAGACAAATAAAAAAAGAAGATTAAGATAAGAGCATTTCAATATAGATTTATACAAAAAATAAAAGGAACATTTGATAATTATAATTGCTAATGAAGATATTTTGTTTTCTTTATGTATCGGGGTGTTTCATTCAGAATCGAAGATTATTAAAGCCTAGTCTAAACCTCCCGTGAGATGGAGAAGTGTGGCAGTGGACACAGTTCAAGCCTGTGACCATAAAGACAACAGTCCAGTTCACATACATAACAAACCATTGACTAAGCCATGGTACCAACGATATGAGAAAAAAAAAAAAAAGGAAATCTTATGTCTTTGTCCATTCATGGGAAATAGAAAAAAAAAATTAAGTAATTGTTCCTCTAAATAACCTAACAGACTGTGTTTTTGTTTTCATGGTATAGAATTTTGTGTACAATTTTGTCAACATTGAACTGTTTCATATCAATCATGAACTGCCTCTAAGTTAAGTAAATTTTCAGATGGTGTTACACTTGGTAACCATGATGAATATATTTCTCTGCTATTTTTCATACTTTTTCATAAATATATTTTGTTTTTACACAGAGTTGTAATGTTATATTGAAGTGTTGTTTTTTTTTCAGATTCAGGCCTCTCAGACAATGGAATAAGTAATTAGTTAATTTTCTGAATAAAATGACATGATCCAAACTCACATTTCTAAAACTCAGTTTTACGTTTTATCTACATAGTTCTATGTCTAGTTTTTACATCTACAAATCATTTATTTTTGTTCCAGATGTTTTGTAAATTTTGAGTTTCGCGTTATACTCTCAGATTTAGAATAATTGGTTCAGATTACAAAATATCTGAGGACAAATCAGGAGCCAGCGACCCTTAGGCAGTGTGCAGCACACAGTGCTACACGCTGGTAGCACCTGCAACACTTACACTGCCAACCCCAAACTATATCACATTTGCTGTTCCTTTGGAAAAGTGTTCCGCGAAACCCTAGTGTTCCGCGCGGCCTGATTAGATGTTCCACGAACTACTGGAATAATTAACTAGGAGGCCACCACGTGAATTAATCTCTCTAAAAAAAAATAAACAAAGTGTTCCGATAAATACTCAGAATGTGCAAGGTGTTCTGGTAGGGAAAAATTTGTGGAAACACTGTTTTAGATGGACCAGCTGCGTGTAGAGAACTCTACGGGCCACATCGTTCGGACCACAGCTAATGTCCATGCATTCATCTCATTTCCAGGAGATAATATGTAGTCGCTTTGCGCTACAAAGAGGCCATAGTATTGTATCGCAGTAGCATAATAATAGTATATTTGTATGAAATTAAAAAAAAAGGTCATGTCAATAATAGATCTATATTGTCTTGTTCTAGGATTGACCCTGGAAACTATAAACTAAAGTCATATCAATAATAGATCTATATTGTCTTGTTCTAGGATTGACCCTGGAAACTATAAGCTAAAGTCATATCAATAATAGATCTATATTGTCTTGTTCTAGGAATGACCCTGGAAACTATAAACTAAAGTCATATCAATAATAGATCTATATTGTCTTGTTCTAGGATTGACCCTGGAAACTATAAACTAAAGTCATATCAATAATAGATCTATATTGTCTTGTTCTAGGAATGACCCTGGAAACAATAAACTAAAGTTGAGAATCTCATTTGATAAAACTAGAAAAAGATAATCTCCGGTGTATTTCATAGTTTTAAAAAATACCTTGTTACCTCCCGTGATCTATCTAAAATAGGCAAAATTGTAGATAATGAAGTAAAATAATATTTTTTTAACATGCAACTCAACGCTCACTTTTATGGTTCATCTTATCTTATCTTATATAATATCTTATATAATACAGACGTTACTTCAAACAAAAAAAGATGATTACGTCCTACGCGTCATGCATCTAGTCAGGCATGTTAACCAATGACTTCAAGTCTGTTAACACCAATGGTTTTCCTGATTCAGTCAACAATGGGATCAATTTTTTTTTTCTATACGATGAAATAGGTCTAAAAGTGTTAACCAACAAGACTAGCAGATTAATAAGAGTAACCCAATTAGTAGATTCACTAAACGCAGAGATACTTGAGGACAGAAGAGTGAAAAGTAAAGCAGCTATAATACATAAAACACTTAACCCTAACTTACAAATAGAGAAACAAAACCTATTGAAATACTCAAATAGACACAAAGATAAAGACACATTTCTCATTCCTTAGGCTAGAACAAATTCGTACAAGGGCTCTATTAGAGAATGGAGTGGGTTGCCAAAATCAGACAGGAAAACCAACGACGAGTTTAAGTCATTGATTAGCATGCATGATTAGATTGACACATGAAATGCATAGGACCTAATTATCTTTTTTTTAAAGTAACGTCATGTAATATATAAGATAAGACAATCAAATTCCGCCGCAGGGCTTAATTATTAACACACTCCGTCGATCACTTAGTACGCACATTTCAGGATAATAACATTTTCTATGAGCCAGCATCTTATAGTAGCCTTCTAGATCGGTTGACCAGTAGCTTAATGTTCTTTAAAAACATGTCTTCTTGTGCAGGGCTGTGCAGGTCTGTTCCTGTTTTAACTGGATCTTCACGTATGTATTCATTACAGGTGACTGGACAGACAGACGTGATCTAATAAACAACATGGAGGAGCTAATAATAATTTTTTTTAAAGTCGTGATCTATTATTAATAGACAGATGACGTGATGTAGTGACGTCAGTCCGTTACGAACTTAAGACCAATGACGTGAGCTATTTTGAGGGGAAGTATGTTTACAGATATGAATACAGTAATTACATGATCGTTAATAGATGTCTGCTATCAAGTGCTAGATTTCTGTAATACAGTCCTTCACCTATTCCATAAGTCTGCTGGACACAGTGGTATAGGTAGGAATATGCCATCATTTGGGGGCCCCGGGGAGGGGCTTGACCTCTTTAGGGGCCTATGCATTTTGCGAAATATTTAATATTTAAAGTAAAAGACAATTCGAATACTCATTACAATAACAAATTCCGGGCGGGGGGGGAGGGCTTGACCTCTTTAGGGGCCAGGCACTTTGCGAATATTTAATATTTAAGGGGCCAGGCATTTTGCGAAATATTTAATATTTAAGGGGCCAAGCAATAACAAATTCCAAGGGGGGATTTTCAAATTCTCCTCCCTCCCACCACCCTAGCTACGCCACTGGTTGGACAATTGGGGTACCACACACGATCTTTTTTTAATCTAGTTTCTCACCATTCCTGACATGAAATTTCTTTCAATGTCAAGCCTGTCCATTCTTTGATGTCTTACCATCGCTTTCAATGTCTGCCTCTTTCTTCTTCTCCCTGGTACTGTTCCATGAAGGAAGATCTTTGCGAGCACAGACGACCATACATTTGCGGTGGGTTTTTTTTTTCACAGTGGTCATCATGTTATCGTTGGAGCCGCTCGAGACCCATCGTTATAGAAGCCCTGAACACTGACATGCGAGGGCGTAACTAAAAAGAATACCATTGAAAACAATTTGAGGCCTTCCATGTGGCCGCCTCTGAACTGACAAGAGAAATTATACCACATCGAACTCATGTTTCAATTAACTACAAGTGTCCCCCCGCAGTACCTACAAGACAACATGCACGCCCAGATCAAGTCTCAGCAAAGAGACGCACCTAAAAACCAAGTCAGCCTGCTTTTGTTTTTTTTTTTAAGGCTTTGACTCTTAAAAAGAAGTGACATTTGCAGTGACACGGCAGTTGACATAGCAAAGCTCCCTTCTACTGACTATGACAAATGGCATGCTGTTTTTCAAATAATTAATGACTCGGAAAATGGTATAAAGGTTGGTGTATAAGAATAGTAATAAGATAGGTAACATTATGCTCAAAATAAGTAGCCATGCACAAGTATTGTAGGGAGTAAAGATGACAACCAGGTCCGGATTTACACTTGGCCCTAATCTATTAGAGATGTTGGGCCCTTGTAAGGCACTTTTTCCTTTGGTCTTACTTCTAAAATGATTGAAATACTTGTCATTCGGGGGGGGGGGGGGAGGGGGGCAGGAAAGCGGGGGTCCAAGCTATAGCTTAATTTGCCTCTATGTTAATCCAAAACTCATTTTAGACAATTACAAATGTGTAAAAAAAAAATAAATAAAACTAAGGGTTTTAGACCTAATTTCGTTTCCCAGGAAGAACAAAAAGAATTAAACTCGCCACGATTAGCTTTCCAGTATGTGCCTTGTGTGGGAGCCGTTGTTTTGTATTAGGGACTTGGCGGTGTTTGGTGGCGCCCTATACTTTCCTTGCTTGGAGCATGATGGACTAAAAATACCAACATCCAAATCTGTTTGTCTTTAGGGGGGGGGGGGATTCGAACACAATACCTCTTCGCTCAGAAGTCAAGCACTATTTTCCCTAGTGTAGGTTGGTTAGTAAACAAAGATATAATAAAGGAATGCTTGTAGAGCTGGAATGCTGAATAACCAAGAGTTAATATAATAAATATGACTTTAATATCAAGCACTCTGATGACTTTAGTGCACACACACACTGTTGTAGGAACACATGAGCAGACACAGCAGACCAAGTGCAAGGGCAAGGCCGTGTCACGCGAAAGCGTGACTTTCGGTACCGACGCTCCACTGGATAAGTAGGTTAAACTGTATATTTTAGATCTACATTTCCGCATACAAGATTTAATTTATAATTTGTTCCTCTTTGTTTATTGCGTCACAGTGATACACCACGATAAAATCCGGTAGCTATTTTTTTAAAGAAACAAGCCGATCCGCAGCATTGCATACGCACCCCCCCCCCCCTCTTTTTTTTTTTTTTAACCTCGCTCTCTGTCGTCACGAAGGTTACGTGGCGTCACTCTTGTCCGACTTGCAGAAATAAAAGAGTTATCTTTCCATTACTTTTTCATCGTGGTGTCCCGCATGGTTGGGCCACGAAGAGAATTATGTATATGGATGTTGAACACGATTTGAAGAAAACCTCAAAATCAGCGAGTGCTACACATTTTCTGTCAACAACCAACATGATTCGTCCCACATTTTTTTTTTTTTTTTTTTGTACAAAAGATGTAGAATTTACCTATCAGTTTTCTCCCTTGATATTCTATAAATAGGGTGGTTAAATAAACAAAGAAAAACAGTAATTATTTAATTATTATCTAAATAAGAAAAAAAAAAAGAAACGGTATAGATATAAATAAGTCCGCCGATTTTAAAAAGCCTTCGACTAACAAAATGGAAGAATGACACAAAAGGAGCAAACTGTGAAACAAAAGGGAAGAATGAAATAAAGGGAGAAAACTGTGAAACAAAAGGGAAGAATGAAATAAAGGGAGAAAACTGTGAAACAAAAGGGAAGAACGAAATAAAGGGAGAAAACTGTGAAACAAAATGGAAGAATGACACAAAGGGAGCAAATTGTGAAACAAAAGGGAAGAATGAAATAAAGGGAGAAAACTGAAACAATAACACAAAGGGAGAAAACTGAAACAATAACACAAAGGGAGCAAACTGTGAAAGAAAATAGAAGAATGACACAAAGGGAGCAAACTGTGAAACGAAATGGAAGCACAGCACAAAGGAGACATACTATGACAAGACTATAGGAATAGGTTATAACGAAGTGACTGTGAGTACGTCATGTGACTGAACCTTCTCCCCGGCGTCAGTAACGCGAGAACAGATGTGGCACGAGCGGCGAGATATCACCATCAAGAAATAAAAATAACCAATCTGACATTTCCCCATTACCTCATTCTCTGTAACTCCTACTCACCATGGATTAGCCGAGACAAAAAGGGGGTGTGGGGCGAGGAATGCAATCCGACAACTCATCTCGCCCCCCCCCCCTTATTTTATCCCTTATTCAGTAACAGAACACCTTTCCCCCTATATGACGTCACATACGACCTTCTAATATTTCATCAAAAAAGCGCCCTCACCGCTGTAGCTCCATACCCCCTTCATAAAAAAAAAAGCAGTACTCTCACCGTTTCGACTCACCCTAAACACCTGCTTCCCATTAACAGCATTAAAACACAGGTATACATGCAGACTAGGTGTTTAGATTGTTTATTTATTTGTTTTTCTACCAGCGTTGCCTTAGTCAGACTCTGATAGTAGTCATTTATTTGTGGGGATTTCCACGCTTAAAGTTAATCACAGTTATCCAATTTAAATTATATATATATATATAAAAGCTTATCTAAAGGGGACTCCATCCTTAAAAATTATATCTACCAATAATGCAGAAGTTATTTCCCTTATTCGATATAAAAGAGAGATTAATTCACGTAGTGGACTACTAATTTATTATTCAAGCAGTTCTTGGAACACCTATTCAGGACTCTAGGAACACTATGGTTCCTCGGAACACAGTTTGGGAAACACAAAAAGACAAAATAAACAACGCCAAGGAGGTCGTGTTGACAACAGCAGTGAAGTAAAACACCCATGAGCTCGGATTCAAGACTATGATGGGTAAGACCCCAACTCGATAGTGTGGGTGTAAAAAAAAAAGAGCCATGCAGCATGTGTCGGTACATTTACACAAATGCATTCCAATGCAGGGAGGCGCGGTGCTTGAGTAGTAAAGCGCTTGGCTTCCGAACCGAAGAGTCCCGGGTTCGAATCCTTGTTAAGATTGTTGTGCTGTCCACATGATACCCTCGTTAACCGTGGGCAAGTGAAAAGTAATACATGATATACATTTGTACATGCTTTTTTTTTTCTTTCTAGGGCCCCTATGGTCATGGTCCTGGGGCGCGCAATGAACACCTAAGTGCCATGGTTGCCAATCTCTCTCTATATATAATCCAAATCTGTATCTCACTGAATGACCTAAGCGTCACTAAATACGGAAATTTAACCGTTATTAATTACCGTGTACCAAGAACAACTTTAAGCCAATTTAAAGTTACCAACGAAAGCGATCATTTTTTCCCAAAACGATATATTTTTTTTCAGCAGTGCCGCGTCCTAATTTCATAAAGCAGACATACTAATGCAAACTCTAAATAAAAATCTCCCTTAGATTACTTATAGCAGAGTACTTCAGTCAATCAATTTGAGAGACACTTCAACTAAAATGACGCCGGTGTGTCCTGTTTGACTCTATCTGTCATGTTTAAAAGTTCAAGATGATCTCTATTTCCTTCTGCACTTTACTATTTCAAGCGCAACGAGCCACAATTGGTAGAATGGATTTCCAAATTTTGGCAAGAATCTACTTTTAAAAAAAAATCTACATGAATGGGCGTGGAGTAGAGCTTACCAAGAAAAACCGGGATCTTTTATCAACATTTATAATTATAACCAAAAAAAAAGTGTTTCAAATTGAAATCTCGGAAAGCGCTCATGAAAAAAAAAAAAAAAGCCATGAAAGTGAATGCTACATTAACTTTCATTGATAGTCACAATGTAATATATCATTGTATACCATATATGATATATATGATATATATATATAATATATACCATTGTATCGGTCCCATTTTAAATATTTCAGCTGGAAGTCTACCAGAGCCAGGTGCTATGTGTTTTTTGAGCTAAAATACAAGTATAATAAATAAATTTAAAATAAATTGTAGTAGCCTTATAAAACACTACAGGAAAGCATATCCTTATCATAGGCTTTATTGTACAAGAATGACGAATCAGTTCATAGTAACACAGTATGCCTATAGTGTGCCTACACACACAAGCTGACCTGAACACCAAGACATTTTGACACAACAGTACAGATCAGTTGATCTTATCTTATCTTATATAATACAGACGTTACTTCAAAAAAGAAAATGATTACGCGTCATGCATTCAGCCATGCATATTAACCAATGACTTAAATTCTGCCAAGTAACTGGTTTTCCTGGCTAGCTCAGGCAACCCATTCCATGCTTTAATAGCACTAGGGAAGAAGGAGTATTTGTAAAAATTTGTCCTAGCATATGGGACGAGGAATGTGCCTTTATTTTTTGTGTCTTTCTGAGTATTTTATTAAATTGTGTTTAAACACGCAACAAGAAACACATCCACAACCAGCTGAAATACATAAAAACTGACCAACTGGCAAACTGGCTAATAACAAAACAAAACAAAAAACAAAAAAAACAACTGACCGAGTCTAGCTAAAATACAATTATAATAAATTTAAAAATAAACGAAACGACCAGGTTCATTAAGAACTAATTGTTGCCTTAATCCAGTCGTATAATCACATTTTTAAAAGATTCTAAAGTGCAACGACTTGGGTATGACTATATGACTGTATTGCACAAGGAGGGAATAAAAAGAGGGGAGGGGGTGGAGAATTCAGCAAGCAGGTACTGCCAAACTTGTTGGAAAAAAAAAATGACAATGTTTTTACCTGTGATAAAGTAAAAAGTAAAAAAAGTTCCCCATTCAGACCTTGCGATATATAGGGCAGATAATGTTAATGTCATCTGTTTCTGTGGCCAACGGTTAACAAGCAATGTGTCATTAGGCCAGCACATCAACCAACCGCCTTTACTTTCCCCAACTAATGTCATGGAACCCATTAGAGTTGGTAGGACTCAGGGGCGCCATATAAATCCCGAAATTCAAAATCACGGTCTTCACCGAGATTCGAACCCAGGACCACAGATTCAGAAGCCAAGCGCCTCTTTTACCAGCGAGTCTCTACAACTGTCTTGCCCATCTGCTTGGCATCTGCTTCCTAATCGCGGCGCCATGTATTCCTGGGCCGTCCCCTCTTCCTCTTTCCTTGGGAAAAGTTAGAGCTTGCCTGGTTATGATGGATGCAGGCTTAAAAGCTACCCAAGGCTTCTCGGAAACAACATTAGGAGGCCTAAGTATTTCATTTCAGTTTTTTTCCTTTTTTTTTTTTTAACTTTTGAAAAATATGACATGAGCTTGATAGTTAATTCGGTTTTGTTTTAAATATAAGCTGTACAAAGTAGGTATTGTCTTTTTGGATTTTAAAAAAAAGTATTTTTAACTTTTTTCTTCGTCTGTAAGATGGGGGAAATTTTCGATTGTAAAATCTAACCCTAACCTTGTTAGATCATTGTAAAGGAAGCATTAAACTCGCGCATGTTATTGGCCAAGTAAACCATTTTACTCATCCAGTGGGGTAGCTACGGTGGGGGCAGGAGAAGGGAGAATTTGAAAACCCTCCCGGGCCCCCACTAGAGGGGGACCCGAAATGAGTTTTTTTTTAAATTAAAAATTAAATGTTACGCAAAATTCAGGGGCCCCCAATGAGGTCAAGCCCCACGGACCTCCAAACGATGGAAAAATCCTAGCTACGCCCCTGTACTCATCACTGTACTTAAAAAGTTCTTTGCTTTGAAAATAAAACACAACTTAAAATGAAACATTCTAAAAAGAAAAATCTTGTTTACAAAGAGAATGTGGACTTTAATTTCTTTAGAGAGAACGATGATTTAAGACAGCATAAAGAAAGTACTGCCCTAGAAAGTAGATCTAGGAACTGAATAGAAAGACACATGTCGCAGTGTGTTTGCACAATTCAAGGAAAAAAAGAAAAAAGAAATCGCAGGTCATTGAACGTAGAAATATATGGAAATGTCGGTTGTGGGAAAGTGACTGCGATCTCTTCGTGTCACGCAGGTACATTAGGTCAGAAACTGAGCTCAGTACAAGATGGCGACTCTGAAATTTAAAGTTAGGCTGCAGGGTGCCGAATCCGTGAACCAGAACGTTACTGCTTGATAGGCACTCCCCCCCCCCTTTTTATTTAGACCACCCGATCCATGGGGGAAGAAGATGGTATAAAGTTCGTCTGTTTTTAAGGCCGGCGGTTAAAGAGGGTGTCACGTGGCCATAACAACGACCAACCTCCTTCAAGTCCCCAACGAATGTAAGGTAACCATTAGGGGCGACCTAAAGAAATCACAGGCTTCAACGGGATTCGAACCCAAGAAGCAAGCGCTTTGCTACTCAGCCACCAATCCACTTTATTTCTTAATTGCCGGTAAGAATAATAATCTGTAATATTACCTCTTTCTAAAATCTTGTGTCAAGAAAACAAGTCTATTCTACTTTGTGAAATAGCGGGGGCGCGATGGCTTGGCTTCCGAACCTAGGGTCCAGGGTTCGAATCTCGGTGAAGACTGGGATTTTGAATTGTGGGATTTTTAGGGCGCCCCTGAGTCGTCCCAACTCTTATGGGTACCTGGCTTTAGTCGGGAAAAGTAAAAGCGGTTGGTCGTTGTGCTGGCCACATGACATCCTGCTCGTTAACCGTTGGCCAAAGAAAAAAATGACCATAACTGCCATAACATCATCCACCCTATAGATCGATAGGTCTGGAAGGGGAACTGTGTGCAATAGCATTGTTTTTAATTGTCAAAGAGTCTTTGTAATCACAACAAATTTCCAATAAGGATCAATAAGTCAGTATTAGTCTTAGCAATACTATGAAATGTTAAATAACGTATTTAAAACAAGCTGTGAGTGATATATTAACATAGAATAAATTCCACTATGTGGTAATATCAAATACACAATCTATCGACAATAATACTAACCAGGGTACTACATAATTATTAATATGTCAATTCAAATCGTAAACATGGACTATACAATATCTAAGAACGCACTATGAAACAGTTTCAGATTCTTAGAGTCTTCCAAAATCGCTAAGTATTTAACTTGATCTCTGGTGACACGCAAAAATTTTGTTCCTTTTGTGACCCAAGGAACATTTGCATAAGGACAACGACCGACAAGTTCAATAAGCGCAATACAGTGACTAAATACTGCACAGGAAGCAAAAAAAAAAAAGGGGGGGGGGACGATCACTTAACCCCCCCTCCCATTCAAATACCATAACCCGTGACTAAAATGTTTGTAAAATGTTTTACATATTTCGGATGTTCCTTCAGAGTTGAAGATAGTTTACTTCCTAGTCCAAACCTCCCGCAGGACGACGGGGGATGGGAGCGGGCAGGGTTTGAACCCTCGACCGTCGATAAATCCGAACGACAGTTCAGCGCGCAAACCGCACGACCAGGCAGCCATCCCTATTTCCAACAAATATTTATATAAAAGAAGGGTATTCTGGGTTTTGTTGGGTATTTGGGAATAGTGTGTCTTTTGTTTTGGTAATTTCAAGAGTAGGATTTGGTTTGAGTATTAATAAAGCTTGTTGGTGTTTGAGTCCGAGGATTAAGAAGGAGTACAGTATTTCAGGTGGCTACGCAGTACTGGCTGTGATCTACAGATTAAACTTCACCCAACGCAGACATAACCGTTGTCTGTCGTATTCGGCTTAAGTTTTCTTTTAGCCGTCAATGAATGAGATCGATTGAAACTTACGAGTAGGTTTGTTTGAAGACTCTCTGGTCAAAGATGAGAAAAAAGTAAAGCTCCTCTTGAGACCTTGCGACCTATAGCAGATGATGTAAATGTCATCTGTTTCTGTGGCCCAATGCTAACGAGGGTGTCATGTGGCCAGCACAACAGCCAACCGCCTTTACTTTTCCCCAACTAATATCAGGTACCCATTAGAGCTGGGTGGACTCAGAGGCGCCCAAAAGATCCTAAAATTAAAAATCCCAGTCTTCAACAGGATTTGAACACCAAACCTAGGTTTGGAAGCCAGGCCCTTTGCCGCTCAGCCTCCGCGCCCCCTGAAAAGGATGATTGCAATCTCCTTTACATAGAAAGACGAACGAAGAGTCCCAGCTTCGTTTTGAAAAGTCTACTGCATTCAGTGCAAGGACAAGTTGGCTCTATTGCTCCTAGTCGAGCAGGTTATTTGGTTCTTAGCTGTCAGCTCCAATCTTTGCATGGTAGCCCCGAACACCAAATTAAATTCACGTCTGCCAAACATAGAAAGCTGCCATCAAGTTCCGACAGTATTTTGAGGTATTTAGGAAGCCCAGATCTAAACAAGTTTCAATAATAGGCGACTACTATTGTTTTTACAATGGTTTTCGAATTGTGGGCCTATGCATGTAAAAACAGATCTAATTTTTTAAAATATTTCTACTGTTAGATTGCTGAATGTAATAAGAAATTTGTCGGTCGTTGAAAGTAGTAATATAATTATAATATTTCATTTTGCAAGTTTAAAATAGTTCCAAATTTTACTTGTTTGTCAGCGTGAGGGGAAAGACGAACTAATTTAGTCCAAAATAAATAAAAAATGTGCTAGTTGAAAAGAAAAGGGGGAATAAGGTGTGTGTGTGTGGGGGGGGGGTAACACTACTGATTTAAATAGCTCTTTAGGTGGATGATCATTACATCACTGACAGGAAACAGAACGCTTTTGATCTTGTCTTACTATTGGTGGGGAAACTCGTCTGGTGGCTATGTTCTACTTTTAGCTATTTAGTAATAGAGATGAGTTAGCGTGTTGAGGTAGATTAGAGATATTATGAAGGTAAGTGCACCTCGGGCAAAGTTTTAACAAATGGCAGAATCAGATAGTACAAAAGCAATTTAAAAAAAAAATTAAAAAAAAAAAAACAAAGGTTATTATTATAGCGCTACTTTCATGCTTATAGCATGTTCAGAGCGCTTTTGGTGCAATCTCATTTGTGGACCAGTGGGGGGAGGGGGTATCTAGGAGTTGGTTTTCCGTGCTGCCTTTAGGTGCTCAGTAAACACAACTCTGCCCGAGTCGGGTGTCGAACCTCGAGCCCCCTTCTAGGTAGCCAAGCCAAGCCAAGTTCAAGCGCACTTGGCCTCTCGACCAAGGTTATGTAAAGGGAAGAACCGCAATATTTCTTCCACATCTCTCAAAAATGCAGAAATAAGCTTCCTTTTATCAATAAAAAATAACATTAATTAATTAATACTAAGTGATTAACTAATTTATGTTTAATCGTTTATTGATTCATGTTATGTTAGGTAAAAAAAAATAATGGCGAAAAGTTTCAACTTGATCCGATTATGGGTGTACAAAAATAGTACTAGACAGACAAACAGACGCAGTGAGTTGATAATAAGCGTTGTAAAAGCAAAATGGTCAGATTCAAAACTTTGTCGACGTTTACGAGGCTGCGAGTTTCGTCACTTAATGTGTCCCCCCCGCTTGTAACTTTTTTGCACTTGAATCTTAAAATAGTTTTATGAAGTTATAGTTATAAAGTAATAGCTGTGAAGTTAAAGATGTAAATGTATAGTTATCAGGTTATAGTTGTACAGTACTAGTTGTACAGTTATAGTTGTAAAGCTATAGCTGTGAAGGTATAGGTGTAAAGGTATAGTTATCAGGTTATAGTTGTACAGTACTAGTTGTACAGTACTAGTTGTACAGTTATAGTTGTAAAGCTATAGCTGTGAAGGTATAGGTGTAAAGGTATAGTTATCATATTATAGTTGTACAGTTATTGTTGTAAATTTATAGATGTAAAGTTATAGCTGTGAAAGTATAGGTGTAAAGGTATAGTTATCATGTTATAGTTGTACAGTTGTATAGTTGTACAGTTATAGTTGTACAGTTATAGTTGTACAGTTATAGTTGTACAGGTAGTTATAGTTGCACTGTTAAAGATGTCAACCACTTTCGAGTGATTCAGACGACTACCATTTTGAGATCAGATTCTGGGTGATTCAAAGTGTCTTAGAGCCAATGGAACTAGGAGATGTAACACTTACATGAATGTCATGTTATCGTGTACAGTGTGAGAATCGTATGAGATCATAAACATAAAGATAATATTGAAAGCACAGGAAAGAAAGAAACCGAAAGCTTAGGAAGGGGATTGAAGGGGGGGGGGGGGGTAGTCAGAGCTCAAGAAAACATTCAAATAAAAAGAAGATTCTGAAATAACAAACACACTTGCCAGCTTTAAAACACTAAAATCGAAAACAAAATAGTGCCAGGCAATGTAAAGCCCTGAGGTAAACATTAGAAAGGCAATAGTTGGCAAGCCACTACACAGGACTTCCGTTGAAAGTGGAAAAAAAATTGCCAATGTTAACAGCTAAGACTCAATATGTCTTTGATTGACAACACTAGCAGAGACCTTGTCTCTACATTCTAACAGTTGGGGGGGGGGGGGGAATAAATATTGGGGGGGGGGGGGGGGGGAGAGAGCTACAACTAAAGGCTCTCTTTATAAGAACTCTCCGATATCAATACAATTAAAAAAGTATAGTTGCTTATATGTGGTTATATGCTAGCAACGTATTTCTTGTTTCACATGCTAGGACAAATTTGTACAAATAGGCTGTCGTGCGCATCTTGTTTGGTATTTTCTTTTGAGCACCATAAGGTTTCGTAATTTTCTGTTCCTAAGGATGCGCTATACTGGTGTCATTGTTCTCTTGTTTGGTCTTGAGATGGAGTTCTCTGTGCGGTGGTCTCCCCCAGTATTGGGTAAGTTCGTTTAGTTGACGACCTTCTAAATGTCGTAGATCTAAAATCGTTTCTTTTTATAATCGTGTGAATGGCAGTATCAAAGGAGTGTGTAGTTTTCTTATCTAGGGACGCAGGCTTGGGACTCTGCTGGAGTCAAGTCTGAGTTGTAGGCTTGGTAGTTGACTATTGCCCTTGGCGTTGGGTTGGCGTTGTGAGGCTTGATCAACTATGGCACCGAGCTTAAGGTGTGCTATAGTTCCTTTGAATGTAATTTGTAATTGCTTTCCAAATGTTATTGATAATTATTCATAATGTATGCTTCATCATATCATATATTCATTAAACTGTTAAACGTACAATCTTGTTGTTAAATAATGTACATTAACTTACGTTGTCATTAATATTGTTCACGTTGAACAACTGTTGGTATTGACTGAATGTTCAGTTGAATAATTTTTATTCAATGTGTGTTTTTTGCATGCCATTACCTTTATGTTCATGCGTTACTCTGTTCAGGTCGTAATACGGGACCATAATATCATACCCTAGCTAATCTGAAATCCCACCCTGATATAGGCCTACTCCTTCTTCGTTAGTAGCATGGGATGGGTTGCCTGAAACAGCCAGGAAAACCAACGACTTGGCAATATATGATTGTAAGGAGTGTGTCTTTTCAAACACCTGCTTGTTCCAACTTGATTCGAGATGGGGCTTAGAAGAAATAATGTGTTCAATTATCTACAAGGACAAAACCTGACATTTTTAACCATAACTGTGAATACTGAAGGGTTAATTTCCTTTTTTTGTTTTGGAATCAAACAAAATTAATTAATAACCAGTAATTAATTGACTAATTGGTTAAATTTTATTGATTCATGTCTTGCCAATAGATATGAGCAAAGTTTCAACTTGATCCGAGAATGGGAATGGGGAAATAACGTGTAGAAACCTTTTACCAGACAGACAGAGTGACTTGTAAAAAACAAAAAAGGCTTCCAGACAATAGGAGAAAACATTGAGAGCCTTACCTTTAAGGTGGTTGGAAGCACAAGGTCAAGGGGTTCCAATGTCAGATGTCGTTGCCATTAAAAACCAAGACTTCTACCTGCAATATACATAAAATAATCCTATTTATTTATAATTTATTCCAGATACTGTAGTAAGTTTAAACCTTAAAATAGTTGAAAGGGAATTAAAACAGAAACGGGAAGGGGGGTTTATTGTTATGCATTGTGCATGCATCAACACGGTGATGATGGTGATTTTTGTATGTACTCTTGTGAGTTCATACATGAATAGGTTTTTCAACTTCTGAATATATTGACTTGGTAAAGCTTCTATAATTCAGTCTAAAAAAATTAACTCTTCTAGCATGTTTGTTGGTTAAATTTTGAATCAGTGTAATGTATAGCGATGTGATCATCATATATTTTCTTTTCAAGCTTCGACGAAAGCAATTGATATATCAAACATACATTGATGTCCATAAGTCTTGTATTATTGTCTCCCCTTAACAAATCCTATATTTAGATCCTGCCTTAATGAAAGCTGTGTAGCCGAGATCAATAAAACCCAATGTTAAGTAAAAGGAAGACATATGAAGCAAACACCGTAGATCTTAAAAAAACACTTTTAAAAATATTATTATTAGAAATACCGGTAGTGAAAATGTTGTGAATTAGGTTGAAGCCTAGCCTATCTTGATCTTATAAAATAGCTTAAGAGAAAGAACTTAATCGAAGATGCTTGCATGATAAATTTAATAATAGATATGGATAAATTACCACTATCAACTTCATTGAGATAGAGAGAAAGCGAGATGGAGGCAGATATAGATATACAAACCAGCATACACAGATATATATATATATATATATATATATATATATATATATATATATATATAGAGAGAGAGAGAGAGAGAGAGAGAGAGAGAGAGAGAGAGAGAGAGATAGATAGATAGATAGATAGATAGATAGATAGATAGATAGATAGATAGATAGATAGATAGATAGATAGATAGATAGATAGATAGATAGATAGATAGATAGATAGATAGATAGATATATAGATAGATATAGATAGATAGATAGATAGATTAGGTAGATATTCAGACAGACAAACAAACAGAGAGAGAGAGAAAGAGAGTGAGAGAAGAAACATTTAAAATGTCAAATATGAGACCGGGAAGTAGCTAGGAATAATGTCTGTTATGCCCCTAAGCTTACCTATGACTTAAAGGAGAAAGACCGACATAATGGGGTCAGCGTGGACATAAAAGGTCGAAACAGAGGTCAAATGTTGAAACGCCTGTCCCAAGGGACTCCTTGATTGGTAAAGTTAGCGATCTCATTCACAATCGCTGCATTCTTCTCAAACTGTTTCCCAGCTGTGATGTAAGACGTAAAAGTTACCCACTTCAGGCCTTTTGCAGATGGCGTAAAGTGTAAAGGTCATCTGTCTCTATAAACGGCGGTTAACCAGGGTGTCATATACCCACTAGACTTGTGTGGAGTTTGTGGACTCAGGGGGGAGTCCTCAAAATTCCGAAATCACAGTCTTCACCGAGATTTGAACCCGAGAACCCATCGGTTCGTAAGCCAAGCGCTGTACCCCTCAGCCACTGCATTGTGACGATGTAGTGTCATCAAGGAAACCTTCAACATAGATCTATATGTAGGAAAGTGTTACTTTACCCTACCCCGCCTCGGCCCAGTCATATAGAAAACCTTCAAAATAGATCTATATGTAAAGAAAGTGTTACTTTATGTCAAGAGTGGGGGTGTGTAAGATGTGAGATTGTGTGTGTGTGTTTTGTTTATTTTGTTGGTTGGTGTGTGAATTGTTTTTATCACGGGATTTTCAAGGGAGGACAGTTAGGTTTCTAGCGGTCAGTCTAGCAGATGGAGAGCTGACCTGGTCTGAGTAGGGTGCTTGTTTTTTGTTTACCAGTTTTATGCCTAGCGTAAGGAGATGTTATAGCTTATATTTCTATTCATTGTTATGTATGAGAACTGACTATTTGTGGGTAATATTATGTATGGCATTGATAGCCTTTTGTTCAATGAATCTAGTCTAAGCGCCCAGTAGTATGTCAGTTGGGCACATTTTAGTATCTCAGTTATTAATTGATTACGCATTCAATATTATATGTGTACTTGCTGTTGGCTGTAAATAAATACTAATTTTATACTCCTTCGTTGAGTGATACTTTGTAGTATTTACATGTGTTAAGGTCTGTATGTGAGAATCATACCCTAGATCATCGAGCCATATGTATGCAGTAAAGAACTCAACCCCAGAGTTCCCTTACACTTTACTCTACCCTGCCTCGACCCAGTCATAAAAGAACACCTTCAACATAGATCTATTTGTATGTAAAGAAAGTGTTACTTTACTCTACCCTGCCTCGGCCCAGTTATGTTCAAGTATGCGAGACACTGACAAGTTGTTGTTTTTCTTGTGTCTTGTGGTGTTGGGATGGATAGAAAAGGGTGTGGGGGGGGGGGGGGGTACACTAGACTTCTAAGTCACGTGGTGTGATAAATAAAACAAAGGAAACATTTTTGAACAAAGTCTAGACGTGTACCGCGCAGACGGTGGCAGAATGACTTGCTTCTTGTGGCCAAGAGTTCACAAGAGATATGTGGGGCTGGAGGGCAGAGGGCGCTTGCACGAATCAACCTACACTCACGAGTTTTGTCTGGTTTCTGGAACATTTTTGAAACATATCATTCTTTTTTTTATTCCCTTTTTTTAAAATCCCTCTTTTTTTTTTTCCAGCGCCACCATCGGAAAAAGGTGTTTTGGTTTTGGGCTGTCTGTCCGCCTGTCACGTTTAGCTATTAAAAAAATCTTAAGTACAACTGACCAGCTTGAGCCACCTTCGAGTTAACATGGAACACAAACTCCATTTGCCTTTCTTTTACATCGTTTTTTTTTTAATACCGTTACGCGAAATCTTAATGTTTAGCCGAATGGAACACATAGTTTAGTTGAATTTTCATGCGTTGAAGGGTTGCTGTGAGAAAAAAACAAAAGACTTGTTATTTTATTTCAGAAACTATTTTAAATTCCATTTGGTAATTTTCCTCTGCAGTGATATTGGATGAGCTCAGTGCCGGATTTGGGTTTGTACAGGCCCCATTGTTGTGGAGGTCCGGGCGTCTGCCCTCCATTAAATCCGGCCCTTGATGAGCTACCTGGACATATATCACGAGCTTGTAAAGACAACTGTAACAATCAACTAGAACCGGGGTCGGCAACCTGCGGCTCGCGAGCCACATGCGGCTCTTTGGATGTGAAGCTGCGGCTCTTTAGTTCCATAAGCAAATATTATTTATGTTATCGAAACATTTTTTAAAGAAGTTCTGAATCATTTAACGAAGATTAGGCGCCGATTTAATCTCTCAGCCACTTGTACTCGCTTTTCACCACACCCCTCTCTCATTACACTCGTCACTTTTGTCAGTTCGTCGGAAGCGCTCGGCCGTAGTTGGATGTTTCTATGTAGGTTTTAATTTGCTTTCGACGCAAGACGGATTGGCATCTTAACCACGTGCTTTGACTGGGACGTATAGTTTATTGTTTGAAGTAAATGAGTTGGAAGCGAATTATCTTATCAAAGTTAGAAGCAATCTACAAGTAATGCTAATCTGGATAGCTTTGCGGTACCACTAGAAATTGCACAAAAAGGCAAACCAATTACAGATGGTATGTCGAAGACTGCTTCCTACTTGCATCTTGTTTTGTGATTTCAAAAACAAACCAGAAATCTTGAAAAACAAAAACGATTTGCCACTATCCGCTGAAAGAGTACAAAATAGAAGAGCTAACATGTCTTCAAATGTAACATATTTGCAGGTGGAAGATATTCAACTTTCCTCTGCCGTATCACTTGCTATAGATTCGTCTTGCGACATAAAGACACAACGGCACAAGTTGCCTATTTTGTCAGGTATATTTCTTCGCTAGGATTGCTATCGCTCTCGTGACAAACTGGAGGGGACGATAGAGCGAATCCTATGCAAAAATACCTTGAAAAAAATACGATAAGTTCATTTAAATAGCGACTGATAGAGCCAGAAGTAGGACAGGAAAAAGTAAAAGGGCAACAACGATTCGTCGGAGCAAAATAAACCAAGAAATTCTTATTTTTCACTGAATAATCACCAAGAAACGCTTTGTGCCCAAAACGATTCCAACCGAAATAGGTGAGGTCATGAATTTGGTAATCAAGACTGTTAACAGCATCTTGTCAAAAGCACTGTACCACTTAAACGAAATGGAGACTCAGTATTCCGACCTCCTTCTTCCCAAAAAGTGCTATGACTTTCCAAAGGTAAGGTGTTGAAACGTTTTGCTTTGTGCTTGAATGAAATAAACACATTTCTAAATGATAAAGGCCTTTATCACATCGAATTAGAGAACGACAAATAGTTGCAAAAATTTTACTTTATGAATGATATAACAGCGAAAACTAAATGAGCCGAATCTAAAACAGGAAAGAAAAACCCAGCCTATGTTTTTTGTAGAGGAACGGGTTTGTCTTGAAAAAAAATTAATTCTTTTAGAGACAAATTACTTCAGCACAGTTATAAAAACAAAATCAAAGATGAATTTCTTGACAGATTTAAGCAGTTCAAAACCAACAAAACCATTCTAGCATTCCGAGTACACTATATCAACACAAATAGTAACGAAATCCTTCTTGATTCATTTGTAATTGATACTGGATTACTGGATTACAGAGTTGAAAAGTTGGAAGAGTTGAACGTCCAGAAATGTATATACGTAACGCAATAAAAGTGGACAGGTTTAAAAAAGGAATGCCGCGAGCTGATTCGACAGATCTCCCAGATTGCTACAGTGAGGTGAAGATGTTGGCATTTGAAGTGATGACTATCTTTGGATCGACATATTTGTGCGAGCAAGCGTTCTCTTGCAGGAATAGAATTAAAAGTAAAGAAAGAAGCCAAGTAACAAATGAAAATTTAGAGTCGTGTTTGAAACTAAAAACAACAAGTTACGAGCCAAATGTATCCAAACTTTCTAAAACCATACAAAGCCATCGCTCACAATGAATTTGTTTTGCTCAATTGTTTGTTAGTGAAGCTCATGTAAATGTTTAATTTCTTTAGTTGTTACCAAAATAAAAAAATAATTATATATATATATATATTACTATATATTTGTTATGAAAAACACTACTTATATATTGATTCGTTGTTTTTTTCCATTTAAAAAAAGTGTATTGTTTGAGAACTATTTATAGTTGGCAAAAGAAAACAAACTGTGTGGCTCTTTAAAAACTTTAAAATTTTGTAAGTTGTAATTTTTGGCTCTTTCGACTCAAAAGGTTACCGACCCCTGAACTAGAAGAATGTATACAATGAATCCCAACTTTAAGTATTACTTACAACACTTAACTAAAGAATGATTCAGGCCTATGTATTGAAGGCGGCAAAACACATTTGTTTACGTTGTTACTGATTTTACGATGTATTATAAATCAAAAGCTAAGTCCCAAATTTTAAATAGAGTATATTTTTTAATATAAAGTAGGTGTTGCTAATTTGTTTTAAATATATAATATATTCCATTTCGTTCCGGCTTGCTCCACCTCCCCCTACCCGCTCACCTTTGAGTATATTATTAATGCCTATATAGATATATATAGTTATGTATAAATAATTTCATTTTCTTTATTTTTTCGAAAATATCTGACATTACAAAAACGTAGACTTCTATTTTTTTTTAATCTGGGAAAAAGAATGCGTTCAAACTAGCTTCAAACTACACCTCTCAGAGGCGAATAAGTTGTTTTAATATAAAAACTCAGTCATGCCCTAATTATTAGCACGTGACGCCTTGCTATGCAGACCCTCAAAGCTCTTGCTCAGAGTACATGAAGAAGCCGTAGGACTCGTCCCTTTTTTTTTTTTTAGGGGTGACGCCCATGACTATAGTCAAAAAAGTTAAAAGGCTTCTAGGAAATAACAAAAGCGGCCGGAGTAATTCCGATATTTGATATGGCGCATCTCCCATGCATATGTTTCATCAAGACATATTTCAAGACAGTAATTTCACATGAACATTCAAATCTGCATTATTGAGCCGGAGCTTAAGGCCTAAGACAACCAGACTTAAAAAATGGAGTAAATCGGTAATATATGAGCATTCAGGCAAAACTATACCATCGTACACCTTGTACACATGATTCAACTTTCACCTGGCCTACTAACCTCTACTCTATATTAGGGTGAAAAAAAAATATACAAAGATCTAAATTGAAAAACAGACTATCTTAAAACATGAACGTAAAAATAGCAACAAGTTGTGAGTTGAAGCACGTCAGGTTCATCAATAGACATTTTTTTCCTACGTCATAAAAAAAATTATCCCCCTTTTTTTTTCCTTCTCTTCTTTGTTTTTTACTTTCCCTTTATTATATTTGGTTTCATTATTTCTCTTCCAGTCTTGTTTTTAATTTGCTTCTCCAAAATGGTCTGCTCTCAAGGAGATAATTGACTCAAATGCTTGCAAATTATTACATAGACTGGCTATTTTCAGACGGGATAAAACAGGCCAAAGCATTCCAGTAAGTTTGGAAGAATTTTCTTCGTCTGCCTTTGCAGACGATACCTCAGCGGACACTAGCCAATCATCTCTGCGCATCTGGATGTTCAGTGGTACTTAGTGACTCAATCAAGGACACCTTTGAAGGTTGTAAATTATCGCAGTCAATAAGTCATGTTTTCGGTTATCTCTCCACATTTGATGGCTTCGTTCTGCTAGAATGAGTTCTGTGGACTCAACATATTCTATGGTATCGCTCTACTCTCTGTTTGTTCCACATATTCTACGGTATCGCTCTACCTTCTGTTGGTTCTACATATTCTATGGTATCGCTCTAATCTTCGTGGGTTTCACATATTCTATGGTATCGCTCCATTCCCTGTTGGTTCTACATATTCTATGGTATTGCTCAGCGATATAATATAGTTTCGTTTTACAGAATCGATTTTATAGTATTGCTCTTCTCCAATGTAAACTGTATGGTATCGCTATACCTATAACGGTTCTCCCCATTCTAAGATATAGCTCCATTATCTGTACGTAATTTTTCATTGACACTATTCCACTGTTCTATGGCTGACAGAATTCCAACACTAATATTGTTAGTTTCTGAAATAAATAACCATATAGTGATAAAATGTTCATTCATTAGAGACTCACGACGATGAGATTAGATTTTGTGGATGTGAAGGAGAAAAAAATTCTTAAATCTGTCTTTCCTGAATACAAAAAATTAAAAGACTTGATTTAAAGCTTTTTATCACACATCGACCTGCAACAGAAACAAATGCTTCTACTCCTCTCGATCCCCCCCCCCTTTTTTTCCTCTTAAAAAATAGTTTGCATTGGTAAGTGACAGAGATGGATGGTCCATGACATGAAAGCATTTAAACGCATGCATTATCATTGCTTTCTAAGGGCATCTTGTTACTATTTCTCCCCTTCTCTCACCGCCCAGTTACTATTGTTAAATTGCTATTGTGGTGGTTGTTTATAGTTTAAGGTTGGTGGTTGTTTTTTTGGGGGGGTTTTACTAAATGCGAGAAAATAGTGATGGATATGCAACTCATCTACCAGCGCATTTTACATGAATCGTCGCTATACAAGCGAGGCTTTAGTACTAATTCAGTACATGCACTATACCATTATAGTATAAAGACAGGTTTAAAATATGAAAGCTCGATGATTAAGACAGGGATAAAGAAGCAGATTATAAAAAAGGAGAATTATTTTTTAAACAATTACTACAAAGGGAAAGAACGGCACACTTACTGCCACATCTCCCAATACTTTCCAAAAATTAATTAATTAATTATTTTAAATTGATTCATATGTTCTTGTCACAATGAATAATTTTGCTAAGTTTCAACTTGATCTGAAAATGGTCAGTGAGAGAAATAACATGTACAGAGCAAACAGCCTGAGGTGATACAAGCTTTGTTAACATGTACAGAACAAACAGCCTGAGGTGATACAAGCTTTGTTAACATGTACAGAGCAAACAGCCTGAGGTGATACAAGCTTTGTAAAATAAAAAGGATCAGGATACAGTCCCACAACAAATCGTTCACAAACAACTTGTTCAACGACAATTGGTTCAACGACAATTGGTTCAACGACAATTGGTTCAACGATAATTGGTTCAACGACAAATGGTTCAACGACAAATAGTTGACACGACAAATAGCTCATTGGCAGCTGGTTCACAGACAACAGGCTCACGACTACTCACTCACTGAAGAGCAATATAGCCTTGTTGCGTGTTTGTTTACAGTAAAACTTATTTGAAAAAGCTTGGATGTGCTATATGCATGAATCTTAGTTTAATACTCAGAAAGACACAAAGATAGAGGCATATTTCTTGCTCCATATGCTAGGACAAATTCATACAAGTGCTCCTTCTTACTGTTGCCATTGGAGAATGGAATGGGCAGTGGCGTAGCTAGGGTGGGAGAGGGAGGAGAATTTTTAAAATCTCACCGGGACCCCACTTGAAAGGGGGGGGGGGGGCGCCAAATCAGTTTTTTTTACATTAATATTAAATATTACGCAAAATGCAGGGGCTCCCAAAGAGGTCAAGCTCCCTGGCCCTCAAATGATAGCTAATTTCTAGCTACGCCGCTGGGAATGGGATGCCTGAAACAGCCTGGAAAAGTCATTGATTGACACATGAAAATGCGCAGGACGTTTAATTATCGGCTCGTAATTATCGAAGTAACGTCATGTAATGTATAAGATAAGATAATAACTACATGTCTTCATATCTAGTGGTTACAGGAGAACGAAATTAAAGGAAACGACGTGTCCAAAAATACCCAGAAGACCTTTAAAGATCTTTTCAGTCTTTGTCCAGTTGATGACCCATCCCACATCATACTCTCTCTCTCTCTATCGTCTTGTCACGCGCTTTATTGTGCACAGAGCGAGAGAATGAGAGAGACAGAGAGAGAGAGAGAGAAACAAACAAACATATTAGGAAATCTGTTTATATCTCTTAATGCCTAAGTATTGCTGTCAGATCTACTTGCCGAAAGGAAATTCCCATAGAAATATTCTTTTTTTTTTTTTTACTTTTATTGAGAAATGAAATTACGACCCCCCCCCACACACACACACACTTCAAAAATATTTTTTAAAAATATAATCAGACTTCTCGCCTAACCACAAAACCCAGAAAGTGTTACATCAGAATGTCTCTTCTTAAACTCAAGCAGCCCAGCCGGTACAATAGCCTAAACATGCAATTAAAAAAAAAACAACATATCTTCTTGAAAATAAACTCCAATAGTAGCAATAAAACCTCAACCAAAAAAAAAAAAAAGATTGTACCACCCTCCACCCTGACTACATTTGATAAACTTACAATAACAAAAAAAAAAAATCCATGACCGACAAGCGGACATAGGTTCCTCCCCCCAAACTATGACCAAAATTTAAGAGTGCTAGCTACTGCTATGGAGATAACAAACAGCTAAACCTCTATTTTCTTGACTTTCTGTAAACTTTGTCAGCCAATTCAAAGTTTTTACAGTCATTTAGATCTACGTAATGGTAGCTTATGGCCTTATAAAAATACAAAATTAGAAAAACAAAACCGAATGAAATACTCAGAAAGACACAAAGGTAAAGACACATTTCCTATTCCATACACTAGAACAAACTCATACAAGTGCTCTTTCTTCCCTAGTGCCATTAGCGATTGGAATAGGTTGTTTGAATCAGCCAGGAAAATTAACGACTTAGTAGAGTCTAAGTCATTGATCAACATGCATGACTAGATTGATGCCTGTAATGCGTAGGACGTAATTATCTTCTTTTTTTGAAGTAACGTCTTTAATATACAAGATAAGATATATATTTTGAGCGATGAGGAGGCGGCCTTAGCAAGTCGTGGGATCATGGAAGAGAGTGTCATTTTGTCGCACGAAGGGCTGACGGTGACACAAGATTCCCTTTATCGAATGCCTCACTTGGTCACCCAAAAAGGCCGCCCCTGAGTCTGAGCAATGCTTTTTTTTTTTTAACTAGATCTAGATCTATATATTATAGCTCGACTTTGGTACTAGGGCCAGAAACTTGTGGGCTTTGAGAGAGTTGACTTTTATTTCCATAGATGAATTTGTGCGCTTTTCCCTTCAATCAAGAGCTTGACCTCGTTTGCGTATGGACCTTCTTGACGACAAAGATAAGACAATAGAATAAACACAGTGTCATTAGCCACCTGGAAGTCAGTCCTTTTTATAAATCATTTACACTTTTGGAAGTTTCCTTTTAATTGCATTCAATAATTTCATTTTATAACTACAGAATGGTTCATTTTTATTTATAAATATTTTTTTAATTCAATTGTTCCCTTTTAATGCGAAGAACAGTAACTCTTCATAGTCAATCAAAAGTTTTCTTTTATACTCATACAGTAATTACCTATTATATCTCTACAAAGTAAACACTTTTAATATCCTTAAAATGAGTTCCTTTAATTCTGCTGAATGCAAAAGTTCACTTATATTCATATTAAACTATTCTATTTTATACCCACACTGGTTCCTTTGGATCCCAGTAAACTGTTTTCTCACTTATATCAAATACATACATATATTATCATCAATTGTTTCAGCACCTAGCTTCACTTTTATATTATACCAAATAGACTTGTTCTGCTCTTCCGATAGCAAACAAAAATTGAGCAATGTTAAAAAAAAAGAAGAGGGCTCTGAGACATGGAGTTTGGCACTAATTGCCTATAAAGTAATAGCCATCGTTGAACCGGTCAGTGGAGAGGCCAAGAGTTGAGGTTTGAGGAGTACTAGGAGTCAGTACTAGGTTTCCGTTTCTCTCTCTCTCTCTCTATCTCTCTCTCATACACACACACATGCTCTAAACACATCACATTCCAATCACTTTGAAATAAAATGTCAGAGGGTTTGCACTGCCCGAGACTCGGACCATTGCCAACCCTCCAGAACAAATAGGTTACGCCCTTGAGGAAAAAAAAATAGGGGATATATGTTATAGGTTCACGGCGCCCCAAAGTTAAAAGCAGACATTTAATTCCTGTTTGTGTGCTTGTTTGGCGGATTATAATTCGCTAAATCTTTGAATGGTCCCTTTTGTAAGACCAAAACTAACAGGAGACCAAGGGAGCCGTGGACAATTTTCCTACTGGTATCAGAAATAAAAAATAAAGTCATAACAAAGAAAAGATGTGGGGCTTTGTCATAAGTAGAACACGACAGGTAAAAGTGGTATTTGTCCTGTAAGCGTTATCCTGTCTCTGACACTCCGCCAAGCTGTCAGCTAGAATTCGCACCAATCTGTTATGGCAGGGGCGTAGCCTTCATTTTGTTTTCGTACTGTGAGGATTCGTTTCCACATTTTCAGCATATAGCTACGTGTTAATGTTTTACTATACGGTAGTAAAATTCTCCGCGTTTACGTATTGCCTTTTTTAAAAAAAAATCATATGCTATTTATTTTCTAGAGCTGTTTCAAGGGCGGAGGTTTAAATCTAGTCCTGTGGTCAATTTGTCGGATTATTGAAATAGATACAATGGACTCGTAATCCTACGTCCCCCTACAAACTTATACTTCTGCATTCTTGCTATGATGTAAAGAGGGTTTAGATGACTAGCGCTTTATTTGATATAAACTGCGTGGTAGTTTCCAGATCTGTCAAATTTTCTTCTGTCGAAGTGTTTTAGGGGCAGTGTTTTGTTCGGGGTTCTCGATGTAAAATGCAGTTATGAAGGACATGGCCAGTGGCGTAGCTAGGAATTAGCCATCATTTGGGGCCCCAGGGGTTTAACCTATTTGGGGGCACCTGCGATTTGCGTAATATTTAATATTTAATTAAAAAACAATTTCGAACACTCATTCGGGGGACCCTTCAAGTGGTTGCCGGGGGTATCGTCAAATTCGTCCCCCTCCTCCCCCCACCCTAGCAACGCCACTGGACATGGCATTCTGTGGTGACACTCCACAAGGACAAAGTTTGCTAGTCCCGATTTTCAGCTTCCGGAACATAAGCTGTCTCATTCTGCTGTGTCCAGTTGGTCGTGTAGGGATAGCTTATAATAGGCGTCGTCTTTCTTGTAATTAGGATGAGAGCTTCTCCATTTTCGCTTTATTCTACCCATCAAACAAGACAAAAGACTACGCCTAGCTTGTCATTGTACCACAATGCTTTAGATCAAATTTTCCCAAACTGTGCTCCGTGCCTGAATAGCAGTTTCGCGAACTAAAAATTGTAAAATTATAGCTTGTATATATCGCTATTTTCATGCTCATAGCATGCTCAGAGCGCTATTGTCCAATCTCATTTGTGGACCAGTGGGAGGAGGTGCTATCTGGAAGAAGGTTTTCCGTGCTGCCTTTAAGCGCTCAATAAAAAAAAATCTGCCCGAGTCGGTTATCGAACCTCGAGCCCCCTTCCTAGGTAACCAAGCCAAGTGTACTTAGCCTCTCGACCATGTTTCCCACTACTCTCTAAAACAAATAAGCAAACTGTTCCGCTAAATACTCAGAATGTGCGATGTGCTCCGTTTGGAAAACACTGCTTTAGATAGCTTGATCCGCCTCTGGATCATTCAACTATGTGTCGAGATTAAAGTGTCTACCGTCAATTACTGTTTCTGTTGAAGGCAAGCTTTGCTGTAATAAATGTGAACCAGGTGAGATGTAACTCTCAGTTGTAACTTTGTTACGGACATGAAGACAATAAAATGGCCAGGGCCGGCACTAAAAATAGCGGGCCCTATGCGAAATGGATTGCGCGGGGCCCAGTCTGGGTAGGGATAATGATAATAAGTGAAAATTAAGATTGCATATTTGAAAATAAATTCGTCTTTGCATTTTATTCATTCTTTACTAAGTACAAAATTACTATCAATTCAACTTTACAAGGTTTGTGTGTAGCGAAGTCATACGGTATATCATCACAATTCTGTTTCCTACATTGATCGCCCTCAAAAGCAATAGAAAGTATTGCCAAATTGTTCAGTCTATCTTCGTGAATTGTTGACTTTAATTAATTGAATGAAAACCCAATATGACAATTTTATCTATTTTTCAAAAGATTTTTATGATTTCAGTAGACTTCCTTAAGCCCACCGAAAATCAGGAGGCCGCGGAAATTCTTTAATATAATATAAGTTATAATGGTTTAATTAAAAAATATACACCTAGAATTAGCGCGGGGCCTATGAAAGTGCGGGGCCCACTGCGGCGCATAGTTTGCAGTGGCCTAAGACCGGCCCTGAAGGTGGCTATGTGTGGCGAAGCTTGGTGAAGGATGTGAGAGCCGAAACATTCAGAGCCGGGAAGGGGAGGTAGTGAGAACCTTGACTTGTTCACAGCTTTGTATAGATAAATGGTCCAGCATAGTACTCGTACTGTGAGCACATTCTAATTAGTTGGCTCGGGCCCCCATCAAATGCTATGCTGTGGATGATCGCCTGCCTATATATGTTTTCCATTTCCGTAAAGGTAATCGAATCATGTCATGTTTATATAGCAGTACCGAATCATTAGCAGTATGGTACCCCTTTCAGACCTTTGCGATTTATGTCAAGGTTATCTGTTTCTACGGATGTTGGTTAACGAGGGTGCCATGCGGCCAGTACAACGACTAATCACCTTTACTTTCCATTTGAGTTGGGTGAACTCAGGGCCGTCCGAAGAATTACAGGGATTTAAACTCGAGACACCTCTCTGATGATAAGCGTTTTAACCACCTCTTCCCATTATAGTACTATGGCGACATTTAAAACAATGTTTATAATTGAGCTTTGTAATCCAGGCAATAAATAAGTCATGTCGACCTATGCAATAATTAGATTAAAATGAAATTGCCAAATAAAAGTCATATAGATCCATTTGGCCTATCATAATAGTCTGCACTGCACTTACGGATCCTTTGGAACAGGAAGGTCTGCTCCAGAAGTTTCGAAAGATCCTTCAGGAAAATTATCTCAGCGAATTTAAGCCATAGTACAAATCTTCATCAGGACCAGGGCCGGCCTTAGGAAACTGCCACCTATGCGACCTCAGTGGGCCCGTACTTTCATAGGCCCCGCGCTAATTCTAGTTGTAAATAATTAAATTAAACTATTACAACTTATATATAATAACGGGGTTTTCGCGGCCTACTGATTTCCCAGGGCCTCTTAGAAATCTACTGACAATGCAAAATATACACTAAAATTATTTAAAATCTCCTAAAAACTCATAAAATTATCATGAAAAATGTCATTTGGGGTGCCAATCATTTTTTTTTTTAAACGGCATTGTCAGCTTTCATTTAATACAAATTTATTGCAATGACGAATGTAATTATTAATACACAATCTAAATTTTGAAATTATCCTTATCCCCACCCAGACTGGGCCCCGCGCAATCCGTTTCGCATAGGGCTCCGCAATCGTTAGGACCGGCCCTGATCAGGACGGCTAGGTATGGACTAGGGCAAAGCTCAAAATCGGGACCATTGAGACGACAGTCCAAAGCGCAAACCACACGACCATGCAGCCATAAGTAGGTAACCAGAAAGTCATCGAATATCGTGTAAACCATAATTGCTACTTGAGAACCACTGAGCTACCTGGTTCTGACACGCTGCCTTGCCTCTTTAACAAATCATTTTTTTTTAATGAAAGATAAATGCGTGAGGAAATCTGTATATTTTAAACCCCAACTCGCTCTTTCCTCCTTCACACAAGAGTTATAATCAGACATAGCAAGAGCACTTCCCTATTTCAGGTTTCCTCGGCTCATTTCCTTGACGCGATTAACCTCTGACCTAACCCGTCGTGTCTGCTTCCGGGTCAACGCCCCTGTTTCCTAAAGGTAAGAAAAATAAGGCAGGTACCAGAATTAGTTAGTAAGAAATAAATTAGCTCAGTAAACGCATGGTGAAAGTCAAATAAAAATCATTACAAGTATTTCATTCTATCGGCACTCAAAGCGGGATGTGGGAAGTATCCAGGAGAAGGTTTCCGTGCTGCGTTTAGTAAGCTCTCAGCAATCACAATTCAAGTCAAATCACTCATTTTAACGGTACTTGTCTACATCGGTTTCGAACACGAGCCCCCCTAAAGTTTACGCCGCTGAACCACACATCCCACGTATTGAATCGAGACCAGTCGTTAGAGAAGGCCTCAACACTGACCTGCAACGTCACAACCTGTGGGTAGTTTAGACCAATGGCTCGTTGTCACGCCGTACAGACCTATGACGTGGCAACGAGCTATTGGTTTTAGCTGCCCACGGGCTGTGACGTGGCAGGTAAGTGTTCAGGCCTTCGATAACGATTGAATGCACCGTGTATATCTAATGGATACCATTACCTACAAACTTACTCAGTGTTTAGTTGTTGTTTTTTTTTCGGTGAATTAGATTTCTGAAATTTTGTTGCATGTCGTTTCTCCGCGATGCACCTGAGGTCAGTTTACCACAATTTCCCAGGAAAACAGAACACAGCATAACTTTATGAATCTATTCACATATCCATGAAGAATTCGTGGAATAATAGCACGCGTAAGTGAAATAAAACTTAATTATGTTAAGTTTTACTCAACAAAACATTCCGACGCCACACAGATGAGTAGATCGGGATTCTAGATTTAGAACACACACGGGAACACTTAAGAAACAAGGAACTAACAACCCCCCCCCCCCCCAAAGGAGCCCAATGTCAAGGACATTCCGCAACGCCAAGAGACTGGAGAGATGATTACGCCAGGGTCAGCCAACGGTACGTGAAGTTAGCAGGCGTCCATTAGGCGTGAAAGATTCGGTAAATAAAACAAAAGAGAGAGGGGGGGGACCTAAACAAGATGTTGAAAATAAAAGGTCAAGGACTTGTTTGCTAACCAGTACCTTCCCGCTCCCTCTTTAACTGTGTCACTTCTGATAGAGAGAACTTTCAGACACAACTTTGCCGCTTCTAGCTTGGCGATGGTCAGTTTAGTTGTTTTTTTTCTAAGACTGAATTTTTAACCATTATTCACCAGCTCATTTATAATCTCAGATATTTCTGGTGATTACGTCCTACGCGTCGAGCATTTAGTCATGCATATTAACCAATGACTTAAATTCTGCTAAGCCACTGGTTTTCCTGGCTCAGATCAATTATTCATTGTCACTTACTAAACATGAATCAATTTTAAAAAATAACCAATTAAATACTTAATAAATTAGAGGAAATTAATTCAATTTGTTTGGTATAGAAAAGGGAAATGAATCAATGAATCGTACAGTATTGAGAGCTAAGGCTGTAAATGCACAGTTACTTCTATTTTATAAGCTTCTGTTTTTTAAACATTTTTTAAAATTTTGCTTGTTATGTATTCTTCTGCATAGAATATAGATTTGCATAATTCTTCATTTGCATAACCGATCCAATTTATCAAAGTAATTGAAAATTAGCCATGATTATGTAAAGATCTGCTAAGTTCTAAAATTTGCATAATCCATTCAATTAATCAAACTAATCGATGTAAACATTGAATTCGTGTCACTCCAAACGTTAAAAGATATATAACAAGCATGGTAGTTACAGCAGTAGTCAAACAAGTGTAGTTTACAAGGTATTGAGGTATAAGATAAGATTGAGTGCAGGTTTGGCATAGATAAAGAGCATGTTTGGTTTGAAAACATACTTACAGTACACCATATGCCATTTACCATATAAAAGTCTAACCCGGATGTAAATTTTCTAAAGTCACGAGCTCTGGCTAACTATGACCTATGAATACATATGATAATCAACAGGGTGTTTTTAAAAAAAAAAAACTTTTGCTTTTGAAATTTATAGGCGGGAAAAAAATGGGAATAGTGGCAGTATTAATAGTAGCTGTTGAACACGTTTACATACAACTTATTCTTCACGGCCCATCTCTCTTTTCTTTCTTTCTCCTATCTCTTTCTCTTTTCTTCCTTTTTTTCTCTCTCTCTCTCTATTTCTCTCTCTCTCTCTCTTTGCTCTCTCTTGACCCTCTCTCGTCTCTCTTTGCTCTCTCGTCTTTTTCTCTTCCCTCTCTTCACTATCTCTTCTCTTTTTTTGTCTCTCTCTCTCTCCCCGCTCCTCCGTCTGTCATTCAATTTCATTTTGAATCTTTCCATGTTTCTATCTGTTATTCTTAGCGTTTTCACCGTGTTCTCTCCCTCCCCCCCATTACTATCATTCATCCCCCCACCGCCCCATTACTATCATTCCTCCTCCCCCGCCCCATTACTATCATTCCTCCTCCCCCACCCCATTACTATCATTCCTCCTCCCCCGCCCCATTACTATCATTCCTCCGCCCCCGCCCCATTACTATCATTCCTCCTCCCCCGCCCCATTACTATCATTCATCCCCCTACCGCCCCATTACTATCATTCCTCCGCCCCCGCCCCATTACTATCATTCCTCCTCCCCCGCCCCATTACTATCATTCATCCCCCCACCGCCCCATTACTATCATTCCTCCTCTATGTTTTCACCCCACTTCTTCCTCCTGTCAACGAATGGCACCCACTCCAATTTCTAAATGGCCTTGACATTTAAAAAAAAGTTTCGTGCGTTTCGTTTATTACGTCATAGCCCAGAGCGCTTGCCGGGCAGCAGGGAATGGTTCGAACTCGGAACCATTCGAGACAATTCGAAAGTGTCCATCACGCGACCAAGCTGTTATTCTTGCTTCACGAGCATCAAACCACCGCAAACACTACCAAACATAATAATTCTAAATATAATCTAATAATGATTCTAAATATAATCAAGTAACGTTCTTCTTTCAGAACTTGCTATCTATAGGACAGACGATGTAAAGCTTATCTGTTTCTGTGGACCACGGTTAACGTGGGTGTCATGTGGCCAGTACAACGACCAACCGCCTTTACTTTTCCCCAACCAATGCCAAGTCCTTTTAGAGCTGGGTGGACGCGCCCTAGAGATCCCGAAATTAAAAATCCCAGTCTTCGACTATTTTCGAGCCTGTGAGCCCCGGTTCAGAATCCCAACGCTTTACCACTCAGCCACTGCTTCTTCAAATACAACTTTTTTAACCTTTAACAAAAACAACACAATTTTGTCCTACGACTGGGTCATTTTTCAAAGGTCTTACCCTTTATTTCACATTAACGCATGTACGTCCGAGTAAAAATATAGTGCCTTTTAATGTCTGCTTTGTTAAATGACAAGTTCCCCAAAGGGGAAAAGTACAAAACGTCAAGCGTAAGGACTCAAAAGAGAAACGACTCATTTAGTCCTGTCATCCCTGTTTCTTTTTTGTTGTTGTTCCTGTTCTCTTTGTCTCTCAATTCTCTAGACTCATTCATCTTTAATCACAGCAGCGGTTCTCACTGTTTTGAAGATTGCCCATTGGTTTCATTTTTTTCTTTTTTAATTCTCAGTTTTGTTGTTATTTTAACGACGTTAGAACTACATTGTTGAGCAGTGGCGTAGCTAGGGATTTGGGGGCCCAAGGGAGGCCGGACCTTTTTAGGGGCTCCAAAATTTTGACATTTGATATCATGATATGAGATAATGTATTTAATAAATATATACGTCTTAATTCAAATTGGTACAGTATATAAGTAAAAATAACACACAAAAAATCATTAAGACTCTTTTAATGAATAAGTTGGCGAGATAATGCACAAGTGACAAATCTCAAGTCATAGCTCCTCGTGTCGAGAATTATGTGCAGCAAGGACATCTATAACATCATCCAGTAATCTAGATTAATGGTTTCTAGTATTTTTGACTGCACGTAATTAGCAAGATTGCATGGTTTTGGCGTAATAAGATTTTTACATATTCCAAACCTCCACCAGGAAGGCCGGGATGGCGACAGGCAGGCCTAGAACCAGAAATCATCGCGCGCAAACCACATGGCAATTTAACAATTTTATTTGCTTTACCACAAAGTGCAAGTGCTCTCAAGGCAGTCAGAATAACAAATAGTAGCAATATACACATAATCAACATACTCAAGATAATCAGGCAACCATCTGTCCTTACTGGCTTCGGTCAAAGTATCGATGAAAGAGGGGGAACTATAATCCCCCAGTATTGAACTAGACTTTACTAAAAGGAAATAAAAAAAGAACAGACTTTTATAAAATACACAGCAGGGTTCAGTTGCTGTTTACAGAGTTATGATGAAAGAAATCTGACAGCGAATGATGGACCCGTCTATAAGACGGGAAGTCAAATATTTCATAAAAGTACAGCCGGCATCTCCTCAAATCCCATAAATGCCCCCCCCCCCTTTTTTTTCACCATCACGCCGAGTAATCATAATCAAGAAGCACCGCCAGCTGTACGAAACCGGATATCCATTTCTCCAGCAGACGTCATGTCCAAGTGGTAATGAACTGAAAGTTAATCTTCAAGCGAAAACGAGGTCTATGAGATTACTGAGCCTCCGAGGGGAGGGGGTTAAATGTAAGAGCAGAATATATGACGAAACGAAGCTACATATATAGGATGATGAGGAATTACATACTAGATCTATAAAAATATATATATATTAACGATTTCTGCAAGCTTTAGTTAGTGTCATGAAGGAGTTGAACCAATTATATGTGTAGGCTCTAGAACTTCCTTTTCAAAGTCCTAAATGTCAACGATGCTACTTCAGATTTCCGTTTTTATCTCATAATACAGAAGATAGGGTCAATTATATATGCACCAAACGAGATGTCCAAACTCACTAAGTGTTCTGTTACATGGGATGTCATATTGTTTTTAACTAACCATAAAACAAAAAAGTACCAGAAACACAACGGTTTAACCTGTGTACGTTGTGATGTAGGTCACCACTCGGTCTTCGCGAAAAGTCATTTTTGAATTCAAGCCTTTAAATCTTCATACTCTAAATACATTAGTCTTATTAATTTTTTTAATATTATAATTCCTTTTGGTGTTATTGTGATGTATGTAGACATCCTTTTAAAAAACAAATTTTGCTTTCTTAGAAATATTGTCATAATGTCAATTTTTGTACTTGAAATGAGACATGCAGGATGATACAGCAACATATCAGAAGCCTTAAAAACAAGAACAATAAAAAAAATAATTTTGTTAAAAGGCAATGCAATATCACTCAACACTGCAAGGTTTAACTCCCTTTTCTATATAAATCACATATAATAAAATACCAATAATTTATATTAACTAATTTGTTGGTTTTTTTAATTAGGTAGTCATCAACTATGAATTTCGACTTCATAGGGATACATGGAAGCGGGAAGAAAAAAATGGAAAAGACAGACAGACACATACGCTTTGAGATTACTTAGGTCAGTGATGCCCAACCTTTGTCGGCATGGGGCTTTAAAAATTTCTGAAATCTACTTCACGGGCAGAATGACAAATGGAGCCGACCCTCCAAGGCTTCATCGTGAAATATTGGCATACACTCCAAGGGGGCCAGTTGGCACTGCGTGAAGGGCCAGAGTTGTCCCGCGGGCCGTTGTTTAGGGCTTTATGGGGCGTGGAAGCCCTAAAAAAGCATGATGTAATTTACGATGCGGAGACAGGGATTTCCACACTGAGATTGATCTAGCACACGGTAAACTTTATTGCTGGGGGGACAGTACTAACTCTCAACACTTGAGTATTTCATGTAGAGATAAATAAGAGAGATGGTTAAAAGAAGAAGAGGGGAGATAAGTGGGAGCTTTATCTAATATCTCCCTCATTAAAAGAGATTCTCTTGTTTTATGAGCTGCTATAAATCAAGGGACATAATAGAGAATAGAGGTTTGCGTTAGATGGCGTTGATATCTTTCTAAAGGGGAGCATTCATTATATATATTTAATACAACAATAATGTACTGTACAGAATGTACACACAGTGACACACACACATCAAGAACGATTATATCATGAATAAATGCAGCTAGAAGAGCCAAGTTACAAATTAAACATTTGATAGGGACAAAGGGACTATTGCGCAAAAGGCTTATTGCTCCCGGGACCGTGAACATTAGGGAGCCACGGAAGGCTCTTCAAAGAAAAAAAATGTTTTGATTGTATCACATTTATATGGTTATAATTTGTAAGTAGCAGTTATTGAATTGCTAATAGACACAAGCTTTACTAATACAATAAATTGGTTAACATTTTCTAATTATATATACAGTTACGCTCGACCTACGGGAAGGGGAGCATCATCATATTTTTGTACTGATCGCTTGTCTATGAAAAATGCAAAATAAAAAGAACAAAAAAAATAAAAAAAGATATAAGCAAAATAAAAAAAAAACATAACCAAAGCTAATATTGAGTAAAGGGAGACCACCGTTCAATCACTGCCATAGCTCTTAATATTGCAGGTTTGTCTCCCCTTATTATAGGAAGCAGAACTAATTAATTACCCCTAATTAAATAATAACCTGTTTATAATTTTTGGATCGATTTGTGTATTGCCATCGACTAATGGTAATTGTGCAAAGTTTTAACTTGATCCGAGAATGGGAAGAGGAAGGAAAAAAGAGTTTTAGAATCGTGACAGACAGAGTAAGTTAACATATGCTTTGTGAAAGATCTGGTACTATTCACGTTCTTTTCTTCAAGGCCTTGAGACGAGGCTAAGATTAAGAGGAACGCTGCTGGCGTTGACTAGTTATCTACACTTGCTACATTCCATAACAAATAACTTTTCCGGCTTGGGGGTAGCCACGCTTATTTCCGACATGCAGGCCGGATCACAACTAAAAGTTGTCGTGGAGGTTCTACGGCTGGATTGTGGGAAGAAGTTTCAATAGGCCGGAGCCTACCTCGTCACAGACTGGATGTGGACAGCGGTCCGTAGGCAGGGCACCACTAACCAAGCTACATACGGATATTACCTAACAGGGTAGCAGTACAAGCCGCACCACCCCCTTCTTTTTTCTCTCTTTCCCTCTGTTTCTCTTTTAAGCTTCCTGACTCACCCACCCCTCCTTGTTTTTTTTGCCTTTACGAAGCGTTCATCGACCCCATTCCACATTATACATGTTATTTCTAATACATTATATTATACATTATATGTTATTTCTAATACATTATATGTTATTTCTAATACATGTATCTTTCTAGTAGCTACAACTTCTATATAGTGACTATCTCTCGTTTCCTTAGTTTTCCTTAGTCCCCACTTTCTCTCTCTCTCTCACTCCTTTCTCTAACCCTGTAGCTCCAATAACTATTTCTGACAGCATCAACAAATTACAACCATAGTACATGTCTACGAGAGGCAACTGCATTACTTTACCTTGCTATCCACTCCACACGCACATCCACTCACACATAAACAGACACTTTCTCTTTCACACACTGTCTCAATCTCTCTTACACACACACACACAAACACACACGCTTTGATCATTACCACCAGGGCTTCACACAGCTGTTGTACTAGCCACATGTCTTGTGGTTCTCAAATCTTGTTTCATAAGCCACATTAACGAGAATCTCGTGTAGCTCGTATGGAACCCCCCACCCTTTTCTCTCTCTCACGCAAACACACATGCTAAAGCATACTTATCATTGATTGTTCACTTAGTATGTATCATAAATGTTTTAAGATGCTTTTTTTCTTTTAATACCCATGGCCTGAGTTAAGTAAATACCCATGGCCTGAGTTAAGTAAATACCCATGGCCTGAGTTAAATAAATACCCATTGCCTGAGTTAAGTAAATACCCATGGCCTGAGTTAAGTAAATACCCATGGCCTGAGTTAAGTAAATACCCGTGGGCCTGAGTTAAGTAAATACCCATGGCCTGATTTAAGGGTAATTGTAAATGTAAAGCTTATCTGTTTTAATGGCAGACGATTAACGAGGGTGT
Organism: Biomphalaria pfeifferi; assembly: GCA_030265305.1. Classification (NCBI taxonomy): domain Eukaryota; kingdom Metazoa; phylum Mollusca; class Gastropoda; family Planorbidae; genus Biomphalaria; species Biomphalaria pfeifferi. The sequence continues at coordinate 372,674 of JASAOG010000258.1, forward strand.
CGTGTGGTCAGCGCAAAGACCGAACGCACATACTTCCCCCAACGAATGTCAGGTACCACCCATTAGAGTTTTGCTGGACTCATCATAAATATCCCTATGTTCAAAAACTCGGGACGTTTTGATCCAGACGCCAAGCGCTTTACCACTCAGCCATCACGGCTTTTGAAGATCTATACCTTAACCCCTTCCACCCGTCCATAAGCTCCTATCCACCTATCTTACACCTATCAGATTCATCGCATTAAGGTTAGGATGCCCTGCCTGTGTCACTTCAGATGGCGAAAGGGGAGAAAAAACAGTCTAGCACCGTAAACGCGCGAGTTATTGCCTACTGATCGCTATGAAAAGTTCATGACGTGTTAAGTCCAACCCATTGGATGACGTAATAGCAAGTGCTTTTATACATGCAAGGGAGTGCGAGAGGGAGGGGAGGGGAGGGAGAGAGACGGCAAAGAGAGGGGGGCGGAACCTCTCGGACAAGAGCGCAGAATACCCTGCCACTGTATTAAAGTAAATGGGCAATGTTGGCCGAGATATAAGCTGAGATATTGGCCGAGATATTAGCTGAGATATTAGCTGAGATATTGGCCGAGATATTAGCTGAGATATTGGCCGAGATATTAGCTGAGATATTGGCCGAGATATTAGCTGAGATATTGGCCGAGATATTAGCTGAGATATTGGCTTAGATATTAGCTGAGATATTAGCCGAGATATTAGCTGAGATATTAGCTGAGATATTGGCCGAGATATTGGCCGAGATATTAGCGGAGATATTGGCCGAGATATTAGCTGAGATATTGGCCGAGATATTAGCTGAGATATAGGCCGAGATATTAGCTGAGATATTGGCCGAGATATTAGCTGAGATATTGGCCGAGATATTAGCTGAGATATTGGCTGAGATATTTGCCGAGATATTAGCTGAGATATTTGCCGAGATATTAGCTGAGATATTGGCTGAGATATTAGCTGAGATATTGGCTGAGATATTAGCTCAGATATTGGCTTAGATATTAGCTGAGATATTGGCCTAGATATTAGCTGAGATATTGGCCGAGATATTAGCTGAGATATTGGCCGAGATATTAACTTGAGATATTGGCTTAGATATTAGCTGAGATATTGGCCGAGATATTAGCTGAGATATTAGCTAAGATATTGGTCGAGATATTGGCTGATGATGATTCTTAGTGATAAGGAGATTCCACAAAATCGTGCTCGAGATTGCGTTAGAGATTTTCTGTGATGACACATTGCAAAGAAAGAAGTGAAACGTGGGCTTTAAAGAAGTCAAATGTGGGCTTTAAATAAGTTCATTAGACAAAAAATGCATAACCTAGATAAGAATAACAAATGCATATAGAACAAAGAAACTAACTTAGTGCATAATACTTTTGGAGTTTTGTTTGCAAGATAAAATAATTGCATATTAGTATTATTTCTTTTGAATAGCGAGTCTTCCAAACTCCTATAGTGACATATAGCATTGTTCGGTGCACTGTAGTAAGTAAAGTTCCCCTTTCAGACCTTGCGATCATAGGGCAGATGATGTTAAGGCCAAATGTTGCCGAGCAGGGTGCCCAGTGACCAATCGTCTTTAATTTCCCCACCTTAAGTCACCATTAAAGTTGGACTCAGGGGGCGCCCTAAAAATCTCGAAATTCAAAATCCCAGTCTTCAGCGACATTCGAACCTAGGACCCCAGGTTCGGATGCCAAGCGCTTAACCACCCAGCCCCCGCGCTGTACTATAGTGAGAAATCCATTATACACGGAGAAGGAGGTATTTGGGAGGTATCTGGGAGAACTCCGCGTTGTCTTTGAGAGCCCATCAAACACAGTCAACAAGAGTTTGATCAAGAATTTAAAAATTCCTAGTCTACATCGGGATTCGACCTCGAGCCGCCCTGTTAGGTAGCCAGGATGACTCCTTTCATAACTCCTCATTGCTAAGATTTAGATCTAGTTTGTATTACTTGATTAAGTAGTGTTGAATTTCATTCTAAGCTTTGTTAAAGAAAAGGATCGAGTCAAGATCATATACATATGTTGGTGATGCAAGGGTGAACCTAAATCTTTAAAGGAGAAATACTATTGCAAGTCACGTAAAGTTTCACTTTCGGACCTTGTGGTCTATAGGGCAGATGATGTAAAGGTCATCTGTTTCTGTGGCCTATGGCTATCGAGGATGTCATGTGGCCAGCACAACGACCAACTGCCTTTACTTTTCCACAATTATGTCAGGTACCCATTAGAGCTGAGTGGAGGGTTAGGGCTAGGGCGCCCAAAGATCCCGAAATTAAAAATCCCAATCTTCTCCAGGATTCGAACCCGGGACTGACCCCCCCCCCCCCCGTTCAGAAGCCAAGCGCTTTACCTCACAATCACCGCGCCTCCACGCAAATCACGTAGCTGACTCTGTGTTTTTATTTTGGTCTTGTGAGAATCCCTGCAGATAAAAATCTATACGTATGTATTGACCACCAAGTAAGTAACGCGATCACGTGATCACGATGTCAAACGAGACAATAGATCTTCACTTTAAAGTAAGGGGGGGGGGGGGTCGGGGGCGAATCAATATTTCATGACTTTAAAAATGGGGCATTCACACATCTACCCCCCCCCCCAGTCAATTTCTTTTTTTTTTCCACTCTTTTTTTTTTGTCGACTTGGGATAGTGAAAGTATTTGGCTACAACTAATTGACAGATAAAAGAGAGAGAGAGAGAGAGAGAACATGATTAAGCGAGAGAGTTAAGGATAATGAGAGAAAGTAACAGAAAGAGTGGGTAGAATTGGAGTCACACAGAGAGAGAGAGAGCATAAGAGAGATGGGGAAGGAAAGACAGCGAGAGAGATGGAATGGAGTTAAAACAGTATGTTGAAAGAGAGTTCCGGCTGATGGTATAAGAGAAAGACAAAGAGTTAACGCCTTTATTTTTTTTTGACGGATAAATCTCCTACTCATATTTATTTCTATCCTGCTGGGTTCATGTTTTTTTATTGTCTCCTTCATTTCGCACTTTTACTTTTGAATTGACGCTGTGTTTATTATTATTTCGCTGTTTTAAATATGTATCTAAATTTAGTGATATGGCAATGTAAATAAAGGAGGCTTATTCGGGCAATACATATAATAAAAGTAAATAAGAACAGGATGTCCTAATTTTGAATGACAAAGAACAAGATGGGTTAAACTTCAAAAACTTGAAAAAAAAATTATCAAACTAAGACTGCAGGTAGATAGAATCGAAATAGTTGGACGAAGTAGCCTATATAAGACTTGATCTATAAGCTGAGGAAGAATAACTAAAGTAGCCCCCTTTCTGACATTGCGACCTATAGGGCAGATGATGTAAAGGTCATCTGTTTCTATGGTGTTAGGTTAACGAGAGTGTCACGTGGCCAGCACAATAACCAACCGCTTTTACTTTCCGAAATTAATGTCAGGTACCCATTAGCGTTGGGTAGATTCATTTGGGGGGGGGGGGGGGGGGGAGACCTTAAAAATACCGAGATTTAAAGTCCCACTCTTCACCGAGATTCGAACCCGGAACGCCTCGCTACAGATTACTACAGAAGCCAAGCTTTAACACTCGGGCCCCCACGCCCCCTAGGGAGTCAATCTTCTCATTCCTTATTAATATTGTCTCCGCCCTCCCGTCCAAACTCCTATGTACTACAAACTAAAGCCTGTGTGGTTAGGTCTAGTACAAACCTAAATAAATAACGACCTTTTCCCTTTGCAATTTCTTCTATGACTAAAGAGGTCAATCTTTGAGGCACAGCTACGGCCACAGGTTGGGCACCAGTAATCACCTGGCACTGTTGCACTTTCACCTTTCTTTCTACTTCTGGTGTGTATGCCACCTGCAATTATGCTCTCTCTTTTCTTGAGGATCTATTCAGTGCTACTTTTTCCCAGATGCTAGTGTCGATTTTGAAGAGCTTCATGTCGCGTTTGCACACATCAGTTTAAAGGGGACAACCAGCGGCTTTCCTGCCTTCTGTTAGATTACCATACAGAATGTCTTTTAAGCGAAGTGGTACTAGCTTGTGGCATTCTGTGAACATGTTAAGCCAGCCAATGCGTATGCTGATGATAACAGCGCGGATGTCCTAGCCCCCCTGCTTTTTGCATCACTTCCTTATTGGTTATTTTATCCTGCTACTTAATATTAAAAATCCGCCTTAGGGGGGGGGGGGGAGCATCGGGGCGTATTGGATGCTCGGCATTATAACTCCACGGGAGAGTACACAAGACAAGGGAGAGAATGCTAAGTACGAAGCACAAATCAAAACAGTTTCCAAAATACAAGTGACTGCCATTTACATTCGTTCTCGTAAACGATTGTATTGAGCACCTAAATGTGCAGAACCTTTACGAGACGAGAATCTTCGACCTGCTATTGTCATTACAAGCTGACTTCTTTAATAGTGCAGTGTTTGTGTGGAGGGGAAAAAAGAGGGCGGAAGGGGGGGGGGTTGATGATCATGAACAAAAACTAACATAATGTATTGCATATCTAATGTATTGTATACCTATTGTTATGTATTGCATACCTGATGTATTGTATACCTTTACATTTGCTTTTGCCAAGTAGTCATTCTTATCAAAAGGCACATAATGTTTCGCCCCAGAACCGGACACATCAGAATAAGGCAACACATGTTCAGAACCGGACACACCAGAATGAGACAACGCAAGTTCAGAACTGGACACATCAGAATGAGGCAACACATGTTCAGAACTGGACACATCAGAATGAGGCAACCGATGTTCAGAACCGGACACATCAGAATGAGGCAACACGTGTTCAGAACCGGACACATCAGAATGAGGCAACACATGTTCCGGAAGCTGGAAAATGGAAATTGCCCTTGTGGAGCATCGCCAGAGAATGCCCATCAAGTGCTTAAAAACTGCATTCTTCTTAGAAAGGCTCCTACACGACACGGGCCCCATAATACCGATATAGAAGCAAAACTTTATGGAGAGCTGCCTGATCTGTAAACCAGATGCGCGCAGTTCACTTAGATATTGGACTGGTTACTTGAATATTCCAATATAACATTGAGAACGCGGAAGAATCTCATTAAAGTTTAGTGTTTCCGCTTTGAAACATGGGCAGGTTAAGGCAATGGTCCTACCACCATTCGTAACGTTTCTGGATAGCACGATAGGGCCCCATCCAGTATCGCCACAACCCACCCACAAGGGCTACAATTACTCACAGCGGTTAGAGTGCATTGCCCCCCCCCCTTTTAGAAACAAAGCGGATTTTTTTTTCGCTGTCAAGTAATGACATAAATGTCACATCGACATCTATCAGAAACATCTTGTAATGTCATACATCAGAATGAGGCAACACATGTTCCGGAAGCTGGAAAATGGAAATTGCCCTTGTGGAGCATCGCCAGAGAATGCCCATCAAGTGCTTAAAAACTGCATTCTTCTTAGAAAGGCTCCTACACGACACGGGCCCCATAATACCGATATAGAAGCAAAACTTTATGGAGAGCTGCCTGATCTGTAAACCAGATGCGCGCAGTTCACTTAGATATTGGACTGGTTACTTGAATATTCCAATATAACATTGAGAACGCGGAAGAATCTCATTAAAGTTTAGTGTTTCCGCTTTGAAACATGGGCAGGTTAAGGCAATGGTCCTACCACCATTCGTAACGTTTCTGGATAGCACGATAGGGCCCCATCCAGTATCGCCACAACCCACCCACAAGGGCTACAATTACTCACAGCGGTAAGAGTGCATTGCCCCCCCCCTTTTAGAAACAAAGCGGATTTTTTTTTCGCTGTCAAGTAATGACATAAATGTCACATCGACATCTATCAGAAACATCTTGTAATGTCATACATCAGAATGAGGCAACACATGTTCCGGAAGCTGGAAAACGGAAATTGCCCTTGTGGAGCATCGCCAGAGAATGCCCATCAAGTGCTTAAAAACTGCATTCTTCTTAGAAAGGCTCCTACACGACACGGGCCCCATAATACCGATATAGAAGCAAAACTTTATGGAGAGCTGCCTGATCTGTAAACCAGATGCGCGCAGTTCACTTAGATATTGGACTGGTTACTTGAATATTCCAATATAACATTGAGAACGCGGAAGAATCTCATTAAAGTTTAGTGTTTCCGCTTTGAAACATGGGCAGGTTAAGGCAATGGTCCTACCACCATTCGTAACGTTTCTGGATAGCACGATAGGGCCCCATCCAGTATCGCCACAACCCACCCACAAGGGCTACAATTACTCACAGCGGTAAGAGTGCATTGCCCCCCCCCCTTTTAGAAACAAAGCGGATTTTTTTTTCGCTGTCAAGTAATGACATAAATGTCACATCGACATCTATCAGAAACATCTTGTAATGTCAGTGGCACAATGAATCGAAAGTCACACTGGTTGCTGGCATTGGTCTTGGACTACCACTTTCTCCAAACTTGGTAAATTGCCAGAAAAATCTATACATTTTTTTCCACTGACAAAAAAAAAACATTTAAAAACAAGCTGCCGGAATGTTTTCAAAAAGACACAGATTTGGCCAACTAAGCCCCCCTCCCTAAAACCCCTTAAAAAAAAGTTATACTAGTCAATGTTTATCCAATGACCTTATGTTGTCTTTGACCAACCACTCTTTCTGTTACACTATTAAGCGACAATGTAATTTACATTTCGTTTCTGACCTTTACCGAAAAGCTCATGATCGGAATATAAAGAGTTTTTTAAGGAGATCAGGCCCTCTATTGTCTGTTGCACCATTGGTAAAAGCTGTGGATAGATAGGCCAAGACTAATCACATGGTCACATTAAAAACTGATGACCTTGACATTTAGATGACTCAGTGGCGTATAAACAATAAAAAAAAAAACACAAGCCAACATTTTTCTATGACGAAATTTGCACTTTATACTTTCTTTATAACCTGTTTTAAAAAAACAACGCATACATACACTACATACATAAATATAAGATATCTATATGCCTGCCAACCTTTTACAAAAGGCTGACAAGAACTCGGCGGACAATAAACCTCTAAAAAAGTGAAACAAATACTTGTCAACATCGAAGCAAAATGGCTAGTTTGACAACAATGCAACCCACTGTCAACTGAGTACCGCCTAGCCGGTTCCCACGGTACACCTGAACAGGTTTTCAGTACTCTCTTCAAGAAACTAGGTAAGTGAAAATTGCCAACTCAGCATGCAACGTAAAATTTAAAAAACAAAATGGTATTTATCGGAACCATAACCCCCTAGTTAATTCTTTTTTTCATCAAAGTATTTCAACTCGTACGTTGCCTGATACGTATTTTAAATTAACATTTATGATGATAACAAAATCGATGTTAACCCTTTCTGTCCGAGACAGTGTGTAGGGTGTAAGGACGTTCTGTTTAAAGATTCCCTCAGTCAATGTGGCATTGCGTTTCTTCAAATTATTTTTTGGACTATAACCACTGAACAATAGAAAATGTACAAGTCTTAAAATAAAATGGCTGAATAATGTTAAACGCAAAACATTTTCTACTGAAATAAATGTAAACACTTGGATTGAAGACCAGTCTAATGATCGGAATGGAACAATGTACACATATGTGTGAACTCGAGGTTAAAGCATTGATACGAACACTTTGATTAAAGTTGTCACAGGTCCTCAGGCAAGAAAGCGTACAGAGCGTTGCTCCTGTTCATTGCAAAACGTCTGCTATATTTTATTCTTTCACTATAACAAGAATAATTTAACGCCGTGGACCAACAAAATGTCGCCGTTGAGACGGCAGCAGATATCGCAGAATTTTTTTTTTTTAAAAAGTCAAATCTAATCTAAAACAAGCAAAATACAAAACAATCCTTTATTAACTCTTTCTCTCCGTAATTATTTTTCCACGTTTTGAAGGCATTCTTCATTTTGCTCATTACTATTTCACTACCCCTGTTATGATTGGGCTTCAATAGCTTTGTTGTTTGATATCAGAAAATGTATTTGGTATAGAATTAAAGGGAAATGCATGCTCTTTTTATATAACACAAAGTCAAGTTTATAAAATTAAACATGTTTTTTATTTAATGAGGTCAAAATCAAGATGGTATCGTCGATTAGGAGAGAAAGAGTTAAAAAACAAAACTCTATCTAAGGGGAAGAACTCCTTCTTTACAACTATATTTATACAAAAATGTAGAAGTTATTTTCATTATTCGAAATCAAACGAAAAAATTAATTGCCATGTTTCATTCATGTTTTGTTTTTGTTAGGTACAATAAATAATTGTGTAAAGTATCAACTCGATCGGAGAATGCGTGAGGAAGAAATATAGTTAACAATTATTTAAAGGGACTAAAACCCTTGTTGGTATCAAACAAAATAATATTACTAGTCATTAATTGATAAATCGATTAATGTTATACAACGGTTTATGTCCACGCCAATGAATAATTGTGCAAAGCTTCAATTTCATCTGAGAATGGACCTCATTCACCAATCGTAAACAAACACCTCTTAGCCACGTGATTCTCCATCTCCTCTATATAAATTACGTAATACACTAAGGCTGTCACGTGATACTTTTTTCCCATTGTTTTATCAATATTATCACGTGGCTAAATGTTGTTTGTGTACGATTGGTAAATGAGGTCCATTGGCGTAGGAGAGGGAACGTGTAAACATCTTACACTAGACAGAAGGAGTAGATATAAGCTTTGTAAGACAAGGTTAGAATAGCTAGATATGGTTTTTTTTGGACGAAGTATGTTATTTCTGAGCTGGAAGAGGAGGGAGTTGCAAACCTTTGGTCTATGTTCTGGTAAGACAATAAGGCTATAATTTGATTTTAGGGAAAAAAAGGTTTTGAGTTTTGGCACATCGGAACAATTTAGGCCATGTCGTGCCCGTAATCTTTCAAGGATTACTCTCCCTTTATATCACAAGAGCTAAAAGAGGGGGGGGGGGGGGAACGCGAAAGAATTATAAGAGACGATCTGATGGCATATAGAGTGACCAGTTCACAAAGAACAAAAACACTGAAAGATTTGTTTTTGCTGTAGAGTTACTTTTCTCTTAAACTATACAGATTTAAAATTGGACCATAAAATTTAGACTTAATTTTCCAGGGGGGGGGGGGGGGGGGGGGGGAGGGGTTTAAAACCAGCGCTTCGAAGATAGAATTGATTAAACGAAGCATTGTTTTTCTTAGAAGCAACAAAGAATATAGCCATAAGCATTCCTTCTTAGTTCGATGTTAAAAAATAGGATTGAGATTAGAGATATTAGCAAATCAACAAATAGACTCAGTCTACGTCAGATTGAATGAGGAATGATGAATGAAAAAAAAAAATGAGAAAGGGTTAATTGCAGTGCGAGTCAAAGGTCAAAGATTAATAGATGCTAAACAAAACAAAACAAAAAAAAGGTCACAATGCCCTGAGATTTACAACGTGATCTGAATGTGCGTGTGTGGATGTGTGCGAGTAAATGTGCGTTTGTGTGTAAGTGTGTGGATGTATGTTTGCGTGTGAGCATGCGTGCGTGCGGAAGAGGCTTAACGCACAAAGAATGTGCAGAATGCAGTGTGAGGGAGGGCGGGAAAAAGCACGACGCGATGTGAGATGCACTAGGGAGTCTTGAGACAATCTCACTATAGATCAAAACTCCCTCCTGGGCGCTGATATGAGGCGTTGAGAAAAGTAAGAGAAAGTGTTTATTGAAAGACGAGGGCTGGAAAGATTATGGGGCGCCCAACAGTGAGCGATCTAAATGATGTCATTCCTCCATTGGGTGCATAATCGGCGATGGCGGCGCCCTTTACGTTATATCAAACCCATTGAACTATGGCCCTGGTTTTACTCTATCAAGTCATTTACCTGATGCAGTCTTACTAGGGGTGGACAATTTGAGGCTCTAGCTGATCAAAAGGTGGCACGGTCTATTTAAAAAAAAAAAATTTTTAGAAATAATTTGAAGGCAGACAAAGTCTTTTTTTTTTTTCAAGTTTTTTTTATTTACTTCTTTGGTATACAAGCAGTAGAGTCACTAGGGATTACGACAGGAACGGACCGCATTGGGGTGATACCAAGGCGGGAAAAAAATTGAACAAAAAGAGTGAACATTAGGTTCTGAACTATGAATAATGACGAAACCTTTTAACCTTTTATACAGAAACAGATGACCTGTACAACATCTGCCCGAAAGACCACAAGGTCTGAAAGGGGAACTTAACTTTTTTTGTTACTTTTTATCGGGAAAGTTTTTTTATTGGATAGAGATAATTTGGGAGAATGGTGACAACGGATGACACCAACCCCAGTGACGCTTCTGTAAAGAGAATGCACTGTAAAATACAATGTATATATTCAACAGTTCTATTCCAAGGATCACGTCCCTTTAAAATCAAAACAATAATCTGTAAAGTTGTTTATGGGAAAAAAATGGCGCATTCTGCCCTTAATGTTCAAGATAAAACTCGTTTGTCGTCTGCGGTGGCAGAATATTAGTCTACAATCTCAGAAACCGGAAGAGTACACAATCTTGCTTCTATATATTAGAGATTTCCACAATGTCAAGGACGCTATATCGAACATCAATCTATTCAACTAAATAAAGCGACAAACGGAAAAGCCCGATACATTGTAAAAATCAAAGATATACTCCCTTAATGCATGCAGACGTCAATTGCTTTATTGTAAATTGATACGGATCAACTAAATTAGTCCTATACTCTGTTATGTCCACCTATTTCAGGTTTTTAAAAAAGACTCGAATACATCATTTGGGGTTTCAAACGATAAATTATAGTTACAGTAATTTCCTCTTTGTCTACATTATGATTATTAAGACAAAGAAAACAAAACAATATAAAGAAATGTGAAGGCACCTAAAGAAAAGCTTAGTTATCCGCCATAGTTGATGAAAAAATTAAACACGAAGATTAATATTTATAATAAAAGAAAACTTTTCGCGGGGATTTTAATAGCAATACCAATAACAGCGTTTTAATAGCTCTCATCATATTTTGAACGAAGACAGTGAGAAGTCCAGTATTACTCTTAAAAATATTAATATCAGTAGATAAACTATAGACGTTTACCTACCTATCAATGTGCTTTCTTTAAAGTACGGTAATCCAAACAGGTCATATATTATGTTTTCATAAAGAAGTGGCATACATACTTTCCCAAAGTCAAATCCACAGAGGTAGCCACAAAGAAAGGTGAAAGAATACTCAAGTGTCAACACTGGCTAATTTAAAACCACTTTTAGATTGCAGCTACCACAGCGCACGAGGCTGCCTGAAGTCCAAAACCAAAGCTTAATGCAGGCATAAATAGTCGGGCAAGTGTTTTAAAACATAATTTAGATAAAGTGTGGTCCCTTTTACTTTTTTTTTTTTAAAAGTCGTTATTTCCTTTAAACAAAAAAAAAAAAAAAAAAGGAGAAAGTCACATGACGATGTAAACCTGTTCTGATTGGATGGATTCAGCCTGTTCCCCCCCCCCTTTTTTTTCCCGTTATTTTTCCGCTGCAAGGTTTCAAGGGAAATAAATCATGGTGAATAATTGTCTTATGCTCAAGTGCTTGACACTTTGTTTAATGGTGGTTCTGTGGTGTCACGTGGTGTCCACGTCTGGGCACGGAAACAAAAAGAAGTGGAAGGGAATAGCTATGTATTTTTAAATAAACTAAAAATAAAAAGCTACAAATGTTATTTAAAAGAAAAAAGTAGTTTTAAAAATTTGCATATCCTTTAAGTTAAAAAAAATTAGTTTGGAAGGCTATGTTTTATAAAGAGATCATGATAGTATGAACAATGAAGAAGAGGTATACCTATGGTAAAACACACAGATACAATATTTGAGGTCATAAAAATGACCTTCACTTTACTTAGAGGTGACCTCTATAAACAACGCGCTGCATAACCATCATTGCGGTTTTAAGGCTGTGATATGAATTGTTGATACAGTGACAAGTATCTAGAGCTGCCAGTGGCTCAATTCAAACTCACATAAATCAAGGTTTGGGATATTCAGCCAAAAACTCGATGAAGAGGAAGTCGGTCGATGTGACAGTTTTAAAAATTGACATGGTTTCAATGACTACTGTGTCGGTTGGGCGTACAGTAGATCTCTTTAAAAGGACTTATAATCAATGTACCATTCGATTTAAAGTTGGTTTATGACTTCGCCCATAGCTCCCATCCATAAACAATAGTTGTCCTACATACCGAGTACAAAAATGCTTATGAAAACGCTTTTTGCAGTCTCGTTGACTGATGACATACGAGGCAGATTTTTTAGAGCGAAAAATGCTGAGAATACCAGACCAGGTGCCAGACCCGCTGGAGAAACTTAGGGCTCCCTGTTTTTACTTCTACTTGCATTCGCTGGAGGCCACACCTCACAGCAATGGAGTCTGTTTCTGGATCAAATTTAGAGCATGGAATCCTTTGGTTTCAAATGGACTGCGAAAGTTCTAGACTTAATTCTTGAGACTAAAACATAAGAGAGCGAGAGAGAGTATGAACAAAAATTACAGATAGCGACAGAGAGAAGGGGAAGAGAGCTAGAGAGAAAGGTGAAAAAACTATCTAAGAGGAGAGGAGAGCTAGAGAGAAAACGAGAATAGACAGAGAGGGGGAGAGAGAGAACTAGACTGAGAAGGGAAATAAATTGCCCAACTGAAGTCAGGTACCCACTAGAAGCGGGGATAGAAAACTAGAAAAAAAAAGGGATGGGTTGAAAGAGAAGCAGAAGAAAACAGAGCGACAAAGAGATGCCGTGAGAGAAGGAAGAAAGCGAGAGAAAGGCAGACAAACAGACAGAAGGAAATAAGAAAGTTAGGCAAAGAGAGACAGAGACAGAGACAGAGAGACGAAAGCGGAAGAAAGAGAGTCCAAGACAACTTCCGCCTCAATGTCAGCAATTGTGTTTGGTTTCATTTGTTGTACATGTACTCTAACGAATGTCTAGTACTCAACACCTGTGACGTTAGTACAATGGAGTACTTTGTGTGTGTGTGTGTGTTTGAGAGAGAGAGAGAGAGAAAGATTTTTGAGTTAAGCCAAATAATAATTGTAGCTTGTATGAAATGCGTAGGACGTAATTATCTTCTCTTTTGGGGTGACGTCTGTAATATATAAGATAAGACAATTTTTTAATTAAGAAAAAAAGAGCAATACAAAACATCCGCCAATAACTCAATTGAGCTCTAGCCGCGATGTTTCATTGTTAGAACGTCAGACTATAATGTACACACAATATACAGAAACAAGGGAGTAGACCACAACATCACTCTTTAAATTATTTTCTCAACTGGTCAACTACAAGGTTCGGACCGAATCTTCTAACCTTACAGGACGATTTCTTACAAAGATGTAAAAATTAAAGAAAGTTCCCCTTTCAGATCTTGCGGTCTATAGGGCAGAAGCGTGGTTGAGAGGCTAAGTGCGCTCGAACTTGGCCACCTAGAAGGGTTCGACCCCCGACTAAGGCTGTGTTGTGTTTACTGAGCGCCTAAAGCACGGAAAACCAACTCCTAGATACCCCCCCCCCACTGGTCCACAAATGAGATTGGACCAAAGCGCTCTGAGCATGCTATAAGCATGAAAGTAGCGCTATATAAAAGATATAATAATAATAATAATGATGATGTAAAGGTCATCTATTTCTGTGGAGCACGGCCAACGAGGGTGTCAATGTGGCCAGCACAACGACCAAACGCCTTAACTTTCACACAAAGTATGTCATGTACCCATTAGAGCTGGGTGAAGTCAAAGGCGCCCAAAGATACCGAAATTCAGTCTTCACCAGGATTCGAAGCTGGAACCTCCGGCTCGGAAGCAAAGCGCTTTACCGCTCAGTCACCGTGCCTCCTTTTTATTACAAAGCTTATTTCAACTCACTCTGCCTGTCTGGTAAAAAATCTGTACACGTCATTTTCCCCACACACACATTCTCAGATCAAATTAATACTTTGCACAACCATTCATCGGCAGGGACAAGGCATTAATCAATTTTTAAAAATTAGCCAGTTAGCCATTTAATAACTAGTAAATATTTTATTTTGATACCAACAAGGAAAATTAATCCTTTAGTATTTACTATATTGCTAAATATGTAGGGTTTGGTCCCCTTAGATAACTGTATTTCTCCCACTACCATTCTCGAATCAATTTGAAACTTTCAAACAACTATTATTTGAACCTACATAGGAAATTGAACCCGTTTAAAACAAATAACCAATTAGTCAAGTAATTATTGTTTATAAATTATTGTGTTTGATATCGAATAGGGGAACTTACTTCAACATTATTGAGAAATATAGTTGTAAGTGTGGAGTTCTTTCCATTAGTTAAGCTTTGATTTTAAAAAAGGATTTTTAACTTTTTGCTTGCGTTTTTTTTTTGTTTCTGAAGGCATGACGTACTGGGCGTAGCTTCAAGTTGCAGACGAGATCAAAGTCAAGACAATATGGCTGTTTGTTGACACTGCTAGCGTTATGTCCGTGTATAGATTTTGCCTTGGGGTGTGTGCGCATGCGTGTAAGTGGCACGCGGATGCTAAATATAGAAACGTAGAAGAGTGAAAGGCTTTGAGCGGAGGGGGTTGTACTTTATAATAAAAAGGGAAGTGACAATTTATAATGTCTGTCTATCTGTGTAATAAATAAAACAATAGATTGTTTTTAGATAGAGTGACAGTAGAATACTTTAAAAAAAAACAATTTGGAAAGACACAAAATAGGACACTCGTTTTTGTTTACAAAGCTTATATCAACTCTTGTCTGTCTGTCTGTCTGCACACGTTATTTCTCCCCCAGCCATACTTGTATATAGTTGAAAATTTGCAACATTATTCATTGACCTAGAGTATATACACATACGGACAACACAATATAAATTAATTAGTCAATTAATTATTGTTAATTATTTTGGATTTACATCGAATTAGGGAAATAACTTCTACATTCTTGAGAGATATAGCTTTAAGTGCGGAGCTCTTCCTCTTAGATAACCTTTTTTTTTATTTTCTTTTTACAATGCTTGTTTACTTTCTAAAAGTATGGAAAAAAAAAACGAAGTTGTTGTGGTCAATAAAGTGCGTGCCTTGAGTACAAGGCAGAGTACGTGGTCATCCACCAGGCAAAAGATGTTTATGCTGGCAATGAAAGTGACCGCTAACATCTATGTCATTTGCTCTGTGTTACTTAAAAAAAAAAAGAAAAAAAGCCAAAGTTTATGTATATCTATATTTGACACAAAACATCTAGATGTTTTGTTTTATGTACCATATAAGACGCTATTTCTTATTTCATTTTCTAGGACAAAGTCGTACAAGTGCTCCTTCTTCCCTGGTACCATAAAAGCACGAAAGGGTTGCTTGGATTAGCCAAGGATAAAGAATGACATTTTTACCTTTACCTTTACATATCCCTTAGTCTGTTGGACCGCTGAGGCCCCATGCAACATTTGTCTACCGTCTTTCTTCATTCCTCTCGGCCTTTTGCCTTAGTTAGAACATCTATCAATGGCAGGCCCGTCCATTCATTTATGTTGTCTTCCCATCGCTTTCTCTGCCTGCTTCTTTTTCCTGGTACTGTTTCTTGAAGGAAAGTCTTTGGGAGCCCCGAAGACCATAGAATATGGCCATAGAGTTTTAGCTTGCGTTTTTTCTTTTTTACGATAGTTCGCATGTCATCATGGGGTCCAATCGCTGCAGTAACCCTATCTCTAACGATGATACTCTAATCCCTTGGTTTGTGATGTGGTTTGTGAATGGTAAAAAAGAGTTTAAGTGTTTATTGTTTTATTAGCATCCACGACTAGATTAACGCATGGAAACGGGTAGGACGTAATCATCTTCTCTTGTTAAGTGAACGTCTGTGATTTGAAAGATAATAAGCAGATAAGAGAGTGTTATTCAAACTATTATACATTTGGGGGGGGGGGGGGGGGGCGCCAGTCCCACAACTTCTTACAAACAAAAAATCGAATTATCTGGGGGCCGTTGTGCACTTTAATCTTAAAAACTATTCGCATTTTTTCTCAGATTCAATAAAAGATGGAAAAACAGAAAGAAAAAAAAATCTCGAATAATTTTATTTATTTTTTATTGGGTCAGCTGCCCAGCTGTTAGCCTGAATGGTTTCCCTGATGATCATTCAAGCTAGAATTTCATGACAATCAATATGAAGTCACTATCTGGTAATAAGGATCTCCTGTTCGTTAAGAATGCCCCTCCCCCCTTTCTATATACTGAGTCACGTCAGTAAATAAGGAATTGTATAACACATGGTTCATACAACTTTTGTGAAAATGAATTCCAGACATTTTCCAGACATTAATCAATGTTTTCCAGACTCACTAACAGTAAAATGCATGGCTACCTGAGCTTGTGGTATGCGCTCTGGACTGTCATATTCATGGTCTTGGGTTCAAACCCTTCTTATAACTAACCCCTGCGTCCTGCTGTGGGAGGTGTTTCAACTAGGATGTAATGATAATCTTCAATTCTGAAGGAACATCCAAAACATGTTTTTAAAAAGTCACTAATCTTGCAGCGCCTAGACTTAGGCAACTCAATAATATATAGATCTAGTTAGTATATAGCCTAATAGAGCTAACTTAGTTGTAAAATCAATTTTTAAATCCCAAAGAATTTTTATATAGATTTACTGTGGCTTAAACATTAGATACTGGTTAAAATGCAAAGAATTAGTCTATCAGGTCTATCAAGCCTAGGTAGGTTAATTACCTCTAGTCGAGTGTAGTATAATTCTTTTGGAAGAGATAGCCTAAAGATCTAGAATCTAGCGAGTTACTGTATTGAATTTGAATGTGTAATAGTGGTCTACTTGTCTTATGTCTAGATCTAGTTCCCAATCATAATATGTCAATATTGATTTGATTGTGTTTTTTAACTGTATAAATATTGATATCTAGTCTAGATCTAAACTAAATTAAATGTATATCATACTAGATTATCTACTATAATCTGTATTCTAATTTAAGAATGCTAGATCTAAATCAGAACCTAGATCAAAGCAAAATCTAGTAGTATACCTAGTGTAACCTAGTAATATAGTCATTCTTGTGGCCTAGTCTTTTAGTTTTTAAGTTTAGACTCAAGTTCTATATGCCTAATATAAATATGCTACATTGACTAGATATAATTAGTTGTCTTTATTTACCGGTGCGGGGGGGGGGGGGGGGGGGAAACTCACTTCCCGACTCACGTTAACAAATTCAAGAGTCCAGTGTCTAGAACTTTAAATCTAAACATTTCTAATTCGATAATCATTAGATTAGTTTTGGGTTTTGGATATCCCCGGCATCCCCGGCGGTAAATCGAGCACTGGCCATGGGTGTGCTCTGCAATCGACTGAATGACCAGTTGTTTTATTTTCAAAAAATGAAATTAGCTGGCGTTTCGCCGACAAAGCCGTGATCGCGCGTGCTTTCAACCATGACATATATATAGATCTAATTATCTAGCCCCTATGTCCAACCAGATCTACCCATCTAGCGTTTTACCGGTCCACATTTTTTTAATGACATCGGATTTAAAATTTTTTTTTTTTTTCAACTTCCAGACATTTAAAAAAATCGCCTAGAAAAGTAGCAATTTTCCAGACTTTTCCAGGTCTGAAATTTTATTTTTGAAATTCCAGACCTTTTCCAGACCGCGTACGAACCCTGTAACAAAACAAGGAAAATAATTTTAAGTTTGTATAAGGGAGAGAGCTACATGGCTAAAATGAATAATTGTGCAAAGTTTCAACTTAGGGAAGTGGGTGAAAGAACGTGTACAAAATTTGTTCAAGGGAAACAGGCGCAACGAGTTGTTATAGGCTTTCGTAAATCATGTCCTAGATCTAATGAGGAGAATCATCATCATCTTAGAACAATCTAAACAGTTCTGCGCAGTGCTTTGGGACCTTTAAACATATTGAACCAATTCACCGGAGATATGTTGATAGATAATCAGACTATCCTATAAGATAGTCTAAAGGAGAGACATAGTTTGCAGATCTTACCACGACCAAATGTAGGCTACCACTGATTACTAACCCCGGATGTGACGAGTCAAAATAACACCATTCCAGGCCCCCAAAGTGGGTAAGCTTTCCCTTCCAAGGGTGGAGGGAAGGGGGGGCGGAAAACGTAATGTGTACATACTTACTGATCCGTGACACTGGAAATGGAAACTGTACGCATGTGGTTTAATTTTTGGTAGACGTCAATGCACCCCATATGTTATAACTTTCCAGCATTCCAGTAAAGGAACAAAAACAAATAGGTTTTAAGGAGAAGCATGTGTTAATCTAGTGGTGCATGTTCAGGAGAGATCAAAACTGTTCCATGGTGGAAGCTTTCTTTACAACATGCTTGAACGGCATTACAAGATAATACACAGATGCATCCAGATAGTAGTCAGAAATAAAGGTGGGAAGTAGTGTGGAAACTAGGTGTGATTGGTGTATAAAAAGATGTGTGATTGATAAATACAAGATGTGTGATTTATAAATATACAAAATGTGATTGATAAATACAAGGTGTGTGATTAATTAATACAAGATGTAAGATAGGTGTGCCTGTATACAAGGTGTGTGATTGATAAGTACAAGATGTGTGAAAGATTTGTTAAAGATGTGTGATTGATAAATACTAGATGTGTGATAGGCGTATAAAAGATGTGTGATTGGCGTGTACAAGATGTTTGAATGCTATATTAAGAAGAGTGAAATAGAGAAAATGGGGGAAAAAAGGAAAGTTCAGAAGAAATAAATTAGGAAATGTATAAAACAAAAAGGCATATAAAGTCCAGGACAGACAACTTAATAGAAAAACAGACAGACAGCTTAATAGTTAGGCAGACAGACACCTTTATAGAAAAACTGACAGACAGCTTAATAGTTCGGCAGACAGACCGACAACGTAACAGACGGACATACAGACAACAGTTAGGTTGACAGGTAGACAACGTAATAGTTATGCGGACAGACAATGTAATAGTCAGGCTGAAAGACAGATAAGGTAATAGCTAGGGGGACAGACAGACAACATAATAGCTAGGAGGACAGACAGACAACATAATAGCTAGAAGGACAGACAGACTATATAATAGCTAGGAGGACAGACCAACAACATAATAGCTTGAAGGACAGACAGACCTTATAATAGCTAGGAGGACAGACAGACTACATAATAGCTGGAGGACAGACAAACTGCATAATAGCTAGGAGGACAGACAAACTGCATAATAGCTAGGAGGACAGACAAACTGCATAATAGCTAGGAGAACAGACCGACAACATAATAGCTAGGGGGACAGACAGACAACATAATAACTAGGGGGACAGACAGACAACATAATAGCTAGGAGAACAGACAGACAACATAATAACTAGGGGGACAGACAGACAACATAATAGCTAGGAGGACAGACAACATAATAGCTAGGAGGACAGACAGACAACATAATAGCTAGGAGAACAAAGTAAGATGATCTAGATTAAGAAATAAATTTAAAAAAAAACAGCTTACAGAGTATTTAGAATGACAGACACAATAGTCAATAATTACAAGTCAATAATTGACAAACACACACAGATTGTACCGTCTGCACCAATACTATGACATTGAACAGGTTGATACTTTGGTAGATAGAGTTAAAAACACCAATCAACGGTTCATACACCCTTCCCCCCCCCCACACACACACAAAAAAAACGGAAGTTACGTATGTCCTGGAGTTAAGTCATAGGGGAAATACACTTGCGTAAAAGTTGAACAGATCTACAAAGACTTCTGATATAAATTACCACGAAGAACGGCACCCCCTTCCCCCGCTAACTTATACCCCCCCCCCCCTATCTTAGAACTGTATTGTCATTCCCGGATTAAGGAAAGTTAATGTTATGTTTATCCTGGAAATTATAGCCCCCGCGTTTCAACACGTCAATATAGGTCAAGATTTTGTTTCCCCAATCAATACCCTTCAACGAACTCTCTTACAAGGAAAGTGTGAATGAAAACAGGACTGACCCTAAAAATATATTTTACGGACTGAGAAGTCTTCATTGCGAGCACAACTAAAGAAAAAACCAAAATGGTTTATAGCCAACAGTTAACGAGGGTGTCATGTGACCAACAGCCCTTACTTTCTCCAACTTATTTCAGGTACTCATTAAAACTTGTGTTGACTAGGGGATGCCCTAAAAGTATAAATTCCAATCTTCACCAGAATTTGAACATAAATCCCTTGGATAACAATTTACAATGTCATGAAGTAAAAGGGGCATGCATCATATGTTTCATAGTCGTAAGTAATGATATGCAAAAACATCTAATATTTTACATATGGGTGGGGGGGGGGGGGGGGGGGGGGGAGCGGGGATACATTACAAAAAAAGACAGTTTGTATGGAAACACAAACTCAAAATCGGCCGCCGAAGTGGTCCACCTAGGCAGGTAAAAGGGCAGGTTTAAATATTTTCAGAAAGAATATCTGAATGAAGTCCTATCAAAAGCATATGACATAGAAGAATGTAGAAAGAAGGTTGACAGATCTTATGTGGTGCCCCAACTGTTCAGCAGACCAAGGGATAGGTGAAATTGAATGTGAACTTAGATGTGCACCTGGCTAACTGATGTCATATAATGATTATCTAATTGACCTAATTGTTTTGTAAAGGGTCTATCTCTTATTCAAAATTCAAAAGCTCAAGAAGGAAAAAAAAAAACATTTCCGTAAAAAATACAAAAAAAAACAACCTTTAGTTAAGTAAGTGTTCCATGGGCCATTGTATAGCTATGCAGTTCACGTGATAATATGAAAAACTACTAATTAATTGTTGTTTTGAATTATATTCCACTTATATGCATACTTAATAGATTTTATTCCCTTTAAAAATAAACGTGTACAAATGTATGTGTAACTGTAGTAGTTAGTATGACAGAACTTACTCAACTTAGCAATGGAATTGTAAAAAAATATAACAATTTTTTGACAAAAAATCTAAGACCGTTTGCATAAATGTGTTAATAATATGGTAAACAGTAATTCCCCTTAATAAATAGCCTCCAATGTTTGTTACTATTAATAGTGAATAGTTGTAAAAATGGTGTATTTTTATGAAAAAAACTGCTTGCAGTTTTAGAAAAGAAAAAAGTAGCCATTGCATCAGAACTTTGGTCTAAAATATCATGATGTCGGATTTTTAATATATTTTCTAGTTTACGAGATCTTAACGGGGCGGACAGACGGACCACACAGACCTAATAGCGTCTTCTCCCCTTTCGAGGGCCGCTAATAAAAAGCAGCCCACTTCTATGGATAGACTTGTTTAGTCATGCGACCTTGCAGGCTGACTTTTCTAGTTCATGCTCCTATATATTTAATCCCCAGATTTTTGGACCGAAATGCAACAAAAGCAATGGCTGGAACAGTTGCCAGATAATGCAGAAGATTGCATTTGACACAGCCACAAGAAAGATGCCGTCTATCATTAGTAACACAAGGGCTAGAACAACATTGGATGCAGCATATGTGTACGTATGCATAACGCCGGACATTCATGTTTTATCCCAGACGGCGAAAGTTACACTGTCAATAGCACTATAATAGAGTAAAGCCCGGCGGCCCGCATGCCATCCATCGCCATTCATTAATCCCGAGTTTACAAAGTGACATGTGATTGGCTGGTCGCGGTACACACAAACTGTTACAAGACAAAATATGATTGGCTAGCACACCAACGAGACAAGTAGTGTCCGTCGAAGTGTGGCCCGAGGATCAAAGTGAGCCCATTGACAAGCATCTACATTGTTTCCATTGAAGTTACGAATGACTGCATGAAACCAAACAGCAAAACTAAAACATAAACAGTCAAGGTTTTTATCGTAAAAAGTCAACAACTTTTCGTGTTTTGTTTAGCGAATGCGTGTGTGTGTATGAGTGTATGAAACACAAAATATATCAAAAAATTAAAAAGCGATCACAAAAAAAAAAAAAATGCGCCATCTCGTACACCAGCAAGATCAACTAACATTTCATCCAGTGGTTCTCACTCGTAGTTCAACATGGGGCTGTTTCAAAATCCAACTCGAGTATCATAAACAGTAGCACAAAGAAAAAAAAAGGTCAATGCTAATAAAACTGACCATTTTCGGCTTTATTGTGCACTGTGGTAAAATAAAATAAAAACTGAGGTGCCGAATAGCACCGCGTACCGGGCTGGGTATGTCCCGGTGGCCATGACATCACCGATGTAGTCAATTATAGAGATAGAACATACATTTTATCTGCTCAGCTGTCATAAATTTAAATGTCTTTACAGGGAGATAAATCAAATTATACAGTTGGAAGCGTGCTGCATGGTATTGCAGAGAAGGTAGAGAAGGAACAGAAAGCTAAATGGTCAATGTAAGAGAATAAAGTAGGAGTCTCTCTAAGTTACAAACGAACTATCAATGTATCAATACATGTAGTCATGATGTGTCAAGAAATGTCAATGGCTGGAACAGTTGCCAGATAATGCAGAAGATTGGATTTGATACAGCCACAAGAAAGATGCCGCCTATCATTAGTAACACAAGGGCTAGAACAACATTGGATGCAGCATATCTGCAATAGCAAGGGACCCAACCCAACCAACAGTCGAGAGAGTTTCTTCAAGCATAACATGCTAAAGTTTATTTATGTTCTTTTGTTATTAATTTTACATGTTTCTGAACTTCTTCCTCGTTTTCATTTTTAAGTTGGAGTGTTCAGATTACTAGACCAGTACATGAGATGAACTGAGCAGTGGTTTCCAAATCAGGGAGCTCTCCATATAGTTTTCTTTCTATTGGGGTGTTTTGGGGCCAGTGTCTTGTTCAGGCCTTATGGTAAAGAGAGCAGTTTTGGAGGACAGCATTCTCTGAGGACACTCCACATGGGCAGACTTTACTGGGTCCAATTTTGAACTTCCGGAACATATGTTGTCTCATTCTGCTGTGTCCGGTTCTGAGTCGAAAGATTAGACGTTGATCTTGTCGGGATAGCTTATAGTAGGCGTTTTTTCTTGTGATTCGGATGAGAGCTTGTCCATTTCTCATTTATTCTATTCACTATTAGTTTCTTCCTTTCTTATGGATTGAATGTAACGTTTAATTGTGAGTTTGTTCTCCCACACCTGGAGAGTGTGTCAGCCTTCTCATTTCCTTTAAGTTCAATATCTGCTGGTATCCATGTTTTTGAGCGATTTCCTCGCCTTTGAGCTAATGTGTTTTGATCATTCATTTGGGGGGGGGGGGGGTAAATTGACTGATTAAAATAATGCAAGAATAAACTGATAGAGTCAAGTAAAAATATAGAACAGTGCCCAAACTACTTAGGAATGGGGCCATATATTGATACTGGGCGTCTACTGGCCGATAACTGACCAGGCCCAGCTGAACTGACCGTCCGCGAAGGTGTAGATAGATAGATAGATAGAGACCGACAGATAGATAGATAGATAGAAGCTCCTCCTCTGTTTTCTATGCGTCATTATTGTGTGGGGAGTGGCAATCGAAGGAAGTAACAACGAAGCCATGACGAGATAGGATGTAGAACTTGTTCAGGACATAGATCTAACGCTCTACAGCACTGACATATAGAAATACAAGAAGAATGAACGCCCGCAGATAATGAATGGACGCATTACTGATGTCACTAATAGTCCGTCTCCTGTGTGCTAGTGTAGAGATACTTGCTATTGCGGACGTTTATGATTTAGTTATCGGTGGGGAGGGGAAGTGCAGCCTTAAACCACAAAAGAACAGTAGAATAAAACGGAAATTAAACCCAGTTTTAACAGCTTCCCACCCAACCCTTTTCCTAATGCGATACGGGGAGATTTAGACACACAGCGACGACTAGAGCATATTTATGGGTTTTCACCGAGGAGTCCAAGGATTGAACCAGTGGCGTCGCTTTAAAAAAAACATAAGGGCATGAGGGGAAGGGGGTGATGAAGGCCTACTAATTAGTAGTAATAGAGAAAGTAAACGCAAAATTAAACAGAAATGAATAAATACAAACTGAAATAAATAAATACAAGTTCAGCTCGGGTCAGGACAAGCGTTGTTTGTTTTTTAGCTTTAGGTAGTTTAACTTGTCAATACATTGTTTTGATTTGTGGTTTAACTTGACAGTGTATTGTTTAGATTTGTGTGGTTAAACTTCACAATGTATGAGCTTTAATGATCTTTATGTGGTTTAACTTGACAATGTGTTGTTTAACAGCTAGTTCAACAAGCAAAGGGACATCACAGTTTCGATCTTGAGAAGTATGGAATGAACATAACACCTGTAGTGAAGGGTTACACAGGAGTTGTAGTCGAAAATGAGCCCCTCTTGTCGCCACATAAGCGTTTAATGTGGGAAGTAGTAATACATTCATTTCGCAGTTATTAAACAAACAGGCACACACCACATCTTGATAATGAATAATGATCTATAATATTTAGCACCGATGAGTATTTCACTAATCGAACTCATAAATAAATATTTAAAAAAACCAGCAGTGAACATATTTATTAATGTTATCTTGACATAATGCTAGACTTTTTAGTCATGGACACTTTATAGTAAGATATGCAAGACAGATATAGGGGTCTGCCGGGGCATGGTCCCTTTACACAAAGACCGATACATCGGAATCTCGGTTTTTTGGACTTTGATGCAGTGTTTCCCAAACTTTTTCCGCAACTGAACACTTGGCACATTCTGAGCATTTAGCAGAACACTTGGCACATTCTGAACATCTAACGGAACACTTGGCACATTCTGAGCATCTAACGGAACACTTGGCACATTCTGAGCATCTAACGGAACACTTGGTACATTGTGAGCATCTAACGGAACACTTGGCACATTCTGAGCATCTAACGGAACACTTGGCACATTCTGAGCATTTAGCAGAACACTTGGCACATTCTGAACATCTAACGGAACACTTGGCACATTCTGAGCATCTAACGGAACACTTGGCACATTCTGAGCATCTAACGGAACACTTGGCACATTCTGAGCATCTAACGGAACACTTGGCACTTTCTGAGCATCTAACACATCTAAATGCTCAGAATGTGCCACACGGAACACTTGGCACATTCTGAGCATTTAGCAGAACACTTAGGTTATATTTTAGAAAGCTTAATTCACATGGCGACCTACTAGTTAATTATTCCAGTAGTTCATGGAACACCTATTCAGTCCTAGCGGAACACTTAGGTTCTGCGGAACACAGTTTCGAAAACACTGCGTTAATACCTACTGGGGGAAGGGTGATGTGTAGATTTAATGCCACCCGCATCTCACGCACATCTGTAATTACCTTTTACTGAGTGATAGTATGCGAGTCAATGTTGAAATAAAAGAAAATTATTCAACATTTCTATTTCAACGAGTCGATAGATAAAGTCGATATTATTTAGAAGCAGAACCATAACATAAACAAGAAGTGTTATATACTCAAGTGTGTTTATATAGCGTAGTCCGGTGGTTCTCAAACTGTGGTGCACCCTCACTAGATGATCGTAAGGGGTACGCAGAAAGATGAAAAATGTATACAATTAAAATAACTTCGTTTCTGAAAGCAAGTTTATCCGATCGGATATTTTTAACGATAACCCTCATATCTTTTTAGTATGCTTACTATTTTATGACCTAAAGATTTGAAGACGCTCTTCACTTAATTATTCCCGACTGGGTAGTGAATGTCCCAGTCACAGATGAATCCATACTAATACCGGAGCAGCTTATTGAAATATTCACAAATCACAAACTTTTAACCAATGTTTGAACAAGGATGCCTCAAATTTCTGGTTACAAAAACAGATTCCAATTTTATAATCTGTATTATGGGTCATTGTACAGAAGCTAATATCTGAGCCGGAAATAAATAAACTCACTCATGTATGGGTCCGTGAGCAAGTTTTGACTACATAAATGGTCTCCAAGTCAAAAAAAATTTGAGAACCTCTGGCCTAGTCAACAGAACTATTTATACACCGGCTAATGTTTTTGGTCTATATACTTTTATAGAACAATACCAGACGACAGTCTCACGTTGGTAAGATCAACTTGATCTCTATATGGTTGGTCCACGTATAATGTCTTTATACAACTCGCTTTAGTGGCTTTAGTCCATAACAGTAGGCATAAAGCAAGTGCTACGTTTTAACCATTGATGTGTAGACTGGCTAAATCTAGTCTAGGTCGAAACCAAAATCACAAAAAATTAATATATTAAATAGTGCCTTAATGAACCAGCTGATATTAAATAAAGTCAAAAGGGGAATGGGGAAACATGAGCTGGTACAGTAAGGTGAAACCTGGAACTGTCCTTTCTGTATTATCTATTTTCTGTGTCTACGTGTGAATGGATGGATGGATGGATGGACGGACCTACAGACAGACAGATAGATAGATAGATATAGATAGATAGATAGATAGATAGAGATAGATAGATAGATAGATAGATAGGATGTTCAATTTCTTTATGCTTCCTAGACCACCAGATGTATTAGTATATAGTAGTAGTTGTGTTGGTGATTAAAATTAAGTCAATATCTGATTTGTTTGAATAAAATCAATAATAATTCGATTGATTCTGAGTTCAATGACCTAAAGGTCTTTAAAACCCGCTTCGTTTCGTGTTTGTAGCTACAGACGTTTAAGAAGAGTGGATACATCTAAAGGCTACAGGCTACCACCACACAGCATTTATATAGAGTCATAGAGAGGCTAGACCATCTAGAAGACCTACATTGAAATACATAACAGATATAGATATTCTAGGTCGACCTACATGAAGTGTAAACGATATTAATATTATCGGTGAATTATTTATTAGCTTGGTGATCTAGTATTCATATTCAAAAAAATCTCAGCATTATTTTGTAAATAAGATTATCAACAATCGATCTTCTTTCATACGATTTATCAATGAATATTGTATAGGAAGAAAGAATGACATCTGGACTTTTGAAAAGCTTAATGAATTTAATAAAGTTCAACAACTTTAGATCTAGATCCAAAAAGTGGCTTTAATCTGTTATATTATATACTATTTATAGAATGAATCACTCACACATTCACTGTATCAGTTATATATAGATATTTAATTATATACTATATTACTATATTGACTATAGATACCATACTACTGAATCAGAATTAATCATAAATAAGCTTAAGTCTTAAGCTAACCCAGAGGGCTGAGAATAGTGAGAGGGTCCTTTTTTTTTATTTTATTCTTTCCAGTTTACAACAGATCTTGATTAAATCTAGATCTAGATTACCATAAAGGCGATTACGTTAATGTCATTAACTCACAAGGTAAAATAATCCAAATAAGCAACCACTGAATTTATAAGATAAAAAAGTTCTTTACTTTCGTTTTGGCTAAAGTGGGTTTTTTTTGTCGATGTTGTTGTTAAGAGATCATTGTACTTACCAAAGTTAAAAAGAAGTGGTCACTCGTAGTTGCCCAGCGCAGAGAATTAACTAATGTCCAGCGAACTCCAGGCCCCTGCATTTGGGGCATACTAACCACTCATCCAAAGTTTACAAAGAACTCAAGTTGAAGTGAACACACGAACACACACACACACACACAGCACGCTCAGTTTGAGACTGAGAGAGCACGAATGGGGTGGGGGAGGTATTGGGAGGCCGCAACACATCGAGAGAGAGAGAGAGAGTCGAACGGGAGAAGGGAGTTGCTCTCGCGTACGCGACGCACTGTAAACTTTTTTTCCCCCACCCAACGACTCTCTCTCTCTCTCTTTGTCTCATATCCTACTTATAAATAAGGAAGGAAAAAAAACGCAACGCGCGCTGTTGTTACTAGAAACTCGTCCGTCTGTCTGCCTCGCTGTCTCACTACGAGGCTCCCCACCCCCCACTTTTTTGTTACCCTGACTGATGGTTAAGGGGGGAGTCTGCAAGGGGGGTTGCTCGGGTTAATGGCAACATAAGGGTGCCATGCGCCCCCTTTTTTTCGCGGTGATGAGTTTCTTTAATCAGTACTAGGAGTGGGTAAAAAAAAAAAAACAACTGCGCATATATACCCAATTAGATTGTTTAGTCTAGATCGAAATAGTGACGAATTGATTAGTAACTAATTCGTCTGTAAACTTTTTGTCAACTTTTGACGAACTGAATAGAGGCGAAAACAAATAACATATTAACAAGAAAAAGATTTTTTTAAATATATTTAAAAAAAAAAAACAGACGATACCTCCATTATTAAACTTAACTCTATCTCTCCGTAATCTTTTTCCGCATTCAAAAGGAATTATTCATCTTTCCCATTTGTATTTTACTAGCTTGTTACGATTAAACTTCAATAATTTTTTTCTTTTAATCAGAAAATGTTTTAATTGGTATAGAATACTATAGATAAACTCATGCTCTTTTAATATAACACAAATTAAAGTTTACAAACTCAAAAATTAAGTTAATTTAATGGGGTCTAATCAACGATGGTATCGTCACTCAGAGAGAAAGAGTTAAAATATAATAGAATTTTTTTTTTAAAATATTGTTTCAATTTGAGTATCGAACCCGTGACACCGTCATCCGCTAGAAAATATGCATTTTTTTGATTCGGCGATTGTTTATTGGCTATGTTCACTATATGAGCATCTAGATCAAACACTAGACTAAAAGAACTCGTAAGATCTAGTTCACATTTACATCTAGATCTAGAGTCTAGATCTAGATTAGAGTTACCTACAAATATAAGAAACGCTGATAAAATTTAACAAAATTGAAGCAACTTTAAATGTAGGCCTACTCAGTGAGACGGTACTACTGCTGACTACGCCATGTAGGCTCTAGACCTAGATATATTTGTAAGTCTCTCGCCAAATTTAAATTATTTTACTTTCAAAAATTATAACGGTCAAGCTAGAGTTTGTCCCGTGTGGCTAACGAGCTAGTAATTCTTTTCTCAGCGCTATAGCCTACATCAGCTGTTAAATTTCTAGGAAAATGTTGGAGCATTTTTTTTGAGATCAGCGTCCAGGTTCCACGAAAGGGTGACTTATATAGAGGCATGGTGAAACTACTTTTTAAAAACCTATATTCAGTGACATTGCATCAATCATTTTGAATCAAACATAATCAAAGTAAAAAAAAAAAAAAAATTAAAAAAAAAAAGAGAGTTGCTTGAGCCTGAACTCGAGCGAAGTCGGTCAATTTATTTTTCAAGAGACATATCATGTTTGAATACTAACCAAGAAAAATGGCAAGAGTTTCAAAACTATTTTGAGCAAAAGACGTCGTTTCATCATTCTATAAGGGGCTCTTAAAATGTTGTTTTTTTTCCGCATACGACGTAAACAGCAGAATGGACTCAAAATCGTTTTCAAGAAGATACTGACAAGCTTCTATGCCAGGGGTTCTCAACCTGTGGATCGCGACCCTTTTGGGGGTCGGTTGACGATTTGCCAACGGTCGCATAAGACCATCGAAAAAAATGGATTGTTATTGTCTACTCTTCTATTGCTCTGTGTGTGTGCGGTGGGAGGGGGGGGGGGAGGGGCGCGGCAGACTGGGGAAGGGTAAAAAGGGGTCGCCAAGCCTAAAAGGTTGAGAACCACTGATCTATACTGACGTGATTCTCCTTGAGTTAGAACGGTTAAACATTTCCTCTGCTGTCGTTACATCGTTACGGTGACAACTTTTGTATTACAACAAACAAAAGTCAGAGCCAAGATGTTTTACTTAACAGGAAGATAACTTGACGACGATCACGTGGATAATAATTTTAATATTTAAGGTGATCAATTATTATTACTATTATTAATTATATCTATATATTTTTTTTATATTCAGTAATTTTTGTAGTTACCTCAATATCTTATACATAGCACAAAGGACAACAAACCAAGGCGGCAAAGACTTTTGAGGGCGCAGTTGTCAAAATTGAATGTTTCACAATATCTGCTTCACCGGAGCCAAAAAGTTTTGATTTATATTGTAGAGTCAATACTGTGAAGTCCAACTGCCATTTTTCCCCCCAGAAATATTGGTTACATTGACATCGTTTTACTTAAGACAGAGAACAACAAACAGTGCGATGATGACTTCCGAGGGCGCTGTCGTTCTGACTGAATGTCTAAAATCACTTCACCGGGGTGGGGACAAGGCTTGCTTGGTCACAAATGTCGATAGTTTGTTTTTTATATAATTCGTGATCATTTGCACTGTACACATTGTAATGTACCCGCCGAAGCTCATCGGTTATAATAAATTCATCATCACAACTATAGGAGCATAAGCGAGTAGTCAGAATGAGATCAGATAGTAATGTTTCTTTTGTGAAACTAAGATCCCAGATTTCTAGACAAACATAAATCCGAAACTGTTCATAATTAATGGTTCATAGTTGTAGGTTATTTTTTAATCAGTAGATAACATTGCCAAAAAACACACAAGACAAAACAATAAGTTCCATAATTTTTTTAAAATAATAACAGCTATTGTAATTACTTTTTTTTTCCTTTCTTCCTTGTGCCATGAATATTATTAAATTATTATTATTTTAAATAAGATTTTTTGTTTAATCAGTAGAAGATTACATTGCCAAGAACACACAAAACAAAACAGTAAGTTCCATGTTCTCATAACGATTAACGTTAAAATTGTTCAGACATTATTCAAACTTGACGATCATTGGGTTGTCTATTGTTCACTGTTGTAGACACATGTACGTACACATGTATTATGTATTAGACACGTGCTCACGTGCCAAACGAACGAAGTCCTTGACATTGGGGTTGTTTTGAAAGTCACTGTCTCTAGTTTCTATGGAAGCTGAAAAAGTTCCGAGAAAGATAGGCCTAATGATACAAGTTTTTTGGTGATGCCTTCACCATTTGACAGATCAGCATAATTTCTCTTGTACATGTCATTATGTCCAATATATATACTTAAAGCTGTGCTATTCGAAGAAAACATATCACATAGTGAATATGGATATTTTTCAAAAGCATCCTTTAACTGGCAATGAAGATATGTTATAGGCTTAAATTGGCCTGGTATAAAATATGTGGATATAAAGTTGGTGAAAAAAATATGCATTTATTTACATAACATAGCATGTTATTTAGTGACAAAAGATCATTAACTGAAGAAATCCCTGGCAAATATTCCTCAGAAAGTAGTGAGAGTATATAAACTCAACAAATCACCGACATTTAAGGAAGTTAAAATTGCAATTAATGAACTCGAAAAAAAAACAAAAACACAAGGCACCTAGTTCTGATGGCTTACCGGCGGAATCTTAAAAATAGGTTTTGCTTATAGACCTTTATATATTACATCTAGACTGGAAATCGGAAACAAATTCTCATATACATATAGATTTTTATGTACGTAACTCTTTTTCAAGCTGTAAGGGTAGTCGCCCCAAATCTAGGAAAATCAATCTTTTCTGTCTCAGAAAAGTAATGATCTTTAGTTTTCAAAGTTTAGAAATAATGCAAAATCATTTTTCGGATTTTCTTTAGAATGGGCTATTAATCACAGAACTATATATATACACGTAAATATTTGAAACAAAGCCATTTCCTGTTAGTTTCTATTGAGATAGGCTATAATATATATATAGGTTCATTGTGTTGCCCTAACGGAAAGACTAACAAACTTATTTGCGCTAAGCTGGGAAAAATGCGTTGTTCTACCCGACCTTCAAGATGCTGTTATTATTTACCTATACAAAAACGGTGGCAAATCTAACTGCTCCAACTATCACACTTCTGTCAGTAGCAGGAAAGGTCTTTGCAAGAGTCCTGCTTGAACGCCTGACCAACTGTGTAGTGCACGTAGTGCCCTCTGAGAACCAATGTGACTTTAGAGCTGGTAGAAGTAGATCCGACATATTTGTTTTGTGATAACTCCAAGAAAATACAGATAGCAGAGTCTGCACCATCTATAGGCTGCCACTGTGGATCTCACCATGGCTTTCGACACGGACATACGCGACAGCTTATGGAGGATTTTGTCCAAACTCGGATGCCCGTCTGTCCTATCTATTCCCAAACAGCTTCATGTAGGACAAAAAGGGACAAATCTGATCTCCTCCCCATTAAGTAAGTAAAGTTACCCTTTCAGATCTTGCGATATATAGGGTAGATGATGTTGAGATCATCTGCTTCTATGGCCGACGGTTTATGAGGGTGTCATGTGGCCAGCACAACGACCAACCGCATTTACGTTTCCCAACTAAAGTCAGGTAACCATTTAAGTTTGATGGACACAGGGGCGCCCTAAAGATTCCAAAATTTAAACAATTCCAGTCTTCACCATAGTTTTGAACCCATGAACTCTAGGTTCGGAAGCTAAGTGCTTAACCACTCAGCCACAGCGCCCCCCCCCCCCCTGCGTTCGCTATCTTCTTGGAGTAATATGGGCTCAAATGAGGCACGAAGGCATCTACGTCAGGTTCCGAACAGACGACAATGTGTTCAATCTTCTGCGCTTACAGTTCCATACCAAAACAAAGGAAATGGTCGTTGTCATAGATTTTTTTTTACATACTAGCTGGCATTGACCATTAGCCCCGAAGAGTACAGCCTAGCCCTCAGTGATTGGAGACAGACAGACAGACGGATAGATAGATAGTTAGATAGATAGATAGATAGATAGATAGTTAGATAGATAGATAGATAGATGATAGATAGAAAAATAAAGGCTAAATTAGTGCATGTTAAAATTAACAAGAGCAGCTAAAAGGGACCAGGGACTGTGTTTTGTGGTCGCTGAGTCGTAAACATTTGAGACTCGCTGTATTGAAGCAAGCGCTTACTGTGTGTTTGGTAATATGTGTTTATGTAATCATGTGTAATGTATGTGTGTATGTCAATACGTCTGCGTGGTAAGCAGTACGACAGATATATTTTTTGTGAAAGCTCTACTTCCTGTGTTTGTTGTTATTCAATGTTGACACACTAATGCCCCTGTATGTATCTTGGCTATTGTATGTCTCGCAAAACGTAATGCACAGGTAGATGTAAGCAGAGGCGGCCTTAGGGAGTGGCGAGTGCGGCAACCGCCCCAGGCGAAGCGCTTTAAAAAGGGGGTGGGGGCGCGATAAAGAGAATTTTTTTGTTACCAACATCCAGATCTATTATAATTATTCGTAACCCTGATATGACACCCCACCCCACTCCGCGCACAGATTAGGCCGCCTCTGGTATATGTCATTCTTTGTGTGGATTCTACTCTGCTTATTCAAGGGCGAGTCCTAGTAATGGCATGGATCAAATTTCTTGAAGCTTATGGGCGAGATCACTCGTTAAAGTAGGCCTGACGTACAGACCTTGTGACGCGGCAACACGCTATTCGTCTCCACTGACCACAGGTCAATCTGACGATTGATCTCGGTATGGGGCACATGAGACATACGATTAACAGTTGCATTTGATTATTTGTCTCTTCCGTATCACGTGAGAGTGTTGTTAACATTTTTATGGCCGCGTTGATTTCATTCTCATTTGCATGTAAAAATGTCACCTTAACCTCCCCCTAGGCTTTACTTTGTTTTGGCCGTTGGGGCACCACGCAAGATCTGTCAACCGTCTTTCTCCATTCCTCTCCGTCTTTCGCCTTGGATAGAACCTCTTTCAATGGCAGGCCCGTCCATTCTTTTATGTTGTCTTCCTATCGCTTTCTCTGTCTGCCTCTTCTTCTTTTTCCTGGTACTGTTACTTGAAGGAAGGTATTTGCAAGCCCCGAAGACCTTGTAATATGGCCATAGAGCTTTAGATTCCGTTGTTTTTGTCTACTATAGTTAGCAGGTCATCGTGGGGTCCAATGGCTGTAGTAACTCCGTCTCTGTTACGTAGCTTAAGGTAGGTCAAAGATATAGATAGAACAACCTCATTAACTTTATTTAGCACTATGGCCTTGTAGCTAAAAA
Source organism: Biomphalaria pfeifferi (assembly GCA_030265305.1). NCBI lineage: Eukaryota > Metazoa > Mollusca > Gastropoda > Planorbidae > Biomphalaria > Biomphalaria pfeifferi. The sequence continues at coordinate 406,649 of JASAOG010000258.1, forward strand.
TAATTTCTTTTTCGTTTCTTTGTTTCTAGAATCATATTGGGATAACTTTTAGCTGTTTACATATTTACATTTAAAAAGAATCCGGTTCACATTTTACACCGTATGTCTTAAAGCAATAAAATGTAATTACTTACTTACAGACCATTACCCCTATTGGAGTATGGGCCGCCAAAAATGGATCGCCATGGTCCTGGGTCATCTTTCCATCTTGTTCCAGGTGTAACCAAACTTTAATTTGTCTGCCTCTAGTTCGCATCGGCAGGTGCTTATAGAAAGACAATTTTTTAAAATCCTTTTTTTGTTAAACAAAGCTTATCTTAAGGGAAGAACTCTGCAATTAAAACTATAGCACTCAAGAATGTAGAAATGTTATTTCACCTGTGGGTTCCTGGGAGAATATTCGGCTTGGCGTCTTCCTATCCGTTTTCATTCGTTTAAAATCCGATTTAGGAGAAAGAGCCTTCAGCTTTAAGAACAAAGTTTTCAGTCACCTTTCATTTGTTTTTCTGTAGCTATTTCATTTTCCAGGGTTGGGTTAATAGGCCTACGCCCGCCCCTCCTCCTTCACCCTGAATGGGACAGAGATGTCAATATGACCTTAATCTGTTGGACCGTTGGGGCACCAGGCAAGATTTGTTGACCATCTTTCTCCATTCCTCCCTTTTTTTGACTTGTTTAGAACCTCTCTCAATGGCAGGTCTGTCCATTCTTTAATGTTGTCCTCCCATTGCTTTTTCTGTCGGCCTTTTTTTCTTTCCTGGCGCTGTTGCCTGAAGGAAGGTCTTTGCGAGCCCCGTAGATCTTGTAATGTGGCCATAGGTTTTAAGCTTTCGTCTTTTTACAATAGTTAGCAGGTCGTCATGGGCTCCGATCGCTGGAGTAACCCTGTCTCTGATTTCTTGGTTCATGATGCGTTCTTTAAATGTGATGCCTAGGATCCTTCTCTCTAGCTCTGCATGGGACAGACAGAGATGTCATTATGACCTCTCTGTTGGAGTTAATCAAATATAATGAGAGAAAGACAAAGAAAGAAATTGATATGGAGAAATGGAGAAACGATACAATGGAACCTAAATACAACCGTCAGAAAAGCAACAAGCAAAATGTTTTGTTTTTTAAATAAAGCTTATCTATGGCAAAGAACTTAACACTTAAAACTATATCTCTCAAGAATGTAGAAGTTATTTCACTTTTTCGATATCAAACAAAATAATTAATTTATTGAATTCATGTTTTGTTAGGCACAATAAATACTTGTTTAAAGTTTCAAATTGATCCGAGAATGGGTGTGGGAGAAATAACTTGTTCCAACTTTTTACCAGATAGACAGACAGAAGACAGACAGAGTGAGCTGATAACATAAGCTTTGTAAAAAAAAATGAAGAAGATTGGCTGAGATTTTGAAATATACAAAATAAATAGGTCAAGGACGCCATATTAAAAATTTCTGTTGCCAACTAAATAACAAATAATTACTTCTTGCTGTAAGCGAAAGAAAAGCTCATTCGGCAGCCAGCTAATTGAATTCTGGCACATTTCACAATCGAGGTCAGAAAAGACTCTGGTTATTAAAAATGAAGACATTTTTTAAAATAAGTTACACCCATGCATAACTAATAATAATAATAAGGCTTGTCTTCGAGTCTGAAGATTAATGAGAAATGCAGTATTTCTCGTGCTACGTTGTCCCAGCTGTGAACTACATATTTTGCCACATCCAGAGCAAGCATAACCATTGTCATGCATAACTAATTTATTAAGCAACCAAAAGATGAGTTAGTATTTCTGTTATAAACAGTTCACTATGGTATCAAGTGACCAGCCGAAAAACCATATCTAGCACCCACGAACACTGAGAAATTCCAAGACATCAGAAGAACTTCAGCCCAAGGCCCTTCCAGTCTGCAGGCACGTTTTCGACAACCCATCACAGCTACTATGTCCCCACCAATGTGTCCGTTAGAAACAGAAATTGCAAACCCCCCCCCCCCCCCCCTCGCATGAATGCTAATAATTTAAACCCTTTTTTTTTGTTTAAACCTGCCCCACCCCCGGCAGCCTCTTTGTGTTTTCGCCTCGTTTGTTTCTATCGTGCATTTAAAAGGCCTGTCTACAGAAGAAACACAGCCGAGCATGATTACATTCGTCTGTTTCTTTTCTGTTTTCACGTTAGTCTCAGTGCGGCAGTTCTACGTGTACCGATCTAAAAATAGCTCGCGGTTGACGTCATTTGGGACCAAAATAGCTTTGTGCCAATGAAAACCATTTTGGCCCAGTGTACAGGCGATCTGAGCCAAAAGGTGAAAATATGACGCTCAGGGAACCATTGGTACTCCGGAAACAGTACAGAAGAACAGAGTTTGAATGCAGGTTGCTCAATAACTAATAAATATTGCGTTACAAATGTCATGGCAATCTATCTATCTATCTATCTATCTATCTATCTATCTATCTTATCTATCTATCTATCTATCTATCTATCTATCTATCTATCTATCTATCTATCTATCTTTCTATCTATCTATCTACTAATCACAATTTTCACTATATAACGAATATTTATTTTACTCATTTTAGACCATTAGTAAAATCACTAAAATCGCTAAACATACGAACACTTCAGGACAGAAGAATAAAAAGTAATGTAGGTATAGTACATAAAACACTGAGCCATAATTTAGAAATACAAAAACACAGCCTAATTAAATACTCAGAAAGACACTAAGATAAAAGCACATTTCTTTTTTCATTGACTAGAAAAAAATTTGTACTAATGAATCAGCCATGAAAATCAATGACTTAGCACAATTTAATTCTATAATCAACATTCACGTCTAGATTAACACTTGGATACATGGAACGTTAATAATTTATAAGATAAGATACTATTTCTAAACAATAAGTATAGTGCTTGTGTTGTTTCGAAAGCGCCTCAGCAGTGAAAGAGTTAAATCAGTTTTTAAGAGAAGGTTGTATGACGGGGTGCTGAGGATTCTGTACAGGTCACAATGTCATGGAGAGACATGATGTCAATGATGCTGTTTTCAAAGTCAAGGTCACCAGACGATTTACCAAAAAAAAATAATTAAAAATAGTAACTTTTTTTTACTCAAGCGTAAAAAATAAAAAACAGACTTGATATCGTCTAACAAATGTTCCCACGACTTCATTCATAAAACAGAATTGGGTACGAGGCTGTCACAAGTGTACAAAAAATAGTATCATTAGTGACATGTTTAACCTTTTATTGAAACTAGGTCGAAATTGCCTTTAATACTTTTTAAATGTTATCAGATTCACAAAAGTTAATATTGTTGTTGTTGTTTTTAAAATGGACAAGTGTGCTTTGAACTTTGCATATGTATATAACGTCTTATTTTATTTTAAATAAGTATTTTTTGTTATATAGCGCATTTTTCTTGCTATGGCATGCTCAGAGTGCTCAGGTACAATCTCCTTTTGTGGACTTGTTGGGGGGGGGGGGGGGGTTCCGGCCGTTGACTAGCAGCACCAAATTGCTGGTAGACAACTAAACCGTTGTAGGCGTAAAATATCTTAACTAACAAACTTGAAAAACTTCCTAGTGAACAGTACTAAATAGAACTTTATTTATAAAAAAAAACAAAAAATATAATAAATGTAATAGACTTTGGTAATAATATTTCTAAACAAAATCTAACTCACTATAATAAAATATGGTTGCAAAGACCCAGCTGTGACCTGCATATTAAGCAGATAAAATCACGTTATGCATGGGGCTTATATAAGATTTAACAGAAAGGAGATTTTTTAATTTATATGTAGGGTTTTGCTAGAAAGGCCTCACGATCCCATGTGATCACTATTTCACTAACCCAACATCCCACTCATTCATTCACTATTCCACTAATTCACTATCCACAAAGCCACTACCTCATTCATTCAATATTCCGCTAATTCACTATCCCACACTGTAACTACCTCATTCATTCCTATTCCACTAATTCACTATCCCACACTGTAACTACCTCATTCACTCACTATTCCACTAATTCACTATCCCACAAAGCCACTATCTCATTCATTCAATATTCCACTAATTCACTATCCCACAAAGTCACTGCCTCATTCATTCAATATTCCACTAATTCACTATCCCACACAGTCACTACCTCATTTTTTCATTATTCCCCTAATTCACTATCCCACACAGTCACTACCTCATTTCTTTATTATTCCACTAATTCACTATCCGACACTGTAACTACCTCATTCATTCACCATTCCACTAATTCACTATCCCAAACGGTCACTACCTCATTCATTCACCATTCCACTAATTCACTATCCCACACAGTCACTACCTCATTCATTCACCATTCCACTAATCCACTATCCCAAACGGTCGCTACCTCATTCATTCACCATTCCACTATCCCAAACGGTCACTTTTTCGTTCATTCACCATTCCACTATCCCAAACGGTCGCTACCACATTCATTCACCATTCCACTATCCCAAACGGTCACTACCTCGTTCATTCACCATTCCACTATCCCAAACGGTCACTACCTCATTCATTCACCATTCCACTATCCCAAACGGCCGCTACCACATTCATTCACCATTCCACTATCCCAAACGGTCACTACCTCGTTCATTCACCATTTCACTATCCCAAACGGTCTCTACCTCATTCATTCACCATTCCACTATCCCAAACGGTCGCTACCACATTCATTCACCATTCCACTATCCTAAACGGTCGCTACCACATTCATTCACTATTCCACTATCCCAAACGGTCACTACCTCGTTCATTCACCATTCCACTATCCCAAACGGTCGCTACCTCATTTATTCACCATTCCACTACCCCAAACGGTCGCTACCACATTCATTCACCATTCCACTATCCCAAACGGTCGCTACCTCGTTTATCCACTATTTCACTAATTCACTACCCCACGTGTTTACTAACCATCATGTTGTTCTTGCTCTTAAGCCGTGTTCAATCCAAGCCTCCCTATCCAGCCTTGAAGCTGCGACCCATGCCAGGGGTCGCTGACGGATAAGAGGCAAGACTAATCGCGATTACCCGCCAAATTATCTTCACCCTTTTTTTCTCTCGCGCTCTCCTACTTCCCCTACCCCAAGCAACCTATACCCCCCCCCCCGCCACTTTGACCTGGTGTCCTTAGCAACTTAGTCATGTCGAGACTGAAGTGCTCTATAGTTATGAGAAAAACTTCGATGATTAAAAAAAAAAATCAAAATTCCATGTCAAGGTGCGGCTCAAAAAAAAAAAAATCAAGTAGATCTTTTATCAAGTATTCTTTTCGCTTTCTTTTCCTGCACAGTTTTGATCCTGGTAATCTACAATGTAAACCGGAAACTTCAAAGTCGTCTGTCAAAATCGCCAGTAAGTGTTAAGTTATTCCCCCTTTGTTCCCTCCCACACACACACACACACACAGTTGTAAGGTTAGATAACTCGACAACCTACTTTGCAAGAGCTCAGAAATATGTTGTCCATTTTAAAGTTGCCCTGTGTGAAGTTTATGCAGATGACACATTTTTTTTTAATTAATTTTTGCCATTTTGTTTTTAAGGGGGAGTAAGTCTGGATAAAAGAAGTTCCCCAATTGCCAGTTAGTTAATTATACAAACAAAACTTTTTTTTTCTTTGTGGCTCACCGGAAGTTAACGTTGACACTCAGGAGCTCCATTTTTTTTCCACATTAAGTAACATTGACATAGGTACAAACATAGACAAAGGTACACGGGTACAGTCATATACATAGGTATAGAGTAGTATAGACATAGGCATTGGTATAGGTACACACATAGACAAAGGTACAAGCATAGACATAAGCATAGGCATAGACATGGGTACAGTCATAGACATAGGTACAGGCATACCCGGGTATGCTGTTCTACCTCACCGTGGCACCCGGGTGAAAACGGTTGCTTGAGGGGGCAACTAGGCTAAATGAATGGCAAAACATAATTCCCGTGGGGATGCCCACGGGTAGACGAGAGTCCACCTCTTGCACGGGCGGATTTGCAAAAAAGTCCCCACAAATCTGTCACACATCCATGCGCTGTTCCTCAAAGGGACCGTTACATAATTGGCGAGTCCCCCACGGTTAGCTTGGTATAACGAAGGAAAATGGTGGAGGCTCCCGGTGTCCTCGGCCTTCGGCCATGTGCAGCCAAGCATGCGTCGGGGGCCAAAGGCATTGGAAACAGCAATGCTTTACATAGGCATTGACTCTCTCAAACAGAACTGTTTCCACAGGTTGTTTTTTTTACTGTTTGGCGTCCAAACAGGGTTTTTTTCAAACTTAGAGCTCGAAGAGCCTTCTGCTAAGCTCTTAAGACGATCAAACGGTACAGGCATAGACATAGGCACAGAAATAGACATAGGCAAAGTCATAGGCTTAGGCATAGACATAGACATTGACATAGGCATCGGCATATATAAACTGGCTAACGAAACTAATTTTTATCTATCGACATTTGTAAATGTACAACGCCATCTAAATCAACATGTCTGCCTTGTCGTGTCACATGTGCACTGGACTGTCATTCTGAAGGTCTCGATGGTCATTGCCCGCTCCCATCCCCAGTCGTCCTGCTAAAACAGTGAAAAAACGTTATGGACACAAAGTTTGCTCTTCACCTAAAAGAAAACTTGAGATCTTCAGTTTAAAAAGTTTAAATATGACACAGTTCCCATCGTCTCATTTTCCGGATCCACATACCAAAAAAAGAAGGAGCTATTAACTTTGTATTCTTTCTATTTTTGCTTATGACTTCCGGGAAATTATAAAATTATAAGGCTGACATCTCGGTGTCGCTTCTTATTGTTTGCTATAGGTTTTAGTTGAAAGACATTTACGATTATAAAAAGTTGATGTAAAGGTCATCTATTTCCGTGGCCCACGGTTAACGAGGGTGTCTTGTGGCCAGCACAAGGACCGATCGCTTTTACTTTTCCCCAACTAACGTCAGGTACCAATTAGAGCTGGGTTATCTTAGGGGATTTTTTCAAGTGGCCAGACCCCGTCAACTAGATTTTTACTAGATGATCATTTAATCCAATTGTTTTTTTTAATGGGTCACGATCTCTTGATCCTGTGTTTTCCCGTCCCATGCGAGGCCTGAGGCCAAGTCCACGAGGGGACAAAGTTCATATTCCTATACTGTACCATCGCGTTCCGTGGAAGAACCATCAACATTTAGATCTAGACCTCAACAGTTAGATCTAGACCTCAACAGTTAGATCTAGACCTCAACATTTAGATCTAGACCTCAACAGTTAGATCTAGACCTCAACATTTAGATCTAGACCTCAACATTTAGATCTAGACCTCAACATTTAGATCTAGACCTCAACAGTTAGATCTAGACCTCAACATTTAGATCTAGACCTCAACATTTAGATCTAGACCTCAACAGTTAGATCTAGACCTCAACATTTAGATCTAGACCTCAACATTTAGATCTAGACCTCAACATTTAGATCTAGACCTCAACAGTTAGATCTAGACCTCAACATTTAGATCTAGACCTCAACATTTAGATCTAGACCTCAACAGTTAGATCTAGACCTCAACATTTAGATCTAGACCTCAACATTTAGATCTAGACCTCAACATTTAGTACTACTTCTAGTAGAAGCTAAAAGCTCTATACCTCAAAAACTTTTAAAAACTCCCGTTTTGTTGTGAATTAACAACATATTTGTCAGTGATATAACCATTTTATTGCAACTTTCGAAGTAAATGTGAACTATTACAAGTGTATAGCTAAACGAACACGACACCATGTTTGTCGGCATGTCAGGTTCCTATAAAATGCAACAGTAGACCCGTGTGACGGATTCCTTGTGCTACAACCCTTTTTTTTCCCGCCTAAATTATTGACAGAAGCTACTGCAAACATAGCGTTGATTGGGCGATATTGGACTGGCTGAAAACGACCATTGAGTCCGTCACGTCCCCGAGATCAGTCAGTGTATGAGCCTGTGAGTCTAGATTCCATCAAAACTTGTGGAGACGTGGTCATTATTGCGCATGCCCAAGCCGGAAATGACGCACCCTATGACGCAAAAGATTGATCAGTTGTGTTTTGGTGTAAGTGAAAAAAGAGAGTAAGAATGATATTTAATCTATTTTGGTTTTTCAACCGTTTTCAGTTGCAATATAGTCAATGTCGATTCTTTTGCCATGAAATCTGAGTGTTATCTTAGCTTATCTTATCTATTACAGACGTTACTTCAAAGAAAGAAGATAATTACGTCCTACGCATTTCATGTGTCAATATAGTCATGCATGTTAATCAATGGCTTAAACTCTATTAAGTCGCTCGTTTTCCTGGCTGATTCAGGCAACCCCTTTCCATTCTCTAAAGGCACTAGGGAAGAAGGAGAATTTTTACGAATTTGTTCTAACGTATGGAATAAGAAATGTGCCTCTATCTTTGTGTCTTTCTGAGTATTTCATTCGGTTTTGTTTTTCTATTTGTAAGTTATGGTTTACTGCAGTGATGCTCAATCTAATTTTACATGCGGGCCTTTTTTAATTTCCGACACTCGTGTCGCGGGCCACACACAACAAGGAAAAGGTAAAAAAAAAAAAAAAAAGACTTTAAATTAACCCGAAGATACTTGATTAGAAACATATCTATACAATAGTGGAAGTTTTTTTGTCTTTTTTTATGCGTCGGCAAAAAGGCTTCATTTCTCTCCTTAAAATGTGACCATTTGTAAATCCTCCAAACTGCTTGTAGACAACTAAACTGTTGAAGGCGTAATATATCTTAAGTAATAAAACTTCAAATAACTTGAATAACTTCCTTTTGTGAGAAATTAAATAAAACTTTATTTATAACAAAATCAAGTTGAGATTAAAAAACTGTTATAGACTTATGTAATAATATCTTTGAATAAAATCTAACTCACTACAATAACTTAAGCTTTCAGTCTTACTTCCTGGAGTCGTCTCCCCTCACAAAGACTCAGTGACAACAATGCCACATATGTTGCATCATTCACAACTAATCACTTACCTCTTCCCAAAGTCACCATTTAAACCAGTGATTCCCAAAGTGGTCTATATAGACCCCCAGGGGCCTACGACGACTTCCAAGGGGGTCTACGAAAGTGAAAAAAATAAAATCGGGGTCTACGATAATAGATTTCATTTAAGCAGGTCGTGACTTTGATTTGTACATCCCATTAATGTAATTATTTTATACACTAATATATGATGTGTCCCTAGGTAAATCCTTTAAATGATTATCTTGCTAATCAAACTTAAGAATTGTTGTATTTATTCTCATTACTTATTTAAAAAAGCTTAATTTGTTTTCAACAAGTAGCAGATGTTCAACAAAAAGAAATGTAGACTGCCCAGAGTTAATTATTTAAAACTGGGATTTATTCCTTCCTTTTCAAACAATCAGTTGCCTAGGTGACTTTTTTTTATAATGATACGAAAACAATTGCGCTGAAAGGATCATCTGAGACAATGCCACCCTGACAAAATAGATACAGATTTGAAAAACTTGCGAACACTCAAAAGATAAAGTTCTGAATAGACCCACACAATCTCATATAGAGAAGATGATAGATGATAAACAAAATTGCAAAAAAAAAAAAAAAAAAGCAGTAAAAGTTAAGGAGGGGGCCTACTGAAAAGCAGAAAACATGGCAAGGGCTCTACGCGACAAAAATGTTTATATATATATAATGGTTCTCACTAAATATAATACAAAGAAGAAGAAGAAGAAAAGAGATCACATAAAGATGGATTACCAGCTAACCAGATTCCGTGGATAGAAGGCGCGGGTATTGCTGTGGATAGCTGGTTCAATAAGGCTTGTATTCGAGTCCGAAGACTAGTGAGGAATTCAGTATTTCCCGTGGCTGCACAGCCACAGCTGTGACCTATATATTTTGCCACATCCAGGGCAAGCATAACGATTGTCCGCAGTTGGTCGATTTAGATTTTCTTTTCGTCGTCTGCTTTTGTCCTCGGCAGCAGATTTTCTTTTGGTCTCAAATGTGTATCCCGCGGCCTTCACGAGTGACCTCCAGCTGTCTCGTTCCGAAGCCGCATGCAGCCAGGTGCTCTCTTCTATGTCAGCTGGTTCAAGGAAGCTTCTTACACGCTTGATATGTGTTAAGAAGTTTCTGGCATTTAACTCGCAGTCTGACAAAATCTGAAAAGACAAAACAAAAAATGCAATGGTACGGAGTTAGTATTAAGCAGACGATGAGCAGACAATCCATTCGTGTGTGGGGGGGGGGGGGGGGGGGAAGGGGGGCCAAACATTTTACTTTAAATTTTTTTTAAATTTGTTTCGGATGTTCTTTTAGATTTGAAGATTATTACATCCTGGCCCAAACTTCCCGCAAGACGGTGGGGAATAATGATGGGCAGGGGCTTGAACCCGGGACCACCAAGACGACAGTCCAGAGAGCATCCCAAACGACCAGGCAGTCATTCTTAAGACGCGTAGTCACTAAAAGAAACATGCTTAGCATAGGTGTAGATTTATTAACAGGCTTAGCATAGACGTATATTTTATAGATGGGTTAAGCATAGGCATAGATTTATAGATAGGCTTAGCATAGATATAGATAGGTAGATAGATAGATAGATATAGATATAGATAGATAGATAGATAGATAGATAGATAGATAGATAGATTAGATAGATAGATAGATAGATAAACACAGTTGATTAGGTTGTGATAGCAGAAGACTGAAGCCCACAGCTGATAAGTAACCTTGAACTTTGTTTTTCAAAAAGCCAAATCACAGAAGAAATCAGACACGCGTAAAACCAACTCTTTTGCGCATGCGCTAAAAGGGCTATTTTATAGTAACTCAATTTTTATTTTACATTGTATCATAACAAAAATTGAGGGTGCTACTTCAGCCGTGACTTTTTTTTCCTTGCTAGAGAGATTGAAGAGGAAGATAATAAAAAACAGAAGATGTTGGAGAAGGGTGGGGGGAATGAAGAGAGAGAAAGAGAGAGGGGGACTGGGTAAATTTTGCTCTAACAGGCAACGGTTCGACGACCTTTTCCCGAAATCCTTGACATTGATTGCAAAGTTTGTCATGCTTCAACCAACGCAGTTTGCCTGTTAAAAATATCTAGGACTTCAGTTTCTTTTTACCTGACTGATAATGGATTAGTTAAATCGATTTGAAAATGAAAATAGACATTTTCCTCTGTTTGTTAATTAGTTTGTCATTTACTGTCAAAATACGTGAAATTTAAAATGTTGTTACAAACTTAAGCTTTGAAAGGTAACTCAAAATGATTTATTTAAAAAAATTCTTTTTAGTTTCTTAAGCATTCAATTTGTAGTATTTTGTTTAATTAAGAAAAAAAAAGGAGTGGCGATAGCATGGTACCTAATTTACTGAAAAATAAAATTCTTCAAATTTGCTATGTGTACATACATTTTAAAAAATGCATATATACATACACATTGCTTTTTAAATGTATGATATAAAAAAAAGTTGTTCGACTTGAATTTAAACTCGAGGGCTCAAGCCTCCTTAAGCCAATGCTCTAAACTCTAAACACTGCGCCAATGAAGTGCTTATGAAAATAGAAGGTTTTATATCTATCTATTGTTAGTTTCAAACTTTTCAGCGAGGACATAATTCTCTATACAAAGTATAAAGGGGACTAATTCAACCTATACCGCCACATCTGTCAAGTACCATTTCTTTCCCTTGTTCGATATCAAGCAAAGTAATTAATTACCAATATTTTTTTTTTCGTTATGTAAGTTAAATTTTTTTTAGCGACTTCTGGAGCCTTATGTCAGTTTCCAGTAACTTCCTCCTCTACGATGATTTTATAGACCCCCCCCCCCCTCACCTCCGATCACCCAGCACCCTTTCCTCCCTTTTTTTAACTTTTTCTTCCCCCTTTCAGTTTATCTCCCCCACATTTCCCTGTCCACCTTCCTCTAAGCCTTATTAAGTGACACTCTCTAGGCTGCTCTTAACCTGAACGACGGCTCAGGTAGATAATGTTTCTGTCCACACTTTAAGTTTCAGGCCTTTGAATGACAGCTCCCGCCCAGGGGTCATCTAGGGCCATTTCAAAGTTGACGATTTAAGAGTTTGTAGGCAAGTGCATTTTAAGGCCAAGTCATTGTTTGTTTGTTGTTTTTTTTGTTGTTTTTTTTTTCTGTTAATATGAAATTAAGTTGGCTAGAATGTTGCATGGGAGCCTAGGAAACAGAGAGAAGAAAATGGAGAGAGAGAGAGAGAGAAGAGAATGGAGAGAGAGAGAGAGAACTGATAGAGAGGAGGAGAGAGCGGAAAGGGAGAGCTGATAGAAAGGGGGTTAGAAGGAGAGAGACAACTGACAGAAAGACAGTTAGGAGGAGAGCTGATAGAGAGGGCTTTAGGGGGAGAGAGAGAGACAGCTGATAGAGAGGGAGTTAGGAGGAGAGAGAGAAAGCTGAAAGAGAGGGAGTTAGGGGGAGAGAGAGAGACAGCTGATAGAGAGGGAGTTAGGAGGAGAGAGAGAAAGCTGAAAGAGAGGGAGTTAGGAGGAGAGAGAGACAGCTGATAGAGAGGGAGTTAGGAGGAGAGCTGATAGAGAGGGAGTTAGGAGGAGAGCTGATAGAAAGGGAGTTAGGAGGAGAGCTGATAAAGATGGAAAGACAGCCTTGATAAAACGAGTGTTTTAGAGAGCGAAGAGAGAACTGAAAGAAAAAAGAGGAGGAGAGAGCAAAGAGCTGATAGAGCGTAAAGAAGAGGGAGACGACAGCGAGAGCATGCCACACGACCAAGAAGCCATCCAATTATGTTTATAGTTAACTGGTTAGAGTACCGTTAGACAATACTTCTCTGGAATTCTAAAGACTCAGAATTAGCCTATCGATAAATAGACTGTTGATTTAAGAACAAAAAATTTCCCCAAAGACAAAAATCTTAATTTAGCGTATATCTATTAGCATGCTATCTCTAAACTGTCTTTTAGCATGCAGTTAGCTGCTATGTTTGCGTGTAACTTTTGTTTTCATGTTTTAAGATATAGCTGTAAAGTTTCTTCATATCATATATAATACAGACGTTACTTCAAGTAAGAAGATGATTACGTCCTACGCGTCATGCATTCAGTCATGCACAGGGCCGCCGCTACCTATTGTGCAATGTGTGCATCGCACGAGGCGGCCGAATGTAGGGGGCGGCCAAATCATTATTCCAAGGTTATTTTTTTTTTTTTTTTTAATTTTTAGTTCCATAAAAAATTAATCAAATATTTAAATACTTTATATAAATGTTAATTATTTCATTATCCTTTTAAAACTATTTTTTAAAAACAACACGATATTCGTACATAAGAAGCGTAGAATATTTTTGGGTCATCATAGATGTAGATCTACATTAAGTTGTAGGCTACTAGCTGTTTGGTGCAACAAGCCAACGACCGACTAACAACAAAGGGGATGGGGCGGCGAAAAAATGTTTTATTTTCATTGTAGTTATTAATCCGCGTCTGAATATTGCCAATGTTCGCAAGTGAAAATATCTTAAGTAAGAGACGTCGTTATATCTTTTAATAAGACCTTGTTAAATGTAGACCGTTTTCGCGAGAGGTGCATTCAACAATAAGAGTTGTAAATTTTTGAAGAAAATATTTCAAAACGTCTCGTTAGTGTGATTCTTCTAGATTTTCTTATCTGAGATTGGTCGAATTTATTCCGACTATTGTAGTTCTACTTCATTATAGTGACGATTTTTGTGGGGAAAAAAGTCTGCCACATAGATATCTTACTTTGCAATAAGATGATCTTTAAAAAAGATCACGCCCATTACAGAAGTACGTATGCTATATACACCTAGAATAAATACTATTGACCAGGGCGGCCGCTTTATTACTAGATTTTGTTCTTACTTGGATGAATAGTGAGTTCTAAAAGAAAATTCATTAATGTTGGACTTTTTTGTATTCTTTATTCTTATGAGTCTCATTCTTTGAGTCCACCCAGCTCTAATGGGTACCTGACATTACTTGGGTAAAAAGTAAAGGCGGTTGGTCGTTGTGCTGGCCACATGACACCCTCGTTAAGCGTAGGCCACAGAATCAGATGACCTTTACATCATCTGCCCTATAGACCACAAGGTCTGAAAGGGGAACTTGACTTTTTTTTACTTTTTATTTTTATTACTTCGCAATCAAGGTCCCCAGGTTCTAAAAAGGGGGAGGGGAGCTCCAACGAAAATTTCGTGATGTAGGGGGTCGCCATCCGGAAATGTTCGAGAAACACTGCCTTAATGTGTTTTATTTCAAGTAACTTTGTAAGTGACTTTTACTTAGGATTATTTATTTAAAATCAATTCATGAAAAATACTCAGTTGCTTCATTTTGTCGTAGTGGTCTTTTGGATAAATTTGTAGGCACCTCCAAATCCGCGTACATGTAGATGGTTGTGGACGCAATGCACATCTCTCCAAAATACAAGCGTGATAATCCTAATCAAAGTTTACTGAACGTTAAACAAGTTTCACCGTCAATGGCTTTGTGTATTTCGAGTCACTTTATTCTGCAGAAAATGGTCCTGGTCGGTTTTTTTTTTAGGAATAAATAAATAAAGGCGACATTACAGGTACAAAAGGAATAAAGGATTAGGGTCATATTAATTCTGAAAAGACACGAATATAATACATAACTTTTTTTTAAATGCTCTTAAAAAAAAAAACAATAGGTGCAACACATTAAAGAATGCATGATTTTGAAAAGCAGCCTTGGCAATCCTTTATAGAATGAATCATTATCGGCAATGTCTCGCTTTTAAAGGATTCACAAATAGTTTATTTGACACACACACACACAAAGGGTATTTGTATCAATTAATAAAGGCAATTTCGAAATTTGAATGAAATAGAAAATAAAATCATTAAATTGTATAAACACATAAATACTTTCACAAAACATTAGATTGTACACCAGATATGTCTCATACCGAACAAATCACTAGGCCTACTATTATTGCCTCTTTTTCTTATTTATCTCATGTTGCAATACATTAACATTTTCTGGGGTTTTGCCCAATTACTGGTACAACTTGAGAAGGACTTTATAACGTCGTAATAGAAAACAATAGAAAGAGTTACGCGCTCGTGGCAAGATGGCTGCTCCCTGTTTACTGTTATCAGAGATGAATTTAAATTTTTGTTTTGTTGTATTAAAATCAAACCAAATTCCTTAAAAAAGCTATTCAACTAATATCTTTAAATTATATATTTAACTTAATTCAGCATTTTTTCCCACTAATTAATTCAAATTAACAACTCTTAGTTTAGGACTATTTTGTCTCACTAATCCTTTTTTATTAGCCTTATATAGATCTAAATATAATTAGATAGATCTAGAATCTATATATTTAATATTATTTAGATCTAGTCTATATTTATTATTATATCCTTAGATTTTAGATCTACTCAGTCTGGTGTTGGACTTAGACTTTAATTAAGGCTTTAGATCTACTAATCATCTACTAATACTACTGTCACGTACACAGTATCTATATTTAGCTCGTCAGCAACCTCGGGTAATTCCTCACGTTGAGATATGTTAATTAGTGTAACTTGGGCTGCATTTATTGGTTGGCAATGAACTGCGTTGGACACGTGACATTGCTGGAGCCCGGAAAAAGTTCTGGTTTTATTATTCAGTCATTGTATGGAACTTGGAAGTGAAACATCTACTAAAGCTTTGTATTAGAACTCAATTATATTATTGTGTAGATCTATCATTTTATTCAAATACGTTTAACCATTGTAATTATTTGTGAATAGCTTTTTCAAGTTCTGAATTAAAGTAATTGTTTTAGACGAAGAGAGTTTCTTCATTGAATACAGTAACATACTTAGCGATTGACAACTTCTAGATGATCAACTGGCAGCATTTTGAATGATCTTATTATCAACTAGATCTAGCTACTTCTATACGATCATCTTATTAAAAGATTTCAAGATCCTCGGCAATCACGATCATCGTTAGTGTGATACTGGTTAAGATAAGCTTCAACGTGACATCTATCATTGCATCTTCATAGATCCTGACATCTGACATCCACTAATTGATGATTGTGATAACTACTAATAATAACTAATAGTAATAATAACATTCTATATAGTTAGTTATACACGTAAATATATTGATCTAGAATTTGATCTAGTCTAGGTCCATATTTTGAATTTAATAAACCATTTGATTTAATTGTCATTGTAAATTAGCTTTCACCTCAGATTTAACTTAGGCATTGTAAACCTTAAACTAGATTTAGAATAGACCTTTAAAGACAAATCAACAACAGTCATCATGAAATTGCTCTGGCTATTTATCCTAATAATTACTAAATACACACTAGCTGAACATAGAACTAGATCTACCCTAGTCAACACTAAACTTAAAAAGGAAACAACAGTCATAATCAATCATCACACTCTAGATCAATGCAACTTCAAAAATAACCTAACATACACATCAATAACATTAAAGAAGATCACCCATCACAAATGGAAGTTCTCAATCAGACACAGCAGAAATAAATACCTATCACTGTTAATATTAATAGCAGGAGATATAGAGTCAAATCCAGGGCCTAGACCTAAAGATAGATGCAACATCTGCAAAAAAGTATGCACCATGAAACAGAAAGCCATTCAATGTGACACCTGCGATGAATGGTACCATGTGTCGCGTAGTATAGACAAGTGTCTTTTTCTTTCTCCTAACTGTTTTCTTTTTTTTATTTTCTCTAGTCGTAGTACTTGTACGGGGCGAGAGTGTCTTGTATTTTTTTGTTTTGAATTGTTTTGCTACGTCACAAAGTCCGGTGACATCTATTGGTCATTCTTTTGTCATGAGGCAGTTCACCCTCTTTGGTTGAAACGGACGGTGTGTTGGCCCGTAAAACGTTCTTTGTCTGTACTAGTTTCTCGGACTTATTATTCAGTAGGATTTTTGAGACCCCTGTTTAGGGTGAGTTATTCGTTTGTGATATCTATTATTGTATGTTGTATGAGGTTGTCACTATTTCTATTTTTTAGTGTAGAAGTTGAGAGTATTGTTTATTTCGTTTATAGGGTGCCAGTGTTGGAGTTGTGGGCATCGCTGGCCGTCTCAGTTTTTTTTCAGTGTCATTGTCAAATTGGCGATCATCTGAGGTCTAACTTTACTATTACCGAGGTTGGCAGTTTTTGTGACGCCAGTCGGTCAGAGTCTGGTGGACTATGTAACTAGGGTGACAAAAGCAAAGGTGCTTAAATTAATTAGTGAATAATATCTTTATATATACCTATTATATATATATATATATATATATATCCAATATATATATATTGTCTATTTTATCATCCTCATTGTACATACACATATATCAGTTTCACACAATTAAATTCATTTATTTTGTTGTTATTTAAACTATTCACCTAGTTGGTTACTGTATGTACGACTGTGTGTGAGTGATGTTCTTGTCAGGTTGAACCCCGGGACCTTAATAGTATACAGCTAGTTAACAACCCAAATAAATCCTAAACCTGACACCATGCATCATGTCTCCATATGAATACACCTGTGTATTATGCCTTAGGCAACAAAGACGCATCATGGCACTCTGTACCGTGTGGGTTACCTCAGTTTACATCAGGACTGTTTGATTCCTTTGATGCAGACACTTCTAACCCATACAATATCCTAAACACCATCCCAAACCAAACTCACCAACCACTAGCCAGATCCACTCCTGTTAAACCTAAATCTACTAAAATTAATACAACAGCCTCACTAAACAAACCTACTAAAGAAGTAATACAAAAATACCTTAAAACCTTAGTAATAAATTTTCAAAGCATTAGGAACAAAACAGCAGACTTAGAAATTTTACTAGAATGTGAGAAACCAGACATAATTGCAGGAACAGAAACTTTTCTACATCCTGAAATTTATAATGCAGAAATTTTCAATAGTAATTATAAAATTTTTAGAAAAGATAGGGCTGATAATCATAGAGGAGTTCTTCTAGCAATAAAAAAACACTCTTATAGCAGAAGAAATTACCTTTCCTAACTCAAAAAATATAGAATCAACATTTTGTAAAATTAATACCACCTCAACATTCCTAATAATAGGCAGCATTTACAGTTTCTTAATGTTAATGAGTTGAGGGGTCCCAAACAGAGGATGCATATTCTATTATTGGCCTAACTAAGGTTAAATAACATTTTAGTGTTATGTTGTTAGTGTTATTTGATTTAGAGAAATCTGCAATCCGGGACACTTCCTTTATGCTCGCTTTTCATGTGGATCTATCCAGTGCCACTTTTTCCCAGCTACAAAGGTCGATTTTGAAGAGCTTCATGTTGCGTTTGCATACATTAGTATACATTAGTTGTGGACAACCAGCGTCTCTCCTGTCTTCTGTTAGATCACCATACAGAATGTCTTGTCGGAGTTGAGTTGACCTTGTGGCATTCTGCGAATGTAACAAAGCCAGCCAAGAGTCTGCTGCTGATAACAGTGCTAATGTCCAGCTTTAAAATGGATACGAAATTCTTTCTTCAACATCTTGCACCTCAAGTAAGACGCCCAGCCATAGACTTGACTCATACCGTCTAAGTTTAAATGTTAACAGCTGTCATTATAATATATTCTTGTCCTGTTGTATTAATGAGAGAATTGTTTCTGTTTGGTGGAGGCATGTATGTCGAAGAAAGGGTGAGTATTATGGAGTGTGTGTTTCTATGGTGACGGTGAGAAGTTAGCAGTTGTTTGGTGGCTATGCGAGGTTAATGACGCAATATAAGCTGCGCTGTCGTAAGCCACAGTACCACAGACGACCCAGGAAGCCAGAGTGTAAAGACGTGTTATTGAAGTGATTTAGTTTTTGTTCAAAATACCATTTTTATAGTATTACTAAAGTCAACTTCGTTTATTTTATTTCATCTGAAGTTAAATTTGTCTATATTGTAATATTTTGTTTTGTTTACAAAGAAGTTATTCAAGTGTTTTTAAGTCTTATAAGTTAAAATATAACGCGCATACAGTGGTTTAGTTGTCTACTAGCAGTTTGGTGCTACAAATCAACGACCGTCTACAACAGTGAGTCACTCCAAACCTTTGAGAACCTTCAGTCACTGGCAATAAAATGTTAAGTCCTTAACTTTCTCTTGAGCCTGTAGCGCTGAGCATACCTGGAATGTCTTAAATACCTTTCAGTCAAAGTCATACTAACAACACTAACGGAGAGTACATAGAACACCTTAGTGTAAGATAGTCTGGATAACAACAACTGCAACTTTAAAATACATTTATTACAAAGCTTATATCAACTCGCTGTCTGTCTGTCTGGTCAAAAGTTTGTACATGTTATTGCTCTCACACCCGATCTCGGATCAACCAGAAATTTTGCACAATTATTTATTTTACCTGACAACACAAGAATCAATAACAAAAAATAATAACACATTTGTTAATTAACTATTGGTAATTAATTATTTTGTTTTGTATCGAACAAGGAAAAGAAATTGTTTATTACTGATGTGGTGGCATTAGTTGAATTATTCCCCTTTAAACTTTGTTGAAAGAAAGATTGAAACTAACTATAGTTAATTGACTCCACGAAATATTTGTGAATCGGTGGTTAGGAAACGAAGGGCAATATAATTCAAAACAAAGCTACAGAAAAAAAAACATGCAGCAATTTTAACGACACCAGATATTGACGTCTGTAAAAAAAACAAAAAAAAAACACATGAATGTAGTCAAACATAGAATGTATAAAGAGAAAGACTACTTGTCCCTCCCCCCCCCCCCCCCACTCTTTTTTTTTCTAAGCCGTGTTCTCTGTCGCCGCGAAACTTACTTGGGGTAACTCTAGTCCAACTTGCAGAAATAAAAGAGTTATCTTTCCATGACTTTTTCGTGGTGTCCCGCATGGTTGGGCCACGAAGATAATTATATATATATAACGATAGATTAGAAGAAATAACATGAAAAGATTTAACTAGAGTCTATGAACTCCAAAGAGTTAAATCAAAGATTTTACTTTTCAAACTAAAATGTTGAATACATACTTTTACAAAAGAGCGCTGTTCATGACTATGAATCTGCAATCTAGAGACCTTCGCCTTGTTGCATTTTCTTGTTGTTCTACATCTTTGCAGTCCTTGTGACACCGTGTCGCATACATCCGCTATTCTAGGACATGACTCGGATGTCTTATATTTCATTCAAGTGAAGAAATATGGCCTCCTTTGTTTTATTAAATTGGTGGCAGGTGGATGAACGTTCAGAAAGATATAATTACAAAGTAGAATAAAAAACAGAAGACGATGTGGCTGAAGTGGTACAGTCCTTGGCTTCCGAACCGACTGTTTTGTTATTTAATTTCGGGATATTCAGAGTGCCTGCAATGTCGCAACCTGTGGGCAATGATCACAGATCTGTACAACTTGGTAACGAGCTATTGGTTTGTGACGTCGCAGGTCAGTATTGAGACCTACTATTACGATTGGTCTCACTCTGAATCTATCCAGCTCTAATGGGTATCTACTTTTTTTTTCTAGTGAGAAAAGTAAAGGCGGTTGGTCATTATTCTGGTCACATGACACCCTCGTTAGCCGTGGGCCACAGAAATAGATTAAAAGGGGAACTTTCTTTATTTTCTAGTATAAACACAAGATATTCATCTATACATCCACCGTTGCTAAATTACAATTATGTATATTTTATCTTAAAATAAATAGTTCACTCATGTCGAATACACATAGCAATGGTCAACCTAATGATCATGAAATTTGAATAATTTCTGAACAATGTTGACCTGTATCTTTTTGAGAACATGGAACCTATTTGTGAGTTTGGCAATGTAGTTTCTACAGATAAATAATTATAAATTTTAAAAAAACACGACAGTTTATAAGTTACAGTAGCACAACATATGATAAGATGATATTATCTCATATATTGCACATAAAGTGAAGTATTGATTTAAACAAAAAAATATATATATAAAATAATATTTTGTTCATTTATAACTTTTCAGTTAGGAGAAAGATAATTAAATGAACTTTATATAAATCAAAGGTTAAAGGACATTCCTAATGGCGTGTTTAAACTTAACGAACACTTGCACTTCTGAAAGGTTATATGAATAATAAATGCAAAGGGGAACAACTAGTAAAATTTCTACACAAAGGGGGGAAAATGTTTTCGCATTAAATATGTCATCTAGTTTAATTGACGGCTAGATTGGTCTGTAAGCAGTCCCATCATTTCAATACGACTTATGATTGACCCAGTTAGACTTGGTTAAATCTCATTTCATTTATGTTGGCATTTATGTTGATCTCGTTTTAAAAATAGACTACCTGTTCTATTTGAAGTCGACAATCGACCTTCTTCAGCAATCTGACCTTAAGGTGATTTTTACAGGCTCATGACAAGAGGCTGTACAAGGTGAACATGCAATAAATCCATTTAAATAAACACAAAACTCATTCTTAAGAGGAAAAGTCAATTGTCTACCGGAAACAGGTTAGTTGATGTTATAAATTTAAAAGTAGCGCCTACAGCAAATGTCGTAAAAATGTGCACTCTTCTTTTTTTTAATTATTATTATATTTATTTCTTTATTTGCTGCAAGGTGAAAAGATACATATAGCATTGTTATTATTATTATTTTGATTCTAATATTAAAAAGATGTCTTTATTTTTTGGCACTGCCATGGTCGAGAATCGTTAGAGAATGAATATTTTGTAAAATATTTCTTGACGTGCGGTGGACATCCTTAGAAAATCGTCTATGGTGACGGTGAGAGGAAGTTAATGGTTGGTGGCTATGCATGGTGAATGACGCAATGTAAGCTTGCGCTGTCGTAAGCTGTATTAAGCACCACAGACGACCCAGAATGCCAGAGTGTAAAGACGTGTTATTCTAGTGATTTAGATTTTGTTCAAAATACCATTTTTATAGTATTACTAAAGTCTACTAAGTTTATTGTATTTCATCTCAAGTTGAATATGTCTATATTATAATCAAAGTTATATATCGTTTTATTCACTAAGAAGTTATTCAAGTCATTTCAAGTTTTTTTAAAGTTAAGATATAATACGCCTACAGCGGATTAGTTGTCCGCAGAAGTTTGGTGCTACAAGTCAACGATGGTCCACAACAAGCTAACAGTGTATTTCTTAAAAGCACGAAATAAATAAAAATTACAAAACCCTGAGAATGTTTTTTAAAAGATGAATTGTCATCCGTGGTTCCTTTTCCATACTTTATCTCACTACAGGAAGTAGTCCAATTAGTTTGATACGGGGTGGGGTGTGGTGGGGGAGGAAAGAGCAATGAGTTACATCAATGGCTAACGGGACACTGGTTCTGTAGCTACAGGATCTAGTATTTAGAAAGACTGTCTTGGACATAATTGTGTCTAGCTAGTTCACAAGAATGAAGTCATAAAGTGCACAATAGACATTGATGAATGATATTAGGGAAACAAAATGTTGTTATTTATGATTCTTATAGTGCGTTCTCTTCCTTAGGGGAAACTCGCTGTACCTTGAGAAGTGCTTTGTTTTAAAACAGATACTAATGACTACATTCTCTTATTTGTAAGACTAATGCTCTTATCATTATTACAGGCTCCACTTTGAAACTTTTAAAGTGTATTCAGAGCTAATGTACAGTACAAACTAAGGTGTCTTTAAGAACTTACTATAAAAGATATATATATATATATTGATAGATAGATGGATAGATAGATAGATAGATAGAAAGATAGATAGGTAGGTAGGTAGGTAGGTAGACAGACAGATAGATAGATAGATAGAAAGATAGATAGGTAGGTAGACATACAGACAGACAGATAGATTAGATAGATAGGTAAATAGATAGATAGGTAGGTAGACAGACAGACAGACAATCAGACAGACAGATAGATAGATAGATAGATAGATAGATAGATAGATAGATAGGAGGAAGAAAAGGAAAAAGAAAGAAAGAGAGAGAGAGAGAAAGAAAGAAAGGAAGGAGAAAGAAAGATTGTGTCCATACTGACTCTATACTGAGACAAAAGGGAAGACACTCTATTACAAATAACAGGCCTCCCTAATGGCCAGGGAAAGAACAATAACAGGATATCTAAAAATAGCAAACATTTCCCGCCACTTTTCATTTGATGTCCTCACGTCCCCCGGAGATAGATGTCACTGAGAATTAATTGATAGACTAATTATTGACAAAACTGTATATTTTTTGTCAACAAGAAAATAAAAAGAGTTAAAGCAAAGAAAAAAAACAGAAAAAAAAGTGGGGGGGGGGGGGGCAATTCTTTCTATTGAGTTTGTCTTTCTTTTGTAGGCTCTATTTAAGGAACTTGCATCTAATAATAGACCGGAGACATGAAAACGTAGAAGAAATAAAGCAAAAACGTCTTAGTATCAAAGGACGACATTGTGTTACAGGTATTTCTTATGGAGATTGTTGAGATATCAGATGTTACAAGATGTTACTGTGGTGTGCAGGGGATTCTGTAGATATATCTCTAGATCTAAATATCCTTTTTAATTCAAATACAGAACTTTAATTTAAAACTTGGAACCACAATAATATACAGTATGTACAGAAATAAAACTGTAACTTGTTTCAAAGCTTAACAACGGCGCAAATCCAGATTAATATTAGATCTAATTTCACAACTGAAGAAATATATTCAACTTATCTCTATGAAATTTCTTCCACACCTAAACTCTCTAGATACTAGATCCTTCTCTACCCAATCGTTTTCTTCGCTCCATCCCTGGCGCTTTCTTTAACCAATCCAATCATACCCCGCCTGATTTCACTGGATGTGTGACGTCATGGGTTTAGCTCGTGGGGGTTTTCCTTTGAGTGAACTAAAACTTAAGTTTATTTTACCCTAGATTAAGTTTATTTAAATTGATACGTGACATATAGATTACTTCAATACTTAAAGTGATTAAGGGTTAAAAAAAACAAAATCTCAATGTGAAATTTATAAAACAATGGATGACGGAAAGTAGAGAGACAGACAAAGCTAGAGATAAAGAGAGAGAGAGCGATAAAAAGAGAGTAAGAGATAAAGAGAGTGAGAGATAAAGAGAGAGAGAACGTGAGAGAGAGAGAGATAAAGAGAGAGAGATATATAAAGAGAGAGAGATAGATAAATAGGGAGAGATAAAGAGAGAGAGACAAAGAAAGACAGAGAGAGAGATAAAGAGAGGGAGAGATAAAGAGAGATATAAAGATATATATATATATAGAGAGAGAGAGAATGAGAGATAAAGAGAGAGAGGGAGAGAGACAGAGAGAGAGAGAGAGGAAGAAAGAAATAGAAAAAAAAGAGAGATGAAAGATAGACAGATAAGTAAGTAGGTAGAATGATGGATTGATAAGTGGGTAGGAAAAAAAAGGTAAAAATAATGTCAAGTTCCCATATCAGACCTTACGATGATGTAGGCCTAAACATCACCGGTGGCCAGCACAACGACCAACCGCCCTTATTTCTTCCCCAACAAATGTCAAGTATCAATTAGAGCTGGTCG
The DNA here is from genome assembly GCA_030265305.1 of Biomphalaria pfeifferi. Taxonomy (NCBI): domain Eukaryota; kingdom Metazoa; phylum Mollusca; class Gastropoda; family Planorbidae; genus Biomphalaria; species Biomphalaria pfeifferi. The sequence continues at coordinate 431,254 of JASAOG010000258.1, forward strand.
GACCCAGAGGTACCCAAAGATCCCAAAATTAAGAATCCCAGTCTTCACCCTGGATTCAACCCGTTATTCGGTTCGGAAGCCAAGCACTTTACCGCTCAGCCACCGCGTCCAGGTAAACCGTGTCTAGATCATTGATAAAATCTCACCAAGTACTTTGCCACACATAGGTAATCTAATTAACTCATTCATTTAATCTATACTCTATGTTACTTAGAGGCTTGTCAGACAACGGAAGATATTTAAAATTCTCATACTTAAGGAACATGATGGTATTTATCGGGCATTCTATTTTAAGATACCTGTGTTCTATTTATAGACATGTCGCAGCGACTAGGTCAGTCTAAATTAAGGTACTGTTATTATCAAAAAAATAACTTATTCATATGCTTCCGGAACTTTTTTTTTGTCGTCCCATACAAGTTACGACTTGGTTGACACAGTGGCGGCAGACGTAAGTCTAAGTCTTAAAAATGGTTGATTAGATTTTTGACTTTTTGTTTGACGCCCTAATTTGTTTTATTTGACGTCCTCAATTTTTTTAATTTGACGTCCTCATTTTTTTTATTTGACGTCCTCATTTTTTTATTTGACGCCCTCATTTTTTTTTATTTGACGTCCTCATTTTTTTATTTGACGTCCTCATTTTTTTTATTTGACATCCTCATTTTTTTTTATTTGACGTCCTCATTTTTTAGTTGACGTCCTCATTTTTTTATTTGACGTCCTCATTTTTTTTATTTGACGCCCTCATTTTTTTATTTGACGTCCTCATTTTTTTATTTGACGTTCTCATTTTTTTATTTGACGTCCTCATTTTTTTTATTTGACGCCCTCATTTTTTTATTTGACGTCCTCATTTTTTTATTTGACGTCCTCATTTTTTTTGACGTCCTCATTTTTTTTATTTGACGTCCTCATTTTTTTTTATTTGACGTCCTCATTTTTATAATTTGAAGTCCTCATTTTTTTTATTTGAAGTCCTCATTTTTATAATTTGAAGTCCTCATTTTTTTTATTTGACGCCCTCATTTTTTTATTTGACGTCCTCATTTTTTTATTTGACGTCCTCATTTTTTTTGACGTCCTCATTTTTTTAATTTGACGTCCTCATTTTTTTTTATTTGACGTCCTCATTTTTATAACTTGAAGTCCTCATTTTTTTTATTTGATGTCCTCATTTTTTTATTTGACGTCCTCATTTTTTTATTTGACGTCCTCATTTTTTTATTTGACGTCCTCATTTTTTTATTTGGCGTCCTCATTTTTTTATTTGACGTCCTCATTTTTTATTTGACGTCCTCATTTTTTATTTGACGTCCTCATTTTTTATTTGACGTCCTCATTTTTTTATTTGACGTCCTCATTTTTATAATTTGACGTCCTCATTTTTTTTATTTGACGTCCTCATTTTTTTATTTGACGTCCTCAATTTTTTTATTTGACGTCCTCATTTTTTTATTTGACGTCCTCATTTTTTTTTTGGTTTGACGCTACTGGATGGCTATTCAAATATAGATCAGTGCAGGGTTACGCAAATATAGATCAGTGCAGATCTACAAAAATATAGTCAGTGCAAGGCTACGAAAATATAGATCAGTGCAGGGCTTCGCAACTATAGATTGTAGCCTATAGTGTAAAAATAATCGCCTCCACAGTACTCAACACCTATACAAGCTTTTGACACGTGAATTCTACTATCACTTTTACTTATTCGACACCCCCCCCCCCACCTCCCACATAAAAAAAAGTTAGTACCACGTATAATCTCTGACCTTTCTTCGACCAAACACTTTTCAGCTTTTGAATTTTAGATATAGCACCTTGGTTAGTTTTTACTTTTTTTTAAAATTCTTTAATCATAAGGCAAACAACGGTATTAGATAAACCAAACTATTCTTTGGACCATCAGTTTCAAGCTTAGAGAAAAAAAAATTCATAAGGCCCCATTTGAACTAACCTTTTCCGTTTTCAATAATAATTATAATTATGGCTTTTATATAGCGCTACTTTCATGCTTATAGCATGTTCAGAGCGCTTTGGTCCAAACTCATTTGTGGACCAGTGGGGAGGGGGTATCTAGGAGACGGTTTTTCCGTGCTGCCTTTAGGCGCTCAGTAAACACAACTCTGTCCAAGTCCCCTTCATAGGTAGCCAAGCCAAGGCAAGTTCAAGCGCACTTAGCCTCTCGACCATGCTTCGACAATACATTTAATCTGGCGTTTATCCTCAAAAATAAAATGAAATTGATTGTTTTAAACAATATTTGCAGAAGCAAGTTTTGCGCCTAGGTTTAAAAAAAAACAATATATTACACGAATAAAAAAAAATATTTCTGGTAAATTTAACCGCTGCGGTTTCGATCATGAAAATATCAAAAAGTTTTTCTAGATCCAAGTTAAGTGATATCAGGTTAAATTTTCATATTATTTTGTCTACGCCAGGCGGAAGAAAATTGTTAGTGATACGTGAGTGAGGGGGTTTGGCGCTTATAGATACGAATACTACAAGATGAACTATGTCAAGATTTTATTAATGATTATAAATTTTAAAAAATGCTTTGTTTTCATTTCTCTTACTTAACTAGCGCTATTACTTCATATATATATATATATATATATATATATATATATATATATATATATAGAGAGAGAGAGAGAGAGAGAGAGAGAGAGAGAGATAAATAGAGAGATAGATAGATAGATAGACAACAGTTGACATATATATATCCTAACCCTAACCATAGATAGATAGATAGTTAGATAGATAGATAGATAGATAGATAGATAGATAGATAAATAGATAGATAGATAGATGATAGATGATAGATAGATAGATAGAGAGAGAGAGATATATTAGAGATAAATAGAGAGATAGATAGATAGATAGATAGACAACAGTTGACATATATATATCCTAACCCTAACCATAGATAGATAGATAGATAGAGAGAGATATAGAGAGAGATAAATAGAGAGATAAATAGAGAGATAGATAGATAGATAGATAGATAGATAGATAGACAACAGTTGACATATATATATCCTAACCCTAACCATAGATAGATAGATAGTTAGATAGATAGATAGATAGATAGATAGATAGATAAATGGATAGATAGATGATAGATAGATAGATAGATAGATAGATAAATGGATAGATAGATGATAGATAGATAGATAGATAGATAGACAACAGTTGACATATATATATCCTAACCCTAACCATAGATAGATAGATAGAGAGAGATATAGAGAGAGATAAATAGAGAGATAGATAGATAGATAGATAGATAGACAACAGTTGACATATATATATCCTAACCCTAACCATAGATAGATAGATAGTTAGATAGATAGATAGATAGATAGATAAATAGATAGATAGATAGATGATAGATAGATAGATAGAGAGAGAGAGAGATATATAGAGAGAGATAGATAGAGAGATAGATAGATAGATAGATAGATAGATAGACAACAGTTGACATATATATATCCTAACCCTAACCATAGATAGATAGATAGTTAGATAGATAGATAGATAGATAGATAGATAGATAGATAAATAGATAGATAGATGATAGATAGATAGATAGAGAGAGAGAGAGAGAGAGATAGAGAGAGATAAATAGAGAGATAGATAGATAGATAGATAGATAGATAGATAGATAGATAGATAGACAACAGTTGACATATATATATCCTAACCCTAACCATAGATAGATAGATAGTTAGATAGATAGATAGATGATAGATAGATAGATAGAGAGAGAGAGATATATAGAGAGAGATAAATAAAGAGATAGATAGAAAGATAGATAGATAAATAGATAGACAACAGTTGACATATATATATCCTAACCCTAACCATAGATAGATAGATAGTTAGATAGATAGATAGATAGATAAATAGATAGATAGATGATAGATAGATAGATAGATAGAGAGAGAGAGAGAGATATAGAGAGAGATAAATAGAGAGATAGATAGATAGATAGATAGATAGATAGACAACAGTTGACATATATATATCCTAACCCTAACCATAGATAGATAGATAGTTAGATAGATAGATAGATAGATAAATAGATAGATAGATGATAGATAGATAGATAGAGAGAGATATAGAGAGAGGTAAATAGAGAGATAGATAGATAGATAGACAACAGTTGACATATATATATCCTAACCCTAACCATAGATAGATAGATAGATAGTTAGATAGATAGTTAGATAGATAGATAGATAGATAGATAAATAGATAGATAGATAGATGATAGATAGATAGATAGAGAGAGAGAGATATAGAGAGAGATAAATAGAGAGATAGATAGATAGATAGATGATAGATAGATAGATAGATAGAGAGAGAGAGAGATAGATAGATACATAGATAGAGAGAGAGAGAGATACACACACAGAAACACACACACAATATAGACACAACATACATCACACACACATTGCCCGTTGCCTAGAGATTTTTTTTTTAACATTAATTTCGAAAGACCATAAAACGGTCACATGTTTATTGCCTTCACTTGTTGTTAAGTTGTCATTAGAGGAAATGAGCTAATTGATGGGAAAATTTTTGTAGGGCATTTTCAACAGACTTACCGCGTAGAGGTCGAAACGCAATGTCAAACTGTACCTTTTGTGGCTTTTTTATTTTATATAACATCGCCATCTTTCAAACCCTGACTTGATTTTGAAGGCGGAACTTGACGGTGTTTGCAACCGTGTTGCTCTTAAATGCAGACATCTTTTAATCCAGCTTGCTTGAATGGCAATGTCTTCGATTCCGAGATTAAGTATAAGTGCATGCCCAGCAACCACAGTGGCGACCTACATATATTCCGACATCTGATGCAGACAAAGCCGTTGTTTGCCGTGGGGGGGGGGGGGGGTCTTAAGTTTTTTTAACGTCTTCTTCGCATGTCTTCTACAATAGGCTTTCTTCTGGGCCTCAAATGTGTGTCCCGCGGTCTTCTGGAGAGCTCTCCAACTGTCTTTCAGAAGCCCTATGCTGCCAGGTACTTTTCTCTATGCAAAATGGCGCCTGAGTTAATCTTTATAGCGCTTACGGGGGCACCCCTGTTACCCTGTCCTTCTGTAATCTCGCCCCCAAAAAAAGATCCTCTATGTCATACTGTCGTGGCTCATGCGGGATTGGTGTCTGACTCAGCGCAGCTGTCAAGTTGCAAGTTGTGCTTCTATACTGTCTACACCAGACTCCTGCAGAACATGGTTATTTGCAAGGTAGTCCTGCCAGCGTAAATAATTTGTTTTCGCATGTTGTGTCATGTTATATTGTAATAGCACTAGTAGTTGAAGTGTTAGTAATAATAATAGTAGTAGTGGGAGTAGCAGGATTAGTAGATGGGCTCAGATTGTTGCGAAACCGGGATTTCCAAGGCACTGTGAGGCTCCATCCCCGGCTCTGCTTTAACTTTTACCATCCCCGCCAGGGATGGTATTTATCCCCGGCTCTGCAGAAAATTTTTTAACCCCCGGCACTGGTTTTTTCCTAAATCGAGCACTGCACATGACAACCTCGTTAACTGTAGACGATAGAAACAGATGACCTTTACATCATCTACCCTGAATTATAATTATGAATTAGTCCGAAAACAGCACATTTAATTTTAAAACAAATTTTTTAAAAGTTCGCTTTCAGAAGATCAAATGGCATACGTCCCACCCATTTTTAGCCCGCTTCAAGATTGGTGACATCTAAAAAAAAAAAAAAAAAAAAAAAAATGCTGCTTTTCCAATACTGGGGGCGTTAAAGGACAAACTCGGGTAGGAAACACATCTATTGATGAGCGAAATAATACTCTGTTCAGTCATCCCCCAGTGAAAAGACTTACTTAGCTCTCTTTACCTATTGCCAACCATTTATGAGTAAAAGAAGTTTGCGAAGTTGCGAATTGCGTACCATGCTTATGGCTATACGCTATTACAGTTGTAGAAGAACACTGTCAACCTTTGTGAATAAAATAAAAGCCAACCTAGGATTTCTAGATGGTCAATCCATTTCAAAAGTAACAGAAAGTTGAAAGTAAGTAAAAAAAAAAAAAAAATGATATTTAAGGGCAGTAAATCACAATGTTTTATAAGTAAACATAATAGCTAAAGTTACTCCCCTTACGTTTATTCACAATAATTTTTGACTTTACTAAAATTCAATCATTCTTATTTTCTGTCTAAACACACAGACTTCTTAGTAATTATAAATTCTTATTGTCATGCCGTTTGATTGTCAAAGAGCTGAGCCAAAGGCTCTTCGAGCTCTAGGTTTGAAAAAAAACAACTGATTGAACAGGAAAGAAAAAAAAATCTGTTTGAACAACCTCTGGAAGAGATCCGATTCAATGCCTATGTAAAAGCATTGCTATTTCCGATATATCTGGCTCTCCGGGCGCATGGGCTAGAATGCATGGCCGAAGGCCGAGTATACCATTAATGTAACGGTTCCTTGAGGAACCGCGCATGGATTATCGACAGGACCGCGGGAGCTCCGCTCGGTGCAATGGGACCACTCTCGCGTTCCCTTGGACACACCAAGGGAGTTTTGTTTTGCTATTCATTTAGCCTAACCACTTCCTCTAATGGTCGTTTCCACCCGAGTGCCATGTTGAGGCAGAACAGCGTGCCCGGGTATTGTAATGCCTACATGCAAAGTTGGTTGACCAATGTTTTCCATCTATTGTTTTCACCTACTTCTCTACACAAGGCTATCTCCCCTTCGTTAAATACATTATCATATAAAAACAAAGTAACAAAGTAAAATAAATAAATTACGAGCTAATGGCAATATCTTCGATTCCGAAGATTACGGATGATTGGGATGCTTTCGCTAATTTTTTTAGCCTGCATCCATCAAAAACTTTGCTACACTTGGTAAAAGATAATTATATTTTAGTAACCTTTTAATCAACTAAATTGGTAAAAAAAAAAAAAAAAAAAAAAAAAAAAGCCTAGCAACGGAATTGAGATGCTACAGAAAGATCCTAGGTGTCACTCACAGAGAACGCATCACGAATGAAGAGATTAGAAACAGAATTAATACAGAAATGGGTCCCACGATGTCCTGCTAACCAATGTCAAAAAAACGTACACTCAAATTCTATGGCCACATCACAAGGTCACCAGGGCTCGTAAAGACATTCCTTCAGGGAACAGTACCAGGAAGAAGAAGAGGAAGAGAAAGCGGTGGGAAGACATCAAAGGATGGACAGGTCCTGCAGTGAATAAAATTCTATCCAAAGTAAATACCCCACCCACGTAACATTGGTTTAACCCCCTTCCGTTGCTAGGATCCTCTTCTTGAGATCTGCTGTCAGCATCCAAGATTCCCATGCATATAAGAATGTAACCGTGACCAGGGAGCGCATCATCATCTGATTTTAGTGTCGATGGCTATGCCTTTCCAGATTTTTTTAATGCAAGTGCTGCTGAGGCCTGCACATCTGGCCAGTAGCTCCGAGGTATTTAAAACTACTGACACTTTTCAGCTCCAATACGGATTCCCTTTTTTAAAGCCCTGTTGGCTATCGGTCATATTTTCTTTTACCAATTTAGAAGTTGTTTTAACAACAACTGGACGGGTAAAATAACTCTCGCTAATTGATAGCAACGTGCAAAATAATATTTAAAAAAATACAACTAAATTTCTTAAAAAAAAAAATACGAAGGCTCTAATAGTTTTGAAATGTTTAATTTTCAACATTTCCATTTTTACCATAAACATACCATATATTGAAACATAATCACATGGATCTGTAAGTAATATAGTGAACCCAATTATGTAACATAGTGAAACTAATCACATGGATCTGTTAAGTCAGCGGTTCTCAACCTGTGGTCCGCGGCCCACTAGTGGTCCGCGAGCAAAACCCGAATTGCATGCTTTTTAAAAAATAAAAAATATGAAAAATAATAGAATTAAAGACATGAAAAAGAATATATGAAGTCAGTTTTAAAATTATTGATTTTAAATCGCTAGATGGCGATAGCGCAAAAGTGCGTTTCGATTTTAAGTTTACTCTAAGTTTTAGTTACACCGGAAATCAGATGGGCCCTGGCGTCTTCCCGTTTATATTGACATTCAAAAATACGCTTTTTTATTTGAAAACTAATCAAAATAATTAAATTGATTGAACACATGGATAAATTTTTAATAAAGAAAGCAACCGAACATAAGGACAACGATGATGATTTCTCTGACTCATCTTCACAACCTGAGTGTGAATCAAATGCAGTTCCGGAGAAAAAAAGACGAACTCCCATACGACGATAAAAAAGTATTTGCGCTTTGGGTTTATATGCGTCTTAGTAAATAATCAACCCAGACCACAGTGTGTAATATGTTCACAAATTCTTGCAAATGAAGCGATGAAACCTGCGAAACTCCGAAAACATCTTAAAACGAATCATACTGACTGCTCGGAGAAACCATTGGAATATTTTATGCGCAAGAAACATTCACTTGGTATTCAGAAGTCTTGCATAATCCAAGCAACTAAAGTCAATGAGAAGGCTTTAAGAGCATCATTTTTAGTGGCTATCCGAGTTGCACAGGCCAAAAAGCCTCACACAATTGCAGAAACTCTGATAATGCCTGCTGCTATAGATATGTGTCGAGAGATGTTTGGTGATGCCTTGTCAAGTAAACTGAAAACAATTCCACTTTCAAACGACACAATTCAACGACGTATAGCTTTGGCGGCAGCTGACGTTGAAGAACAGTTGATTTCAAGGCTGCAAGATTCTAAACAATTTGCTATTCAATTGGACGAATCAACGGATGTTTCCGGCCAGGCACAATTAATGGCTTATGTCAGATATATCTGGATGGATGAAGCTGAAGAAGATTTTTTGTTTTGTAAACCTTGTCCAGGTCACACAACAAGTGCAGAACTTTTTGCTATCCTTGATAATTATATGGCAGCCAATGGCATCGAATGGTCCTCGTGTATCGGAGTGTGCACGGATGGTGCTGCAGCAATGACTAGAAAACGAACAGGCTTGTGGGAACGTGTGCGTTCTAATGTGCCAACTGCCACATTTACGCACTGTATGATTCATCGGGAAAGTCTTGCGAGTAAAAGAATGAACGCGGACTTGAAATCTATTTTTGATCAGGCCATAAAAATTTTTAATTTCATCAAGGCTCATCCATTGAATTCTCGTCTCTTTGCTTCATTATGTTCGAATATGGATATGATCATGAGCAGTTACTGATGCACACTGTTCGCTGGTTATCAAGGGGAAAAGTGTTTAACAGACTGTTTGAATTACGTGATGCCGTGCGAGAGTTTCTTGTTAGTAAAAATTCACAGCTTGTTGTTCATTTTAATGAAAATTCATGGGTTGCTGTTCTGGCTTACTTGGCCGACATTTTTGAACAGCTGAATAAACTCAATTCATCTCTGCAAGGGAAGCACACAAACTTAATTACCCTCAGTGATAAAGTGTCTGCTTTTACGAAAAAACTTGCTCTGTGGAAGACAAGATTATTTCAGGGTAACTTTGAAATGTTTGATTCACCGAGAAACCAGAAAATGCTGAAATCAACAAGCCCGAGTTGGTGAAATTGATTTCTGAACATGTTCAATCATTGCTGGATCAATTTAACTTCTACTTTGGTGATTTGAACGTTGAGAGTTTTTCGTGGGTTTCCAGTCCGTTTCTTGCACACATTGATTCATTAAATTTACCACCATCGGAATTAAACCAATTCATTGAACTGACCAGCGATACTACGTTGAAGATGATGCATCCGAGAGTGAGCTTGATGAAGTTTTGGACACAAGCTTCGCATGAGTATCCAGAACTGTCTCAGAAAGCTTTCAAAATAATTTTACCCTTTGCAACATCATATCTTTGTGAATGTGGATTTTCTGCACTGGTTACAATTAAAACAAAATATCGTTCACGGCTTGAAGTCGAAGATGAACTCCGACTGTCTTTCAAGCATTACACCTCGTTTGGACAAGCTGTGCTCAAATTTGCAAGCTCAAGGCTCGCACTAAAATTAAATGTAGCATTGTTTCTAATCCGAACTATTGTTAGCAGTAAGACTGATATTTTTTCATTACAAAAGGATGAAAAGGTTGAAACATTTATTAAAATATATAATAAATGATTTTAAATATCAACTTTATATTTTTTTTTATAAAACTATATAAATTTCTAGTGCGCCAGTAGCAAAATTTTTAGTAGTGGTCCGTGGCTGAGACACACATTTTTAAGTGGTCCTTGAATCTCAAAAGGTTGAGAACCGCTGATATAGTGAACAAAACAAATGGGGAAAAAAACAAGATTAAAAAAAAACGTAGTGTACAGTTTGTTTAAAATATTTTCACAGCACATTGTATACCAACGACACAAAATTTGTCACGTCTATTAAACGCCAAACCTAAGTTTACAACACAATTACTATAGATTACTCAGCAAAGCTATACAGGCTAGGGCCGTGGGGGACTCCAATGTGACCAATGGTTATGGAAGGTCTGAATACTGACCTGCAACGTCACAACCTGTGGACAGTTCAAAACAATAGGTCATCGCCACATCACAGGTCTGTACGACATGGCAACGAGCTACTGGTCTAAACTGCCCACGGGTTGTGACGTTGCCGGTCAGTGTTGAGGCCCTCTATAACGAATGGCCTCGACCCAAGCCAAAAGACTCAGGTGAACACTTGTGAGAAAATAAAAAAGCAAGCTGCTAGATAAGACAAGAGAGTTAAGCACAAGAAGCAGAATTCTGGGCTGGCATAAATATGCGGGGATCGACTTGTTCCACTGAGGCCATAAGAAGATCCATGAAGATACGATAATTCCCAAAGCGTATTGATGCTTCGTACAGAATGTCTTACAACTTTCCTATCCGTTCAGATGATTTATTCCATTAAATCTTCAAGCGTAGAATCTAAAATTGAGGCAAGATATATTGATTCGCGAGCATCTCTCTGTTATCTGCAACTCCATTATGATCATTATAAGGCATGGCATGAACATGCTTCAGGTTCATCATTGGATGGCTGCATTCTTCAAAGCCGTTGTAAAGAATACATTTTCTAGGCACGATGTTCTCTGTAAAGCGTGGTGCCAGCATACTACAGCCATAGGGAGAAAGCGTCGGCAACATACGAACCGTAATGTCCCACTGCGTCTGAGAAAACGTGGCCCCCTCCAGCAGTTTCTGATTAACTCCTGTCGGCTCAGAATGTGTGTCAATGTGACTGAAAAGGCGAAACCTGTTAGCGAAGCTGCTATTACAAATGGGGCAAACGTAATGACTAAGTTGTTCGTGAGTTCCTTGCCTTTGCTTAGTGGCAAACTCTTTCTGGCAGACGGGGCACTGGAATGTGATCTTAGCGATTTCAGCAGCATGAACTAAGGCGTGTCTCCTTAAATCAGACTTGTACACGAAACCACGAGAACAGACATTACAAGTATGAAGCTGATCGAAAGTACGCTTTTTGGCATTGCCTTTGTTAAGGACCTTTTGATTCAACTGCAAACGAAAATCTTGCTGCTGGCTTTCAATTGTCACAGGCGTATACCCGTTCACGTGAACACCTTTATGCATATTGAATGAGGTCAGCGGCTGGTTTGATTGGCTGGCTGCTCTCGTGGTATTATGTTTGCTAATCAATTCTGATGACTTGATATGTGAGCATAAATGTTTCTTCATGTCACAAAGTTTTTCAAATTTCTTGTCGTAGCAGTGAGGGCAGGAGAAAAGAAAAGGTTGTTGATGTTGCAATATTTCATCACTCGAGGTTGTTTTTTGGTGGGGTGTGTTTGGAAGAATCCTTCTATAACCATTAAACTGTATATAGGCTCCATAATTTGTGTTTTCCTTGGAGAGAGACATGTAGACGTCAGCATTCTTTTGCATAGGTGTGTCTTTTGATTGGTTGGGTGGTTTGGATGCTCTACGAGTGTCCTTATCATTGCAATGGCTTTCTTTATGATTTTCAAATCCATTTCGAGATATAAATATTTTCAAACATAATTCACACCTTAAAGACAGAACTGGTTTTCCTGGTAGCTTGATGTGTGAATTCAAATGTCGCTTCATGTGACTGAATGTTTTAAAACTTTTGTTGCAGTCAAGGCACTTGTACTGAGTTGCTTTATGGCAGTGTATACGTCGATGACGCTGTAGGCCTCGATCACTTGTGGATGATTTTCTTGATGGTCCATTATGAAATTTCATATGCTTCTTAATGTAAGTGAGTGTTTTAAAACTCGTGTTGCAGTCAAGGCACTTGTACTGAGTTGTTCTGCGGCAGTGTATACGTCGATGATGCTGTAGGCCTCGATCACTTGTGAATGATTTTCTGCACTCGGTGCACTCGTGGGGCTCGTTTGGTATGTGTTTTTTAAATGCGTGCTTCCTGAAAGCAAAATTTGAAAGAAAATCTTCATTGCAAATACTGCAGTGAGTGAGTTGGCAGTCAGCCAGTTTGTGCCTTTGGAAAGCAAACTTGGTGTAAAACGTTTTGCCACACGTTTCACACTGAAAGAACTTCTTTTGGAGGTGCGCTAACTGATGACACCTGAATCTCCTTTCCTGGAGAAAAATCTTGTGACATTTTCGACACGCGTAAGGATAGCTCTCTGCCAAAACGTGCCGGAGCAAATGAACCTTGAGATTATAGAGACATGTGAATGACCTGTTACACAGAGTGCAAATGTTCCTCTTTTGGATGTGGTACCCTAAGTGGTTTCTTAAACTGCGAAGCAGAAACACGGATTTGTTGCACAAAGTGCATGTGTATAGTTTCGTATACTTGGTCAAGTGAAACGTCAACCTATATTTTTTGTTAAACCTTTTGTTACAGTGCAGACATTGAAACATTCGAGCACGGTGAAGATCCGCGGAGCTCGAGCGCATAGTTTATCTCTACGTTGATGTTCCTGTCATTAATATCGTTTTTAGAAATGTAGGATTCAACACCACTGATGCTGTCAGACAACCTAGCGAATTCTTATTTCATGTAAGCAGGCGGGAATATGTTTATACAATATTAAATTTATTCTAAATCGACCACTGGCGGACGATGGTTATGCCTGCTCTAGTGTGGCAAAATATGTGGGTCGCAGCTTCAGCTGCGTAGCCACGGGAAATACTGTATTCCTCATCTTCGGACTGGAAGGCATGCTTTATTATATTTTATTCTCTTAGTTCAAGTCTTTTCTTCTGGTATGATTGGATTTCTAAAAAGAAAAAAAAAGTCATTAGTTTCAAGTGATGTTATATTGAGATCTAACTCTTGTTAGCTTGTCCAAAGCGCAGGTTTAGTTATATGTAAAATGTTTAATTACAAAAACATCTAAATTATGGGGTAAAAAAGAATAGAACCGCAAAATCCCTGTCATATATCTCAATATTCTAATGTTTAACTCCCTTTTGCTATATAAAACAATATTAATTAATTACCGCTAATTAATTTGAGTGGCAATTTTTTTTAAGGATCCATGGTATGTCATGAATAATGAATAATTGTGCACAATTTCAACTTGATCCGAAATTATTAAGTGGGAGAAACAAACGTGTACAAAATGTGTACCAGACAGACAGAGTGAATGTAAGCTTTGTAAAAACATTGTAGGCAGCACTAGGCACAAAGAAATTAGGCGTTGGATTACAAAAGTTACTGTCTGGGCCTTAAATTTTAGACATGGATATTGTATACTAGGAACGAGAAACTGGTGTAAAGATCTGGACTTAAGAGACGCAGAGATTCTGAATCTGAAAAATTAAGCATCAAATAAATACTCTTCAAATTATAGTTTCGTATACAAAAGTCGTGTAGTTCTCATCACACAGAATGCCTGATACATGCGTTAGACTAAGTGATCTTGGGATGTCAGAGCAGAGGCGGACTGGCTAGTTGGGAATTCAGACACATACCCGATGGGCCGGTGAGGCCGCCGAATCGACAGCTGAGAATTATTGATTTTAAAAAAGGTGATCAGTTCAGCGTAAGCTTGGCACAAGGGATTCAACAACTGTTATTGAACCTTCTGGTTCACGAAGGAACATTCGCAACGTCATTTTTGTGGCATTTTACGTCTCGAGAGACGGTCTTTTTAGATTTTAACTTTTCATATGATCAAAGAAGCCAATCATCAGGCACTGTGGCACTTTCACACTTCTATTTGTTTCTGGTGTATACGCCATCTGCAATTCAGGACCTTTCCTTTAAGCTCGCTTTCCATTCATTCCATGAGATAGAGTCACATAAGCCAATGAAGAAACACCACCGCATCTCCACGAATTCGCATTGAAACCCTCTAATGTCTGGTAATTATATATATAGCTGTAAATCTAAGGCAGTCAACGAAGTTCTACAGTAAATAAATAAGTGTGTTTATTCAACATGACAAACGCTTAACAGCTTTCTACATCCAAAGAGTCTTGTTCCTAATTCTACCAGTCCTTTCTACACCAAACCGAAATACGGACCAAAACAGCCTGCTTCGCTCCAGGTCCCTCTAGTCCTTAGGCTGCACAAAATACTGCTCCTTAGTTCTCAACAATTCGGACTTTCCCTAATCTCTTGATACACTGTTCTTTTCTCTAATACAGCGCCTTCCTATTCTGGTTCAACAGTGCGTTCATACGCACCACAAGCACTGAAGCAAGGCAGGGTTACAAAAATATATCTAGTTCGTCCATCGTGGTTTGATGATAACCACTTTTGTCATCTATGGGGGCTGAGGGCTTTGTACTGGGATTTTGTGCCTCTTCATGTGGCTGAGACCTATGTAAGGTCTGAATGTTTGGCTTCCCACTGGGCAGGTTATTCCAGCTGGAGCTAGTGTCATTGGCCTTGCTTTATTTCTCTGACGCTTTTGTTCTGCCAACGCTGCACTTTCGTCCTCTGCAACCTGTGCGCCACCCAACCCCCTACAGCGCGACTCCACGGCCCTACACCAAGCGCCTCCGTCTCCCAGGTGACCTGGTCAACGTCAGCTTTGATTGAACACGTAGATTCACAGTTGATCAAGAAATAATGTTTTGCAACAATAATGAAGTTGACAACGCACCCGAGTCGGCCTTCATAATTTACGAATCGAATTGATGAATCGAGACAAGAAAGAATAATGCATGAATATAAGTATCGGAACTGGAAGAAAACTGTTGCACTGCGGATGGTTGTATGGAGTCAAGGGCAAAGGGTGGTGGCTCGTTGGCTGTTTCGAATGTTAAGGCGGTACAAATTATTGACATAGACCTCTTTTTACAAAGCTTCTATCAACTCACACTGTCTGCCTAGTAAAAGGTTTGTACACGTTATTTCTCTGACTTACAATATCCGATGGTTGCTAAGTGGTAAAGCGCTTGGCTTCCGAACCGAGGGTTCCGAATCCTGGTGAAGACTAGGATTTTGAATTTGGGATTTTAGGGCGCCTCTGAGTCCGCCCAGCTCTAATGGGTACCTAATATTAGTCAGGTAAAAGTAAAGGAGGTTGGTCGTTGTGCTAGCCACATGACACCCTCGTTAATCATGGGTCACAGAAACAGATGACTTTTACATCATCTGCCTCATAGATCACAATGTCTGAATGGGAAACTTTAAAATCTCCGATCAATCAGAACTTTTGCGCAATTATTTCTTTTACCTGACAACAGAGGAATCTTTTTTTTTTAAATTAATAAAATTAGTTAATTCACAATTGGTAATTAATTATTTTGTATTGGTATCTCGAACAAAGTAAAAAAAAATCAACTGATTGAAGTGGTGGTATAAGATGAATTAGTTCCCTTTATATGTTGCAGCTCTAAATGGAAACAAAAAAATATATAACTATACTTGTTTCTAGTCACAAGTACCTCAATAACAGTGTGGTTAGGACGTAGGGCCCGGGTGGCGAGAGCCACAAGTTCAAACTCATGACGTTCACCCTTTTTATTTTTTTATTTAAATGTTTTTAAAAACGATAAAATACATATATATATCTCTTTCTTCACCACCACCCCCTCCATTTTCCAAACTTGTCCAGACAAATGATAGGATCGTACCGTATTGAGACAGCTAAAAGAATGAAATAGCGCTAAAAAAAAATTGGTAAAAATATTATTAATCACACAGATGATCAAGAAATAATGTTTTGCAACAATAATGAAGTTGACAACGTACCCGAGTCGGCCTTCATTGCTGGTCTAGATCTATTACAAATTTAATTGCATGGCTGATCCAGACATTTACACTTCGTATAAGTTTTGTTGCTTTTTTTTTTAACGTATTTTTTTGTCTTGTGTAATCATCGGCTTGGCTATTAAGTTAGTACTTACGCTGCAATGTACGTAAGTAGCTTGTGAAAGAAATTCGTAGGCTTCAGAAGAAATGGTGACAATTCATTTAAAGTCTCCTTCGTTTCCGACAGAATTCCTTCATGAGTTTCATTTCCAACGAGATTTAATAGGTGCAAATATGGCTGCCTGGTCGTGCGGTTTTCGCGCTGGACTATCATTTGGATTTATCGATGGTCCCGCGTTCAAACCCTGCCCGCTCCCATCCCCCGTCGTCCTGCGGGAAGTTTTGGACTAGGAAGTAAACTATCTTCAACTCTGAAGGAACGTCCGAAACATGTAAAACATTTTACAAAGGCGACAAAAATTTACTTTTATCTGATACATCATGAATTTTCTCCAATCGGGTGATTCTTGATTATTTCTGTGTCAATATAGATCCCCGTCCCTATTTTAAACTAGCACCGTGTTTTCAATACTTCTAGATGTATGAGGTTTTGTAGTCATCCAAGCTCTGGGCACAGGCTTTTGGAAAAACTAACTCAGGTTTGAGCGATGTCCAGACTAGTAGCTGATCTGTAATGTTTTCAGTTTTTATGCGCAGTCTTGCATTGGCAATCTTTGTTGAGGTCGTAGCTTGTGGGGGCGTATATTTCAATTAAAAACATGTTTCCAAAACCTAAGGCAGAGGAAACTAAGTACCAAAAAGCTACTAATCATTGACTTTTGTATTATAATACCCCGTATAGAATACTATAGATCTATAATAAATTTTACCCCAAAAAATATGATACCGATAAAAAAAAAAAAACTAGATCTTTCAAAAAGACTAGATGATAGACTTGATTTCCTTAATTATACTAAGATTTAGATCTAAATCATCTAGATCTAGATATAAACTACTGGTCTAGATCTAGTCATCTATATCTTACATTATATATATATTACAGACATTACTAAAAATAAAAAAAAAGAAGATAATTACGTCATGTGTCAATCTAGTCATGCATGTTAATTAATTAACTTAAACTCCATTAAATCGTTGGTTTTCCTGGTGATTCAACCCATTCCATTCTCTAATGGCACTACCAGGCGATTAGCCACTAGTGACTAGAGAAGGAGCACTTGTAGAACTTATACAAATTTTTTGTTCTAGCGTATGGAATAAGGATTAAAGATCAATGTCTGAAACTAAATTACTTAGAAAGAATATATCTATGTTTCTAGATTACATTTAGATCTACATCTATTTACCTTCTGTATGTCAAACTTAGAAAGTTTTTAATTTTTTTTAACTTCAACGGTGAACCGGAAGTTCATTACTGTGTAAGAAACAAAAAGTAAACGGGAAAACGGGAGGAAAAAATACGAAAGAATACCTTGGAAATGAAGTGTATGGGTGTACCCTTATTTATGTCAAGGGGGGGGGGGGGGGATCATGTACCGTGTACACTATTTTAAAAAAATTGCTTAAAAGGTATATTTAGTTCATTGAACAAGGAAAAAAACACCTTTAAAACATAACTTGTATACACTTGTTCAACATTATTGCTTTTCTGTTGTGTTGTCTTTTTTTATATGAGAAAAGAGTCCTTGTAATCACAACAAATTTCCGTAAGGATCAATAAAGCAGTCTTAGTCTTAGACCTAACAAAACAAGTATCATTTTTTAAAAATTAACAATTAGTGGACTAACTATTGGTAATTATTTTGTTTGGTATCGAACATAAAAAAAAAAGAAATTGTGCTTGACAGAAATGGTGGTAGAAGCTTCATTAGTCCCTTTGGGGAGGCTTGGGGCCTTTCACCCCTCGAGTTGGGATGGACCTCATTCACCAATCATGAACAAACATCATTTAGCCACGTGATCTTCTTTACAAATTATGTAATCCATAAAGGATATCACATGATACGTATTTTTCATTGTTTTATCAATATCATGACGTGGCTAAATGTGTTTATTTACGATTGGTGAATGAGGTCCCTTCAACTTTTTAAAATCCTATTTAAAAAGCAATCACTGTAACATTTAACCTTTAATCCTTTTTCCCCAACTGGTCCAGACAAGGATAGGATCACAGCGCGTTAAGAATGCTAATAGTATGAAATTACGCTAAATAAGAACAATAAACAAAAATATTTATTATTAATATTAATAATATATTTATAAGCTTTGTTGTTGTTGTTTTTAAAAGTATTTTCAATATTTTTGTTTACAATTCCTCTATTCAACTTGCTACTTCTTCGTCTTCATTAGGCCCTGTGGTCAGAAGTTTCGAGTTACTGGACATTACCACCTCACGAGTCAGATGTGGCACAGACAAGTAGAAGGATGGCCCTGTGTTTATGAAACACGTCCACTCTCAAAAGAATATGGACTAAAATTGAAAAGGGCAGCAGACGACACGCGATCACCTGGACCGGGCAACATGCACGAGCAGCCTGCAGACACTGGACACGGTTTGGGACTATGTTGAATGGGTCGCGTTAATAAGAACTTTGGTAAGTGATTAGACATTGTTTGGTACACATTGCTGTTTGGTAAGTGGCTACGGTTTGCAATTCGGTAAGTAGCTACACAATGCTGTTTGGTAAGTGACTACAGTTGGCAATTTGGGAGTGCTACACATTGCTGTTTGGTAAGCGGCTACAGTTTGCAATTTAGGAGTGCTACACCTTGCTTTTTGTGAATGGCTAAGAATTTTTTGTTCGGCATTGGCCACGCATAGTTGTTTGGTAAATGGCTACAAACTGCTGTTTGGAAAGTGATCACACCTTATTGTTTGGTAAGTGGTTACACATTGTTGTTTGGTAAATGGCTACAAATGGGTTGTTTTTTTTTTGGTAAGTGGCTATATATTGTTGAAGCTATCAGAGAGACAGGGTTCTACCATTGTACCTTATCTTATATAATACAGACGTTACTTTAAAAAAGAAGATGATTACGTCCTACGCGTCATGCATTTAGTCATGCATATTAACCAATGACTTAAATTCTGCAAAGTCACTGGTTTTCCTGGCTAGCTCAGGCAACTCATTCCATGCTCTAATAGCACTAGGGAAGATGGAGTATTTGTACAAATTTGTCCTACAATATGGGACGAGGAATGTGCCTTTATCTTTGTGTCTTTCAGAGTATTTTATTAAATTTTGTTTTTGTATTTGAAGATTATGGTTCAGTGTTCATGTATAATTGCTACTTTACTTTTGAGTCTTCTGTCCTAAAGGCTTTCTAAATTTAGTGATTTTACTAAAGGTGTTACTCTTGTCAAATGTGAATATTCATTTGTTATGAATCTTACTGCTCTAATTTGTGTCTTTTCCAGTTTCTTAATGTTTTCTTGAGTTGAAGGGTCCCAAACGGAGGATGCATATTCTATTATTGGCCTAACCAAGGTTAAATAACATTTTAATTTTATGTTCTTATTTGATTTATAGAAATTTCTTTTAATAAATCTTAATGCTTTGTTTGATTTTTTTATAGTTTCATCAATATGTGGATTCCATGACAGTTTTTCATTTATTACAACACATAGGTATTTTGCGTTTTTAGTCTGTGTTACTGGTTTGCCATGAATAAGATAAGTGGAATTAATTTGTTTTAGTTTTTTTGTTACTCTTAACAACTGAAATTTTTTCTGGGTGGAAAGACATGCTCCAATTTGATTCCCATTTCTGTAATTCATCTAATTCTCTTTGTAAAATATCTGTGTCTTGTGTTGTTTTTATTGTTCTATATAATATGCAATCGTCTGCAAATAATCTGACTTTTGTTCCTGAAGTAATGCAATTTGGTAAATCATTTATGTAAATTAAAAATAGTAGTGGACCCAAGACTGTTCCTAGAGGTACACCTGAGTTTACTGTTATCGGTGTTGATTTAGAGCCATTTATTATTACAGTTTGTTCTCTACCTATCAGAAAATCTTTAATCCACTGATGCTGTGGACCAATAATGCCGAAATATTTTAATTTTTTAAGCAAACTATGGTGGTATTGTAACTTTAGTAGCAAGCAATAAGTTGTATGTCTTACCTGAGTAACTTAATAATCCAATTTTAATAGTAAAATATAAATTAAAACTTTTTTTTGGTGTCAAAGAAAAGATTAATAAAGAAGATTATTGAAAGTTTGAATAAGCAGAGGTGACAATCCATGGATAAGCCAAGTTAGCTTGAATTAGTATAGGTATAGTGTAGTGAGCCAATGAGAGCTGGGTAATCAATTCTAAAATCTAATAGGCTTGCATATTATTAAGCAAACAAAATTTCACCATGAAAATAACTATAAAATATGAAAACAAAACAAGAAAAATCGTATATTATTTCAAACGTTAAATTTTTAACAATAATACTATTTACATTTCGGAACATAAAATTCGGTAATACAGTAAACACTGTCATATTATATAGTGAAACAAAACAAGGTAAATCTGCAATCAATATAGTAAGCATATTCATATCACATAGTGAAAAAAGGGATATCCGTAATTTATGTAGCCTACACGAAAGAAAAATTTCATTTAAAAAGCGAAAAGAAAGCAGTCAAAATATTGTGTCTTTTAAATATTCTCTTAATGACAACATTTATTTTTAAAAACACACACACACAATTTGGAAATAAAACAAAATATATTTTAGATCTGAAACAAATCCCGTTTTTAACCCATATAATGACCTTAATATCCGTAAATAAGAATACCGACAACTACAGAGTACTCACCAATGCAACATATACCTATGAATGGAATGCCCAGAACACATAGGCCTATAAATGGAGTGGTCAGAACACACAGGCCTATGAATGGAATGGCCAGAACATACAGGTCTATAAATGGAATGGTCAGAACACACAGGCCTTTGAATGGAATGGTCAGAACATACAGGTCTATAAATGGAATGCCCAAAAACACACAACCCTATGAAAGGAATGGCCAGAACACACAGGTCTATAAATGGAATGCCAAAACACACAGCCCTATAAATGGAATGCCCAGAATAAAGGCCTATAAAAGGAGTGCACAGAATACACAGGCCTATAAATGAAATAGTCAGAATACACAGGCTTTTGTATGGAATGCCCAGAACACACAGGCTTATAAATGGAATGGCTTATAAATGGAATTGTCAGAACACACGGGCCTTTGAATGGAACGCCCAGAACACACAGGTCTATGGATGGAACGCCCAGAACACACAGGTCTATGAATGGAACGCCCAGAACACACAGGCTTATAAATGGAATGGCTTATAAATGGAATTGTCAGAACACACGGGCCTTTGAATGGAACGCCCAGAACACACAGGTCTATGGATGGAACATGGTGACGCATCAAACTAAAAGAAGAGTTAAGACCAAGTAGAGAACCTGGCAGGAGAATGTAGTGAGCAATATGTTTTACTAAGACCCTTTGTTTTATGTTTTTAAAAAAAGATCCTTTGTTACTTATAAGGCTTGTTGATGCATCATTAAGAATGCTGGACTATACATCTCATAGCATTCTATTCTCAAAGAGTTTCAAACTCTTTCATTGGACTTTCCAGATTAAAATCTAGAATTGAGGGAGGGTAAATTGATTTGAGAAGCTCTCTCTGTTACATGTAAGTCCATTGTGATAATTATACGGCATGATCATACATCGTGGGGATCATGGGAAGGATTCCTTTTTCCATGCCGTTGTTAAGACAGTGTTCGAATACATGTTGTGTCGTAATTTTCTCTGTAAAGCATGGCGCCTGCATGGTGTGGACTCTCTCAGGGCCATGGTGTAGTCTCTGCAAATTGTGAACTCTGTCAGGGCCATGTTGTAGTCCCTCCAAATTGTGGACTCTGTCAGGGCCGTAAGAAGAACAATCCGGCATCACATGAGCCTTTGCGTCCCAGTGTAACGGGGGAAAAGTGGTTTCCTCTATCAGCTTCTGGTTAAGCCTTGTCAGCACTGAATGCTTGTCAATGTGGTTGTTAAGCGAGGAGCTGGTAGCGAAATTCTCATTACCCAAGCGGAAAATGTAATAATTCTGTCCATGAATTTGCCATGAAGTAGCAAGTGTCTCTTTAAATCAGACTCAGCTATGAAAGACTGGAGGCAAATTTGGCAATAATAAAGCTGAGCCTTATTATTTTTAGACGTTACGCGCATGGCGCTCATGTTCATAATGGCCCCGTCCCTATGGGAACAAAAAGCTTGCTGATGGATTTGGATTTGTTTAGGTGGATACTCGTTAAGGTGAACACCTATATGCATATTGAATGAGGTCGTTGACTGATTTGATTCTCTGGCTGTTCTCAGGGTATTATACTTGCTCATCAGTTCTGATGACTTCATATGTGAATGTAAATGTTTCTTCATGTCGCAGTGTCTTTCAAATTTCTTTTTACAAAACTGAGGGTACGTGCCAGGAAATCGCTGTTGACATTGAAAGACCACATCACTCAAGAATTTTCGGCTACCTGTCAAATTATGGGATTCTATTGGAATGTCTGTTTTATCTTTCGTCTGACTAGAAGTACCGTAATTATTGTTTTTCTTAGGCTGAGACCGGTAAGATTGATAATTATTCGAGTTCAAAAGGTTTTGTATTTTGAATGGGTCAATCGACTGGCTTGATTGGTTGGTGGTTCCTTGAGTACCCTTATAGCTGCAAAAAAAAACTTTATGTACATGCAAGTGAGCATGAGATCTAAAAGTATCATAACAAAATTCGCATTTTAAAACCGGAACTGATGGGTTGATATGTGAATTCATATGTTGCTTCATATAATAAGGAGAGTTCAAATTCTTGTTGCAGTCGAGACACTTATACACGTGGCAGTGAAGACGTTGGTGCAACTGCAGTCTTTTATTGTGCGCGAATGATCTTTGGCAACCCGTACAAATGTGATGTTCCTTATTTTTGATATGACAAACTAGATGCTTATGCAATCCACTTCGAGATCTAAATATTTTAAAACATAATTCACATCTTAAAGACAGAACTTGTTTTTCTGATGGCTTAATATGTACATTCATATGTTGCTTCATGTATTTGAGTGTTTTAAAATTCTTGTTACAGTGAAGGCACGTGTACTGCGCTTTGTGGCAATCAGCCAGTTTGTGCCTCTGAAATCTAAACTTGGAGTAAAAATTCTTACCACACGATTCACACTGATTGAACTTCTTTTGAAGGTGCGCCAACTGGTGATAGTGAAGACGATGCAACTGCAGTCTTTTATAGTGCGCGAATGATCTTTGGCAACCCGTACAAGTGTGATGTTCCTTACTTTTGATATGACGAAATAGATGCTTCTGCAATCCACTACGAGATCTAAGTATTTTAAAACATAATTCACATCTTAAAGACAGAACTTGTTTTTCTGATGGCTTAATATGTACATTCATATGTTGCTTCATGTATTTGAGTGTTTTAAAATTCTTGTTACAGTCAAGGCACATGTACTGCGCTTTGTGGCAGTAAGCCAGTTTGTGCCTTTGAAATGCAAACTTGGAGTAAAACTTCTTACCATACGAACCACACTGGTAGAACTTCTTCAGGAGATGCGCCAACTGGTGACACCAGGAGGAAGATCCTGTTGCATACACGACATGTGTAGGGGCACTCTCTGCCAAAACGTGTCGTAACAAATGAACCTTGAGTAAAGAGATCTTTATGAAAGACTTATTACATAAAGTGCATAAGTTACCCTTTTGGAAGTGGCACCGTAAGTGAACTTTCAAACTGTCCAGTACAGACATCGACTTGTTACACAGAGTACACGTGTATACAAGCAGATACTTCTTCAAGTTAACCGTCAGAGAATGTCTTCTCCTGAACCTTCTGTTACAATGCACACATTGAAACTGTTGACGTGACTGAAGATCCATGGAGCTCAAGCTCAGACTAACACCATTGAAAGAATCCAGTCTTTGATTTGTCCGACTTTCTTTACAGCTTTAAAAATGTATGATGACATGGTACTAAGCCTGATCCTATTAGAAAACAAATTGAATTCTTAGTTCCGTTAAGCAGACACATGTATCTGTATAGAATACCATGTTTTATTCTCCAAGTCTTTTCTTTGCCATGATAAGATTTCTGAAAAAGACTAGTATAATGTTAGCTTAAGTACTCTACACCGTTGCGATATAATTCTAGATAGTCAAACCAATCGTGTGTGTTGGCGTATGTAAAATATTTAATTACAACCACGTCTATAACTTTAAGCTCCAGTAAAACTATCCAAACTTTCTCACGTCACGTATACTGTCACTAGCAGTACACACCATCGTTTATCTTACCCCTTTTGAATGTAGCGAAATGATAATAAATCTAAATTTATCTCTTTAATGCTATTAGGATTATGTTGTTTGTTTCTTTTTGACAGTGTTACAAAGTACCATTATTAGCGCTCTCTCTCTCTCTCTTCCTCTCTATCATTCATGCGGATTGATACGACAGTTTATGTGATTTCTTTGTAAATGAATCAGTGAGTCAGTGGTCAGTGGCGTAGCTAGCAATGTGCGGGTGGTGCGAGCCGCATCAAGTGGTGGGGGCATCAAACTGAGGACCAACTTTCTCAGTAAAACTACACACTGGAACTACATAAATTAAAACAAACACATTTATTTATTTTGGTAATTTGTTATGTCATATTTTCTTTCTTAAATTAAATGTAGGCTGTAGACCAGCTCGAATCAAATTTTACCATATTTGTTAAAATCTCTGAAGGCAACGCACTTTTACACTTTTTTTAAAGCCATACATGATGTTACTTCATTGTTCAGTGCACTGGTTATGGACAAGTTTATAAAGTTTTGTTTTTTTTATTTACTAATTAGTAATAGTCCAATGTCTTTTGTGGATCAGTCGTGGGGAGGGGGTATCTGGGAAAAGGTTTTCCAACCGCTCAGCAAACAAAACCTTGCTAGAGTCGGATTCGAATTCTACCCCCCCCCCCCCCTTGTAAGGTGGCCAGCCGTAGCCAATCGGTTTTAGCCTCTCTGCCACACATCACTTGCATGGAGGAAGTTTAAGTTTGTCTGTGACTAGGCAACAATAGTGACAGCAAGGCTCAAGATTTAAATAAGCAAGAAGGGAAAATGTGGAGACATTATTTGTAGAGAATATTGGACATCATGCGTTTTCTCTTAAAGCAGAATGTGGCACTCCGTGGACATCACGAACTAGTTGAAGAAGAATTGGCAGTACAAAATCAAAGAAATATGATGCTGGAGTGATATTACTATCCATTCCTGAGAGACCGAATACGTACATGACCCAACACAATAAAAACTAATTTATTGTAATATAAGTGCTCACGAAAAATAAAAACAAATCATACAGAAAGTTTAAAAAGTCAAATATTTCTCGATTTTTTTCCACAGTACACCTAAAATCTGGATCAAAATGTGTATGGGACATTGTCTTTCAGAGTCTCAAAGACGTATATTGGCCACAAGAAAAAATTGCCTGGCGAAAAAAAGATGAAGACAGATTTTCTATCAACACAAAAGAAAGAGCCACTTATGAAATGCCTTCCTTGGAAGGTATTGTTCATTAACAAATAAGAACAACGTCATGATAAATATGAATTTTAGTCGTCTTTATTGAATCCTCAGATAAAAATCAGCCTCGATGGTTCTCCCAGCGACATAGACAAAAACGAATTTTATCGGGAGGCTTCGCAGTTTCTCCAGAAGTCTCCGAACTTCCAAAACAAGAATCTATTGAGCTTTAGAGTTTTATTTTTTTAAAATATGTCAGTCCCTGAATATTACCATCTTGATTCGCATATTTTTTTACTATTGTGGTAGGCCTAAGTGTGGCAAGCAAGCGAAGTTTTTCCAAACTTACTTTAATGAAAGATACTTACGATCAACGATGACGAATTTGCGATTCACTAATTTGGCAGTTTCGTCTATTGAACAAGACCTAGTGGAAAAAAAAAACTATTTCGATAAAATTATTGATAGTTTTCCGGCGAGAAAGCACGTGAGATTTATTTGTATTATCTTTTTTTTTTTGTAAAATCGATTATATTCGAAATAGCAATGCTTAAATAATGAATACACATTATTTCGAAATTAGAAACTTTTCAGTTTTAAAACTTTTTTTGGAGGGCATAATGAGGAACTGCCGCACAGGGCATCAAATACCCTAGCTAGGCCACTGTCAGTGGTATTTTACGTTTTTCTTTAATATATTTGTAAAATACCACTGACTAACACATTCATTGTTCATGAGATCACTTTAACTGTCATCAAATTTCGTACATAGCAGTAGCGGCCTTAGGGGATGGCAAGTGGGGCAACCGCCGCAGTCCAAGCGCCTAAGGTGGACCCCCGCGATTAGAGATTCCCTTGCCACCGTCAGGTTCGAAAATCAGACCAGTTTTCATAGACTATGACTTGTTGATCAATTTCCTGGCATCTATATGATATCATATGATATCAAATACCATGTAAGCTATTAAAATGACATTTTTAGTATCGAAATACGGTTTGGTTTCGGTAAATACAGCATCTTATGACCTGTAAATTCTAATCGGCTATTACTGTTTAAAGGTTCACCAAGGCATTAAAAAAAAACGTGGCAGAAGCAACCAATCAAAATCGTTTATTTCGAAAATAAAGAGTCACACACTACTGTTGTATCGCATTACAGTATAAAAAGAATTGGTACGTGTAAAGTAAATATACTGTAACTTTAGTCCGCCATAGATTTAAAAAAAACGGAAGAGGAGGGTGTGTGGGAAGGGTTCCTTGATTGGTACTATGGTCCAGCTGGTAGAGTTATTTCGACCAATCAGCATTCAGAAAGTTTGACGATGACGTATTTATTTTTTCTCTCCACTATGCTACTGTCCATATACATCAGGAGGCCGTTTGAAAACCCGTGTTTCAGTGCACACACACACACAAAAACAACGACCGCAGATGTATTTTTTTGTTTGTAAAATGTTTTACATGTTTCGGATGTTGCTTCAGAGTTGAAGATAATTACTTCCTAGTCCAAACCTCCCGCAGGACGACGGGGGACGGGAGCGGGCAGGGTTTGAACCCTGGACCATCGATAAATCTGAACGACAGTCCAGCGCGCAAATCGCACGACCAGGCAGCCATCCAATCTAATTTTTAATTAGAAAGTCGAATCTGCGAAAGTCAATGAACCACTGTAACTCCTATCGTACACTTTGCTTTTATACCAAAGACTAAACTCATTTTTCCTAGTAAGTTGTTTGGCACGATAGCTACCGTAGGTCAATTAGTAAACGAGTTTGAGTTTTGAGTTTAGGCACATCGGCACAATTTAGGCCATGTCGTGACCGTAATCCTTTAAGGATCACTCTCCCTTTATATAACAAGGGCTAAATTCTATACAGTTAAATCATTAGTAAACGAAAGCTGCTGCGACTGGAAACATCTTGATAATTAAATTCATTCACGTCAAAATGTTTGTAAAATATTTTTAATGTTTCAGATGCTCCTTCAGAGTTGAAGATAATCTACTTCCTAGTCTAAATCTCCAGCAGGACGACGGGGTGTGGCATCGAACAAGGTATGAACCCGGGACCATCGGATAGGGTTAGGTTAGGATTGCATTAGTCCGGGACGATCGAACAACAGTCTTGCGCGCATACCTCACGGCCATCCATAATTATAAGTATGTGCCAGCGTGGTTGGATTAAGCTGAGAATGTCCAGTGGTAACGCAATGCATGCCTTGCTGCTAGAACAATAAGAGAAGAACAACTGCATTGGCGCGCAGTCTTTGCAAGAATTCTAGTAATCGTTCAGTACCTTGCCAAATAAAAATAAATTTAAAAAAAAAACAGCGCATTTCGTGGGAGAACAGAGAAACATTAAGCGCCAAACAACGGTCAGTTTTTAGGCTTATTTGAGATGCTTGACAAATTCGACTCAACCATGTAACATGATGCAAGAACATCTTCGGCGAATTAAGAACGCCGAGGCTCATGACCAGTACCTCGGATACAGGATTCAAAACGAGCTTAACGGCCTGTTGGCATATTTTCCAGTCATCCTTGATATTAGCCACAAAGAACACATGTCTTTTACATAGCGTATTGTGGACGTATCAGTTCCCGTGAGAATGACCTGGCTCGATATATGTACTCTTCCCATACGGCTCAGGGCCCGCATATGACATTCGCCCAAGGCCCCACGCACTGCTAAGGCTGCCTCTGTAGACAGGTTCCTGGTGACCGCTATTTGTGGAAAAAAAACAACAACACAAGCTCTATGAAACGTTTGTATTTTATTTTCGGTATTTCCCCATAAGTGCCGGAGTCTATATAGAAAGCATTAATAGGAATAGTTCACAAATTTCGTTCTTTTAAAGCGGTAAGTGTATGCTATGTCCGGTGTGCTGTTAAACAAAATACCTCAGCATCTTGCAACTTAGAACAGAAAGAAATAGATCTATCTAAATAAGAATAGTGTATAAACATGTTGGGGTATACAACTGAACAGTTTGCTATGAACCAGTATTGCAGATGTGTTTATATGTTTATGTTTTATTGATCTTTGCATATGCTTTGACTACCTGTGGTTGTGTTATATGTATAAAATTTTAACGTGGGGTGAATGTCGTGAATTTGCTTGTTTAGATTGTCCCCCCCCCCCCCTTTTAGTGTTTGTTTACATTTGTTAGCCTGTGTACTGATCGTATTTCGTGTTGTTTTAGCATTCAGTGAAATAAAGCTTTGAATGTAACATGGTTTGTTATTATTAAGTACAACAACAACAAATGACACATTTAAAAAAAAAAAAATTATCTGCTATTGCAAAAGTGGGTGTCACCCGGTGTGGACCGACCCCCCCCCCCCCCCCTCTCTTTTCTAGTGATGCCACTGCTTGGGTTTAAGTCTAGACAACATTTCTAATCTAGGTATCTCTAGTGTAGATTTTGATCTATATAGATAATTAGTAATAGTAATTAAATCTACATCCAACTATAGATCTTGCAAAGCAGTAGGCCTACATGCCTAGATCTAACTCTAAATTCTAAGAGTAGGCCTAAGTCTAGATCTAATTATCTATACTTGCAAAAGTCGGTCTAATATTAGTATTGATAATTTATATCGTATCTAGGTGGACTAGATCTAGATCCTAGATAGAAATTCTAGAATACGTCGATACTAGACTTAATCGAGATTTGGAATTCTAAACAGATTTTTAAAAATTGATCTAGATATCATTAGTAGATGAGATCTTTAGTAGGCCTAAATGTAATTCAGACCATTAATAATTAATTCTAGATCTACTTGATCTAGGCCAACTAGATCTAGATTATACATCTATATCTAGGGTCTAGATATCTAGGACTAGTCTAGTCACTAGGAGTAGATCAGTAGTCAGTTCTAGATCTGTAGTGTAATCATATTTATTGATATTAATGTCTAGATCTAGTCTAGATCTATATTTAAGATTAGATTAGTAGGCCTCGAGTCTATATCCTATATAATTGTTAGACTGTAGAGAACTATTACTATTACTTACAAGATCTATTACTGAGTAGTATATCTAGATCTCTAGTTATTCTAGTAGTATTACTAGTATTAGTTACTATTAGCATTAGATGATTAGCGTATAGATCTATATAATATACATTAAAATATATAGACTCTAGACTGACTCTAGACTCTATATATATGTAGATCTATAAAAATATATCTAAATCTAGGGGTTAGGGTTGAAAATGTCGATCTAGATCTAAAGTAAACATAGAACAGGATGATGACTAGATCTATATCTACAAACGTCTGTAATAGTCTATAAGATAAGAATACATTACCAAAATTTAAAGTTTCACAGTTGTTTACTTCAACGGTTAACCGGAAATCAATTAGGTCTAGTGTCAAACGGTGTAAGACGAAAAAGTAAACAACAACAAAAAAAATGGAAGAATTCTGC
Organism: Biomphalaria pfeifferi; assembly: GCA_030265305.1. NCBI lineage: Eukaryota > Metazoa > Mollusca > Gastropoda > Planorbidae > Biomphalaria > Biomphalaria pfeifferi. The sequence continues at coordinate 461,445 of JASAOG010000258.1, forward strand.
GTTACGGTTGAAACCTTTTATTACCTATAGAGTACATGTACATGCACAAACACATCTTCGTAACCCGTTGCATATAATAATGCCCCGAACTACACACATTTTTTTACCCGTAAATTCTAGAAGTACTGACAAATAATTTCTTGAAGCTTTGCTCTTCCCAAGGAACAGATGTTTTGTTTGTTTGTATGATTGGCTGCCTGGTCGTGCGGTTTGCGCGCTGGACTGTCGTTCGGATTTATCTATGGTCGAGGGTTCAAATCCTGCCCGCTCCCATCCCCCGTCGTCCTGCGGGAGGTTTGGACTAGGAAGTAAACTATCTTCAACTCTGAAGGAATATCCGAAACATGTAAAACTATTGAAGCTGAGTAAATCCAAACCTAAACCTAACCCTGTACCTAATGGGGTGGTGACGGGAACATCGAGGCGACAGTCTAGACCACATTCCACATGACCAGGCAGCCATAGGTTATAACACCAGGTTCAATTCAAAAACGTTTGTGTGTCCCTAAATGCCTCGTGTGCCAGTAGGCGTTGAATGAATAAAGTGTAAATCTAATTTATTCTAAATCAATGAGCTGAGGTGCAAACTATTATACTTTAGTATTTAATTGAAAAAGTGCGTCTGTGTATTTTTTTGTTTTAGTTTTTAGTATTATATATATATATATATATATACAGGCTTTAGATAACGGTAATTATACCATATAAAAATAAACAGGGAGGTTGTACTATCATTTAAAAGGTTTATGCAAACTATTATACTTTAGTATTTAATTTAAAAAGTGCGTCTGTGTATTTTTTTGTTTTAGTTTTTAGTATTATATATATATATATATATATATATATATATACAGGCTTTAGATAACGGTAATTATACCATATAAAAATAAACAGTGAGGTTGTACTATCATTTAAAAGGTTTATCTCCAATAATAATACTGATAACATTTCTTGAAAAACATAATATTATAACCATATCACAAAGTGAAATAAATTAGCGTTTATGTATGTATGTAGTGAATGAAACAATTTTAAAAAAAATACATTTAATTAATCACAATAGCCTAAATATATGCCTATATTATAGAAAGTGAGAATGAAGGTTACATATGAAAAATAACAGTCTACCTTATGGTCTAAACAGAACAATTTTTAAAAGACAAATAGGTTATAAACCCAAATATGTATGTAATCAAATAAAACAAGCTTAACACTCACCTCAAATGAACCACCCCTTTTCATTATAAAAAGCTTAATGATGACATTAAACGGAATATCTAAAACAATAAACCAAATTCTACAGAATGCCCAACATAGCAATGCAGACCTTTAAAAAGCATGTCCAGGACACACTCCAACACAGTCCAGGACACAAAACTCAAAGACCTAAAAAAAATAATCCATGCTGCTAGTTGGTACAGGAAGAATAGAATTATATGACTGACATGATAAAGTCAAGGAGAGTCATAGTTTACTGTGGCCATATGCTTCAATAAAAAAAAAACAGAACAGTTATAAGATTGCAAGACACTCTTATCATTTCTTTTCATTAATAACATCTTCCATTGGATTTACGAGTATATAATCTAGAATTCAGGCAGTTTATTTTGATTTGAGAACATCTCTCTGCTTCCAACAACACGATTGTAATAATTATAAGTTAGGACATGATCGCAAGTACTGGAAACCACCGGAAGGTTGATATTTCCAAAGGCGTTATACAGACTATATTGTGACACATGTTTTGCAGTGGTGTTCTCCGTAAAGCATGGCGGCAGCATGGCGTGGACCCCGCCAGAGCTATAGGGAGAAACATTAGGTATCACACGATTGGCCATTGTGTTTTTGTGCATCTGGGAAAACATGGCTTCCTCCGGTGGCTTCTGATTAGTTCTTGTAAACTCAGAATGTGTGTCAAGGTGGCTAAAAAGCAAAAACCTGTTAGGAAACTTGAGATTACAAATGGGGCAAATGTCATGACTTAGCACTTCGTGATTTTTACGCCCAAGATTAGTGTCAAAAAGTTTCTTGCAGATGCGACACTGGAATGTGCTCTTAAAGATGTGCGCAGAGTGAAGTAGAGTGTGATTAGTGTGTTTCTTTAATTCCGACTCGGTAATGAAATTCCGGGCACAGTTTTTACTAGAATGAAGCAGGCCGAAGGTAGAGCCATTTGCTTTGTGATCATCTTGAGAGGATACGCGCGTGGCGTCCATTTTCATAAACTGTTTATCCCCGTGGAAACGAGAACCTCGAAACAGGCTAACTCTTTCCCCACGCGGATAACCGTACACGTGGGGATTATTTTGCATCGATTGGTTTGATTGGTTGGATGCTCTCAGGGAATCATAATATTTGCAAAGCCATTCTGACGACTTGATATGTGAATGGAAATGTTTCTTCATATCAGAAAGATATTTGAATTTCTTGCTGCAAAGTGAGCACGTGTTTTTCGTTTTCTCCCACCACTGTTTATAATGATGCACGACATCATGACTTGTCCATGATTTTCGGTCATATGGAAAAAGCTGAGTTTTTATTGGAATGCCGGAAGAATTAATCAACGACGTAGAAGTGCCATAATGATAGTTTGTCTTAGTCGGATACAAGTATGTGTTGAAATCCTCTAGCTCATTGAATGGGTCTATCGGTGGATTTGATTGTTCGGATGCTCTTGGAGTTTTCTTAGAACTGCAGTGACTCACTTTCTTCAACATATGCGTTTTCATGTGTATCTCCATGTGATAAAATGTTTTAAAATTCCAGTTACAGTCGAGGCACATGTACGGTTTCCTTTTGTGGCAGTGCAGACTTTGATGGCAGTCCAGCTTTCTATAACTTGCGAATGATCTTCGACAACCCGAACAAATGTGCCGTTCTTTCGGAATATCTCTATAATCCTTCAACTGTCTAGAAACACCATAACATTTTCTTTTCTTGGGCGGATATCCATAAACGTGAGCGTCACTTTGTATGTTGAGTATGTCCTTCAACTTTTTTGATTGGGTGGATGCTTTCAGATCCTCCTTATATCTGATATGACGAACTAGATGCTTGTGCAATCCACCACGAGATATAAATATTTTAAAACATAATTCACATCTTAAAGGCTGAATGGATTTTCCTAGTAGCTTGATATGCGAATTCATGTGCCTCTTTATGAGACTGGGTGTTTTAAAATTCTTGTTGCAGTGAAGGCACGTGTAGAGCGTTTTGTGGCAGTACATGCTTCGGTGACGCAGCAGGCGTTGATCACTTGTGAAGAATTTTCCGCAATCAGTACATTTGTGGGTTTCTTTTGGTATGTGTTTTTTAAATGTGTGTTTCCTGAAAGCAAAATTTGAACAAAAATCTTCATCACAAATACTGCAGTGAGTGAGTTGGCAATCGGCCAGTCTGTGCCTTCGAAATCTAAACATGGAGTAAAACTTCTTACCACACGAATCACACTGGTAGAACTTCTTCTGGAGATGCGCCAACTGGTGACACCTGAATGTCCTTTCCAGGAGGAAGATCCTGTTGCATACACGACATGTGTAGGGGCAACTCTCTGCCATAACGTGCCGTAACAAATGAGCCTTGAGTAAAGAGATCTTTATGAAAGATTTATTACATAAAGTGCATAAGTTCCTCTTTTGGAAGTGGCACCGTAAGTGAACTCTCAAACTGTCCAGTACAGACATCGACTTGTTACACAGAGTACATGTATACGATTTCCTGTACTTTGTCAAGTGCAAATTGAGATGCATCATGGTCGAAAACTGTCTGTTGCAATGCACACAGAGATATTGCTTTGATTTTGTAAGTTTCATTGTATTGAAGGTCAAGCTGACAACTTGGAATTAAGACTACGTTGATGTTTCTGTCTTGCTTTCAAAATGTAGAATTCCTCGGAACTATTGATGATCGTATCAGAAAACGTTCAGCAGACTGACATGTATGTATTGAGCACCAGGTTTTATTCTCGTGGCCCAAGTCTTTCTTCAGGCGCGATACGATTTCTGAAACAAAATTTAGAAAAGCAATTAGTTTAAGTGCTACTCGGTTTGGATAAAATTGTTGTTAGTTTGTCCGAAACTCACAATGAGGCGTATTGAAATGTCTAATTACCAACTCGTCTAAATTTAAGTCTTCATCGTAAGCGGGAAGCGTGGTCGAGTGGCTAAGTGCACTTGAACTTGGCTTGGCTTGGCTACCTAGAAGGGGGCTCGAGGTTCGACAGAGTTGTGTTTACTGAGCGCCTAAAGGCAGCACGGAAAACCAACTCCTAGATACCCCTTCCCCCCACTGGTCCACAAATGAGATTGGACCAAGGCGCTCTGAGCATGCTATAAGCATGAAAGTAGCGCTATATAAAAGCCATAAATATAATTGTCCTAAGATTTGAGTCTAAGATTCGCTAGGCCGATGGAAACTTCCTTACGTCTGCCTGTCGGAACAAACTTCTGTTTTGGAAAGATCCAAGCAGATGTACATGTACATTTTTACATGCCTATTAACGAAGTCATGAAATCTTTCTGGCAAGAAACAGGGCCGTTCGGCGTAATGCCTCGTAGCTACCATATATGTCGAGTGACTGCTCAGTCACATCCCCCCCCCCATTAACTCTCGGAGCTGTGGACACTCGTACAATATATGCGACATTGTTTCGACGCTTTCTCCACAGTGACGGCATCGGGAGTCGTTAGGACGGAACAGGGCAAAGTATGCCCCAAAGAGGACAATGTTCCGTCCTACATTGTGTAATTTGCTTGTTCTGACCTCTTCAACCGCCACCACGGATCATCGCGATCTGGGTGACGCATACGCTGCCAGACACTGTTGGATTCCTCCCGGAACTTTAATCACTTCTCATAAATGAGAGATGGGATATCTGCCGTAGCCTGTAAAAACGTGCTTGGTGCTTCGAGGTGAGGGGCTGCCAAAGCTCCCTCTCGAGCAATGTTTCGGATGTTCCTTCAGAGTTGAAGATAGTCTACTCCCTAGTTCAAATCTCCCGTAGAACGACGGGGGATGACAGCGAGGAGGCTATAAACCCTGGACCATCGAGACGACTGAACAACAGTCCAGCGCGCATGCCGAACGGCCAAGCAGCCATCCATACATATAAGTATGTGTCAGCGTAGATGTCATATGGTAGCGCAATGGATAAATTGATGCTAGAACAAAGTAGAAAAGAAAAACCGCATTGGCGCGCAGTCTTAGCAAGAATTCTCGCAATTGTTCAGTATCTTGCCAAAAAAAAAAAAAAAACAGGCCATTTCATGGGAGAAAAGAGAAACTTTATGCATCGAACAACGGTCAGTTTTTAGGCTTCGTTGAGAAAATGAGATGCTTGACAAATTTGACGCAAGAAGATCTTCGACGAATTAAGAACGCCGACTAGTACCTCACATATAGGATTCAAGCGAGCTTATCGACCTCATTTTCTTTTCATCCTTGACTGCATGCTTGATGTTAGCCACAAAGAGCAGATGTCTTTTACATAGCGTTTTGTTGACATATCAGATCCAAAACTTCTGATGAAAAATGCTTCGAGCTTATGTAGTGTGCAAAGGCCAACAGTACAGTTCTTAAGTTATGTAGTATGTTTTGTAACAAAAATAAGTATTACAACGATGGATCAAGATCAATATCTAAATCTAGATCTAGATGTATAACCCGATGCTATATTAAATAATATTATAATTCTAAGCCATAATAAAATAAGGCTTGTCTCAAGAGTCCGAAGATTAATTAGGAGTGCAGAATTTCACGTGGCTACGCAGCCCCAGATGCGACTTAAATATTTTTCCACTCCCAGCGCCGACTAAATCATTCAAAATCATTGGTCGATTTTGATCTAGATCCTTCTAGATTTAAAACAATTCTGTGTTCGACGTTTACGTCTAGTAGTAGATGTAGGCCTACTGCATTTTTAGCATATAAACAAATGCTTAGATCTAGATGTAAAATTCTTGTCCAGATCTAGTGTCTAGATCTAGTAGCCTATATAATAATCTAATTTGAAAACACAGGTCTACTTTAAACTATTTACCAATCATTAGAGATCTAGATTAGATAATAGAAGTACCAAATTTCGAAGTTTCACCCTCCTTACATAACGGTTAACCGGAAATTTAATTCCTATATCAAAAGAATAAAGATGCGAAACAAACTTTCCAAATAAATAAAATGCCATAATGAAATACCAGGGACAATGGGGCGTATTAGAATAGAGTCTGGACCAGACATCAGTAGCGGCCCTAGGGGGTGGCAAGTGGGGCAACCACCCAGGCCCCGTACCTGAAGGGAACCCCGCTCGTAGATTTCCCTTTTACATTCAGCTACGTAATCCATATTAGTAGTCATTAACTAGGACTTGTTACTCAATATTTTGGAAGCCTTCACGGCATCTATATGATACCAATCCAATTACCATGCAAGTTCTAAGCGTTGGTTTCATTTTTTGGTTTCAAATGGCGTTCAATTTCGTTAAAGACTGCCTCTTATGACCTGTCGATTCTACGAACCTATCATTGTTTAATAGTTAACTCAGGTGTACCTCAAGGAACAGTCTTAGGTCCACTACTATTCTTAATTTACATAAATGATTTACCAAATTGCATTACTTCAGGAACAAAAGTTAGATTATTTGCAGATGATTGCATAATATATAGAACAATAAAAACAACACAAGACACAGATATTTTACAAAGAGAATTAGATGAATTACAGAAATGGGAATCAAATTGGAGCATGTCTTTCCACCCAGAAAAATGTCAGTTGTTAAGAGTAACAAAAAAAAACTAAAACAAATTAATTCCACTTATCTTATTCATGGCAAACCAGTAACACAGACTAGAAACGCAAAATACCTAGGTGTTATAATAAATGAAAAACTGTCATGGAATCCATATATTGATAAAACTATAAAAAAAAATCAAACAAAGCATTAGGATTTATTAAAAGAAATTTCTATAAATCAAATAAGAACATAAAACTAAAATGTTATTTAACCTTGGTTAGGCCAATAATAGAATATGCATCCTCCATTTGGAACCCCTCAACTCAAGAAAACATTAAGAAACTGGAACAGACACAAAATAGAGCAGTAAGATTCATAACAAACGAATATTCACATTTGACTAGAGTAACACCTATAATAAAATCACTAAATTTAGAAAGCCTCCAGGACAGAAGACTCAAAGTAGCAATTATACATAAAACACTGAATCATAATCTTCAAATACAAAAACAAAATTTAATAAAATACTCTGAAAGACACAAAGATAAAGGCACAGCCCTCGTCCCATATTGTAGGACAAATTTGTACAAATAATCCTTCTTCCCTAGTGCTATTAGGGCATGGAATGGGTTGCCTGAGCTAGCCAGGAAAACCTGTGACTTGGCAGAATTTAAGTCATTGGTTAATATGCATGACTAAATGTATGACTCGTAGGACGTAATCATCTTCTTTTTTGAAGTAACGTCTGTATTATATAAGATAAGAAGATAACAGTTCACCTTGGCATCAATAAAACAAGTAGTATCGGAAGCGACCAATTAACATCACTTATGTCGTAAATAAACGACATCAAATCGGATTTGAATATGAAAACGCGTTGTGATCTGGTTTAAACCAGTTGCAAGGCTATAGGTATTTCTACTTGAAAGATGTAAAAACTTAAACCTAACCCTCAATTCAATTTTACAATTTAGTAACTGACGTAAGCAAACAAAATAATTAATAAGATGAAACTAAATTACGTTGTTGTTGTTGTTTTTTGATGGGACAATAATTTGTAGGTGCCACCACTCAATAATGTGGTAGAGGGGTGTCTAATGTCTACTATGTAGGTCAAAGCCTCAGTAGCTAAGTGTGCACAAAACATTTTACAAACATAATCTTTGGACTGGAAGACATTATGTTATCTTTGAATTACTCTTAACACCAACCCGACCTACCCATGTTATTTTTCGATGAAAAATAAATCTACCTTATATGGGTGTAGCTGGTGCCACTAAAAATCCAAATATGACATATAGGTTGAGAGTCTAAGTCTAGAATGGACTAATCAGCATTTTATATTTAACGAAGAATATAGCCGATATCAGGGACGAACTGGGTTTTAAAATGTGCCCTAGCATTACCAAACGATTCGGACTGACATATGATAATGATGGATATCCATTCGTAGCTAACTATCCTTAAAAATTTAATTGAAATGTGTTTGATAATGCATCAAAAATTGATCTCGGATAGTTTCTGTGTGGTTTTTTTTTTCTTTTTTTTTTCTTTTATGTAGGGATTTTAGCTTTGAAAGAAATATGGAGCCACTCCAGTGGGTAATTTGTATTTTTTTGTCCAATTTGTCGGGAAATCGTTAGATCAGTTTTTGAAATACCCGTTCAGTGTCCAGGTTACAACTTATGTATCTTTCGGACAGTTTCCATCCCACAGTAAAAAGGTCCCAATTTTGATGGGCGGGACACGTAGTTCGCAAGCCAGAAAATCGCCTTCTCCAACGACTTCTGTATGGGGAGCTGTGTGCCGTAAAGCTCTCTGAGGGTGGTCAGTACAAGCGCTATAAAGACACCCTTAAGAGCTCCTTCAAGGATTGTGATATTGACATTCGCGGCTGGGAAGCACTAGCTCTGGATCGCTCCTCATTACGTGAAGCTGTAAGTGTCGGAGTTACGAGATATGAAGCAAGGAGTTTGGCCAGCGTGAAAGAGCGCCGAACCAACAAAAAGCTGATCTGCAAAAAGCTATCTTCAACTGTCCAAACCTACCCATGCCACGTATGCAGCCGGCCTTTCAAAGAGAGGATTGGACTTTACAGCCATCTTCGAGTCCATAGGAAATAAGAAATGTGCTTATTTTCAACCACGACTGAGGGCTACAAATGTATCTTTTGGACCCATGAAGAATTTGCAAGCATATAATAATGATAATCCACATATCTTGTAAATAAGTTGAGTAGTTTAATCAATAGCTTTATTATTATTGCCTGAGCTAGCCAGAAAAACCAGTGACTTGGCAGAATTTAAGTCATTGGTTAATATGCATGACTAAATGCATGACGCGTAGGAATCATCTTCTTTTTTGAAGTAACGTCTGTATTATATAAGATAAGATAAGATAAGTGTCTCCTTGGAGAGAGTGCTATTGCTCCATTGTTAGACGTTAAGATGTTCCTGTCGTCAAAAGACTGAACAAGGGCTTGGGGTTGCTCGCCATTAATCCAACCCCCTAGACAATGACCCTCACAACCACTAAGGGCAACCCTTATATATAGACGGTGTGTGACAATGTAAATCTACAGTGCTGAATAGAGGACACACATTATTATAATGTTTATAAAAGACTTCTCGCTTATCGACATTTCCGTATTAACAAAGCTTATATCAACTCACTCTGTCTGTCTGTCTGCCTATCTATGTGTCTGTCTGACCAAAAGTTTGTACACTTTATTTATCCTACATCCAATCTCGGATTGAGCTGAAATTTTTGCAAAATTATTTATTTTACCTGACAGCACAAAAATCAATTTTTTAAAAAAAGTTACTAAACTATTGGTAATAAATTACTTTTTTGTTGTGGTTGTTGTTGTTGTTTTTGTTGTTGGTATCTCAAACAAGGGAAAGAAATAGTACTTGACTGAAGTGGTGGTATAAGCTGAATTAGTCCCCTTTATAGATTGTCGTCTGAGGCCTATTACTAATTTTAATTACATGACTGATACAAACTAATTGATACACTTAATATAAGCTTTGTTGTTTTTTTTAAGTATTTGTTGTTGTTTTTATTTTTTTGTATTTAGCTTGTTTGTACACCGCATACACTAAAAAAGCTTTCTATTTATGGATTAGCCACCATGTATGAAAATCTCTAATCAAGATCTTGCTATTAACATGATATTCACATCTCCCTTCAAGACCATCTGGGCTCTACAACTTTTCCGCAGGTTTAGAGTTAAACACGTTGATGACTTTAGACAGTAGTCTAACGTTTGTCTCAAAGTTCACAACTTAAAGTAGAAAGTTTAGTTCTTTTGGTTTTGGGAATTTCTAAGAAAATGATTAAATCCTGTTTATGTTCTTACTTGGTGTTATGGAATGTGTGTGTGTGTTTGTGTATTTGTATTTGTGTGTATGTGTTTTTACTGGCTGAATAGATTCTTCGGTTGCCCTGAGTAAGACATGACAGAGGAGGAGGGGGGAATAATAATGTAAGACAGGGAAAAAAAATGTTTGTAAAGTGTTTTACATGTTTCAGATGTTCGTTCAGAGTTGATAATTTCCTTCCCGGTCCAAACCTCCCGCAGGACGATGGGGGATGGGAGCTGGCAGGGTTTGAACCCGGGACCATCGATAATTATCAACGCAAAGTAAGTAGTAGGCGAGTGACAATGACGTGTGTTGCTAGCAGTTTCTTTAACTCTCTCTCTACTAGTTATCGATATCATCGTTGATTTGACCCCATTCAATTAAATTAATTTTTGGCTTTATAAACTTGAATTTGTGTTGTATAAAAAAATCATTCATTCTCAAATAATTCTATGCCAAAAGAAACGTTTTCTGATTATCAACAAAAATGTTATTGAAGTTTAACCATAACAGGGTAGAATACTTGAATACCTCTGAATACTTCAAAAAACGCTAACGTGAACCAATTTTATATAAAGGCAATGTTTAATACAGTTTGTTTTGCTAGTATGATAATAATAATTTTTATTAGGCCTATTACTAATATATATTGTAAATTATCATAATTATAATAATAACAGAAATAATAAGCTAGGTTTGTCTTCGAGTCCGAAGATTAAGTATGAGTGCAGTATTTCGCGTAGCAACGCATTCCTGTGATCTACAAATGTTGCTAGTATACCCATGACAGAAATATATAATTATTTATATTGAGGCACATTCTCATATTTAAATTTAATATTGTCGTTGGTGTGACCATTTAACTTTTTTCTTACTATTACTAAATCTTAAACCTGATATTTTAAACGTAATATTGTTTTTTCTTATGATTAAACATAATCAAAACCTTTTTTTTTTCCAAGAAAAAACAAACAATAATGATTGTAGTTTTCTTATCTCAGTTGGCATTTGTTCTGTTACATAATTAGATCTGAATTGCTATTGGCCAATCTAAATATAGCATGTCACGTCAAGTCACGTGGTGTTTGTTTGATAACTACGCGAGACGTAGATAAACACCGGCACCGAGGGTACATCGAGGCGTTTTTTTGTAGGTCAGATTGTAACACGTCACACTATATATTGGTTTGTCTATTCATTGATACAACAATTTAGTCAAAAAGATGGCTTTGTTAGGAATTCTTGGCAAAAAAGTCTTGCGAAAATCAGAAGCTGTTGATGTAACCACCTTGTCTGAAAATGATGTTGTGGGTAAGTACTAATTGTATTAATAGTACATTTGGACTTATATAAAAATAATCATCTTAAAATAAAATAATCCTATTAAAAAATTAGGACTCTTGATCTACACTTACACACAACAATCTACAACAGCCCACCCCTGGCCCTGACACGGTGCCGGTAAGGCTGTCTAGATTAGATTTAATCCTGTGTTAAGTGTGTTTCTCTGGGTTCACAACTAGATCTATAAATTGAAAATTGGCAGATTTCGTGTTTAAATGGTAGATCTATCTTATCTAATATTGAATATTCCGTGGTTAAAGATTTTGTACGTAGATCTAGAGTAGATGTACAATTTAAAATTCAAGAGTCAAACTTCCAAGGTCCAAAGTTACAATTATTGACACTTTGACTGCTTTTTTTGGGGTGTGACTGATTTCATTATTATAGACATTTGTTTTTGAGTATGCACATCCTATATTATATAGCCTATATATTTCTAGGACTCTAGGTCTAGATAAAGATTTCTGAAGTCCACAATCTAATTTAATTCTAGATCTAGTAATTAGTATTAGGCATCTTAACTCAACTTACTGTCCATACAATAAAAGTGTGAACATATTAAAAACATAATCTAGCTAGAGTCTAGATCTACACAAACTCATAAGCGGCCCCAAGGGTAAGTCCTACTCAAATATTTTGGTACACATAAACTCTTATCCCAACCACATTCACATTTAAGGATAATTCACATCCAAAATAACTGTTGAATAAAACCCAACTTTTTTTTTTTAAATCTTGTTCAAGAAATAAATTATATGCATGTGCATAAAGTTTGATTTCAGAAAAGTACAGCTAAGGTGGTGCGTACTTTTAGCTTCAAAGATCTAAATATGATGGACAAACAGACAGCACAAAATCATTAGCCTCTTTTAAAAGTTCCCCAATTAAAGCCTAACTTAACAGATAGTTTAGACTCAGTCAGATAACAATAAGATTTTTTTTTCTCTCACAGTAAAGATGCAATGTATGAGTGTTGCGTCTCTATAATAGTCATCTCTCAGACATTTAACTCTTTCTATACCAAAAGTAACATTTTCTGATTACAAAAAAAAAATGTTATTGAAGTTTTATCATAACAGGGTAGAATGTACAAATGTGAAAAAATAAGTCACAAGTCACAATGTGGGAAAATGATTGTGGAGATAAAGAGTTAATTTGCTATGTATAAAGTTGCATAGAATTAATCTCATTGCATTTGGGTTTCACAATTTATCCTTAAAGAACTTGTTTTTTTTTTTGGTTTTGTTTTTTTTAATATCCATTTCATCCTTCATATTTCTTACACTTGAGCTGTTTTCAACTCACAGCCACAATGAAATATTTTTTAGCATAATTAAATTCTTGAACAAGGGAAAGAAATTGCACTTGACCAAAGTGGTGGTAAAAGCTAATTGAGTCCCCTCTATAGGTCGCCACTGTAAAGTAAGTTTGAAACAAATAATAGATTACTATACAAAGTTCTATTTTCATACACACATCACTAGCAGAGTGGTTAGAATGTCAGCTTGAATAGGCTTGAGTCATGAGTTCGAATTCAGGTTGTTTCTCCCCCCCCCTTTTTTTTAAATATTATAAATGCTTTTATAAAACAATTATGGTAAAATTCACCAATATATCTCTTATAGCTTATGAGAAAGCTAAAAGCATGAAATAATGCTAAACAAAAACAATCTTTTGAAATGTTTCTAATTGCACAGATGTATTGTTGTTTGTCTAGATCTATTACAAAATGACATGACTGATCCAAACTAATGGATACACTTACACTTTGTATAAGGTATTTTTTAAAGTCTTTTTTATGTTTTTCTTTTCCTTAATATATCTTTATTATACTGTTCAGTCTCAGTGTTGTCTTTGGTTTCATAAAATGTACTTGAATACCACATAGCTATGATAAGCCCTATCAATAAAGTGTAGTACATAGTTACATCCTCTTGTGAAGTGAACATGTTTTTGTCTTTGATATACATTAAATCAGTATGTAGTTAAAACAAAACAAAAAATATAACGGAAAGGGGATTTCTCTAAGTTGCTGGGTCAGAGAAAAAAAAAAGGAATGTCATCTTTGTGTTTTCTGTTTTTTTAAGAAACCTGTTAATCTAAAAATAGATATGAATAAGCATACATTAAATGAACCTTCGTCTTTTCCCTTCCGACCCCCTCCTTTGTTGTTGTTTTTTTATCATCATGTTATTGGATTAGTTTTTGGCTTTTTTTTATTTTTATAATGACAAAAGTGGCACCAGCTCAGGTGATAATTTCTATAAAATGTATCTTATAAGCCCTATTTATAACCTTATCAGCTCAGAATTAACTGTACCCCCTCCCTCTTTTTACTCTCTCGTGTGTCTGTGTGTGTAGAATTGATTCGTTGGTTTTTGTTTTCCACCTATTCCAGCTTTTTTTTCCTGGGAATTTTAGTCTTATAATTTCTCTTAACTTGCAACTATATAAACTGTAGACTATCTTTGGGGCGCTAGTTAAAAACTCTACCTGGGTTGAAAAACTTTAAGAAAATATGTGTGTGCCGGTATCTCAAAAATGCTCCTCTAACGATTTTCTTACAAATTTGACAATTTCTGTAGACCTATATCTTTATGAAATAGAAAATAGCTACCTAATGGCCACACGGTGGATTCTAAGATACAGACGTTTTTTGACAAAAAAAGATTGAAATAGTAGGGTTAAAAATGTTTCGTTTGTGAATGTGGAGCAAGAGACCTCTTAAGTCTTTTAGTTCCTACCTCCCCCAATGTATTTCACTTCTGACACGTTTTCAGTCCTCTTGTGTCAGTCTTCTAAGTCCACGGGTCAACGCTTTCATACATCGCGGCTGCCAGTTCAGTCTCTAGAAGTCTTTGTTAGACCATCCTGTGCTTAGGTCCTGTTACGCGTGGTCTGAATCTTTGATGCGCTAGTCAAGCGATTACTTTAGAACAGTGGTTCCCCAAACTCCATTGTGTTCTTTGTTTCTGCATTCGTCCTTGTATGTGACCTTGATCTTGAGGTAGCCTACTAGTTTTAAAAAATCGCTTTGGATTAGTGACTCACAAGCCCTCGCTGTATTATTTGGTACTAGCTAGTGCTTACATCGTTCATATGCTGTAAACAATCTAAAAGTTGTTGGTCAGTACGGTGTTGTTGACTGTCGTAGAGTAAGGAGACGGTCTAATGTTGACGTCGGTAATAAACGAAGACCGGAATGCCTTCTAAAAGAAGACGCCTATGATAGCTCCAAGATCAAGTCTCTTTCGTAACTATCTTAATTTCCGTTCTCTATTTTTATATTTTGTCACGTGACTACTCGTTTCTCCATGTCTATTAATATTTTATGCACCAACTACCTCACCCTAAGAACGATATTAGTCAACAATTGTAAAGAGGAATGGCTCAACCAATAGGGATTTGGACTACGGAGCAGAGCTATCTATGTTCAAAGAAATGACCAAGCCAAACAAACTGGACAATTACTAACTTCCTCCCCCGCAATGAGCAATCTACAATCTTCCAACTAAGAACAGGACACACACCCTTAAATTGCCATCTTAACCAAATAAATCCCTCACACCTAACCCCTTGTAGACACTGCACCTACCCTTATGAAACTGTATGCAACATCCTCTTTGAATGTGCCATCTTAATCCACCTTAGGCAGACCCTACCACCACTACAGCCCAACATAACCAACACCCCGTACAGCAGTGCTGAACAATTGAGGAAAACAGCACACTATTTTTCCTTAGCACACTCTGCAAAAGAGCTCACAGCTGGCAAGAAGAACGTGAAGATGGCACCAACCCTCTAATCGGCCTCCTTCAGTCGTAGAACTACTATGGTTCATCTCGCACACTTCCTCTTGTGGCTGTGGAGAAGTGAGATGAAAGCCTGGGCATTGTTTATGGTCGGAACGTTGTCGCCCACACAGCAGTTCCCCCCACTCCGCGCAGCTGATGTGCCCAAAGGAACGGAATATCCAATACAGTTTGGTATCAGTAGCGCTGCAGGCTCTGCCAGGCTGTAACACGGTGTGCCACAATCTGCCTAAGGGTCACCAGCTCCTGATTTTTCATCAGGGTTGTCTCCCGAAGCCTTTCCCGCGTTTAGGTATAGCCGCAAGGCAGCGGAAGTTTGGATTCAGAGTTTTCCTTCTCCTAGATGGGTAGCCAACCAAGGCTAACGAGCCCCTAATGCCCGAAGCTTACTGCTTTATGCGCAAGTTGCTCGCCTTTGCCCCTTCTCCTGTTTGTGGTAACGGTTCCTGCCAGGCTCAGTATCTGAACCACTCGTGAAGGCCAGGAGTTGGACTGGTTGTCAGAGGCTGTTTGAGACGCAAACCATTGGAAGCATTTTAATGACGGGCTTAAGACCATTACCACTTCCGGGTTAACATGTTGCACCAACCCTCTAAGACTATATAAAATGTAGACTTGATCTTTGGGGTGCTAGTAAAAAAAATTGCTTGAAATTAGTGGATTCCAAACCACCTTTGTAGTTTGTAGTAATGGCCCCCCATTTAAAACATAAATGACTCGGTATAGGCCTACTAAAAGATTGCGTGGATAAACTACAAAATCTAATCATCAGAAAAAACAACAACTTTGCAGTGCCCCGGTTCGTTGATTGAGGGTCTCTACTTGAGATAATAACCACCTACACAGGTCATTATCTTGTTTGCTTTGATTCTCCGACGAGTGTACTCTACGCTTAGATCATCACATCATCACTTGACTTACTATTAAATAAACGCCTGTCTTAAAAAGTGTTCCATGATTTATTGTGAATTACTGTATCATTGCATTGTTTTATAGGACACTTCTTCTGACAATATCAGCCTACTAAAACCATTAACGCTGTGAACTTGAGAGTATTGAGTGATTATATCTGAAGTCAGTGTTTATCTGCCTAGCATAGAATCAATATCGGAGGCAAAAAACCTTAGTCATAGGTCATATGAACTTTTGCATTACATTCCTGGTTGTATTTACAATGGCTAAACAGTGGTTCACAAATCACTGGAATGGGTGTCTAGCGAATTGAATTGTTGCTTTTGCCTCATTGTGCGACAATAAATTGAGAACCCCTGTAGTATAGAAGGATGTTTGTTAGATCTTAAGTGTTTATTTCGCTTATCGTACAAGAGACTTCATTTATAATTAAGATCAGTAATGCAATCGTTGCTTGGTATCTTGACAGTAAGTCTTTCTGGGTTAAATATGGTTAGTCTAAGTACATATTGTTTTTAAAGGTGGTAACTCAAACGAAAAGGGAGGGGGGACAAGATGGCTCGATGTTGAGTTACAATGGATAATGTGTAGACGACAAACACAAATAGCAGATGACATACTCAGTTCGCCTTCGCCTCATAGAGCTCAGTTCTATCTCACTTTATATCACAGTCCCTTCTGTCAATCCAGGTTTTAGGGCACCCCCACCGTACAATACCAACAGCACAACCCTTAGAATTGTTTCCGGTCCACGGCGGCAAGTCTTGCAAGTTACCAAGCAGGACGAAAGGCGCCTCTTTATCCCTCTTGTTGAACGTCCCAGACTTTCCCTTCTTGTCACTTTCATCTCATCTCTGCCCGTGGTTCCGTCTGGGGCATAGGCAACCAACCAGCTTCCCCCAGGTTGATTCGGTTCTGGGCGAATGTCCCCGGGCCACGTGACTTGTCACTTTGGGTGGAAGGAATCTCCGCCCCGCCCCCCCCCCCGCCCCCCCCCCAACATTTCATTCTTGTCTAGTGTTGAATAGTGCGAAATGTCGTTCAAAAAGGCAATGTGCCGCGCACCGTTAGAGCCTATCTTCTTCTTTTTTTTCCCCCCAAGATACAATTAAGTGAATTTTAGTAACTAATCACTAAAGAGGGTTGTCTACTCTTGTCTCATCTTGCGGCAACATTCAATGTCTTTGTAAGCCTCTTTGCTCTGTTTATCTCTGTGTTTCTATTGGTCAGTTCTTTCATCTGATAATTATTGGAGATTAGGCATAGCATAGTGATCTTCAGCGACTATCTCTCATGATGGTAGATCATCAGAATCTCTAAAACACATTAAAGTCAATATAGATCTATATGTAATTAATTGTTTCAGGTTTACATAGTTTACAGATTGTGCCACTTGTCTACTGTTTGCACTCTTACTATGGAAACACATACGAGATAAACTGACCTCTGAACTTTGTCTATATGCAATGTGATGTTTTAACAAGATCTCTATTGAAAAAGTAGAAGATCGATTTTTATAACAGCTGTTTAGCGAACCGCGACCATGGTAAGAACTCTGTCTAAATACGGCTTGAAGTTCGATGCTAACAAAGTCTTATAGATTATCTGGTCCATTGATTTTGTTTTTACTAGTGACTGAAATACCCCCGCCAAGTTAGGGGTGAATTATAAAGGCAATGTTAATATGGTGTCTGCTGATAAGTTGTCCCCGCCAATTTGGATAATTTGTTCAATCTTAATATTTATTTATTTATTATTTTGCTGGAAAGGAGGGGGGGTGGGTGGACTATTGAGGCTTTAATACAATGGTTCTCAAACATTTTAGAAGATCCGGGGACCCCTTTATATTGTCAAGACTTACCCACGGACCCCTAAGTGAAAAAAACTACATAAAGCATAGATGATAGAGTTTAGTATCTAAGTTACAAATCTAAAAAAAAAATAAAAATATTTTGATGAGGGAGAATTCATTGAAATTATAACTTTGGTTAAAATAGTTTAATAGGATTTTTTGAGTGTAATTAAGAGTGGCTCAATGTTAGTAAATAGCAACGACAAACTTACACTGGCAACTGTTTCTAGTCTGTTTGTTTTATTTGTTATGAGATTCATAGCAGCACTGAATTCACTTTCTATCAAATAAGTAGACAGGAAAGCAGTCAACAGTTCAGCTCAATGGAATTTTCATGATTAAACTAAACAATGTCAAGGACGCTACAAAAGCTACAAACAGAATAGTTTAAAAAATTGATTCTGCTGTGTCAAAAATTGTTCAAAAAATCAAAAAAGAACCAAAAATAATCATAGCAGAACCAAAAATAATCATAGCAGAACCTAAAATAATCATAGCAGAACCAAAAGCAAAGAATAAAAAAAAGCATAGCTTGTCAACACTTCTAAGGGCTTGGTGGCTCAATAGTAAAGCACTTGCTTTCTGAACCAAGGGGTCTCAGGTTTGAACCTTGGTGAAGACTGGGATTTTGAATTTCAGGATATTTTTTTTTTAGAGCGCCCCTGGGTTAACCCGATTTTAATGATTACTGGGCATTAATTGGACATGGTCATTGTACTGGCCACTCTTTCTTATCTTGTGCTCATCAACTGAATATTCATATTTGCAGGCATCTATTTCTCTGCCCACTGGTGTCCTCCTTGCAGAGGTTTTACCCCAGTCTTGGTCGAGTACTACAACAAGCTGAGGAGTGCTGGGAAGAAGTTTGAGATTGTGTTCGTCAGCTCCGACAGAGATGAGGCCTCCTGTAAGGAATATTATGACAGCATGCCCTGGCTGCTGTTACCTTATGAAGAGAGAGACCTCAAGGTAAGTCCCACTGATCTTAATCTTATTGTATTTTCATATTTACTAGTAATCTTTCATATTAAAGAAAAACTTTTTTTTTTGTACAATTAGGATCGAAATGTCTCTGCATCACTTTATATTTTCACACGAAAAGCTTATCACTGTAAAAAAAATTTGATACTTTGATTTCTACAAAGTTTATATCAACTCTGAGTGTCTGGATCAAGTTGAAATTTCGCACAATTATTTCTTGTACCTGACAAAACAAGAATCAAATTTTTAAAAAATTAACCAATTAGTTAATAAGTGGTAATTTCAAAGCACTTGGCTTCCAAATCAGAGGTCTCAGGTTCAAATCTGAGAGAGGACTGGGATTTCGAATTTCAGGATTTTTCTGGTGCCCTGGTGTTCAGCCAACTTTGATGGGTTACTGACATTAGTTGGGGAAAGTAAAGGTGATTGTTTGTTGTGCTGCCTACATGTCACTGTCGTTAGCTGTCAGCTAGATTTACAGAGGACCTATAGATCACAGACCAGAATAAGTGGTTCTTTGCTCTTTCTACTTAGTAGTAAAAACATAACCCTAGAAAATTGAATATCAGTTGTCTACCAGAAGTTTGGTGCTACAAGTCAACAACTGTCAACAACACACCAGATACACCATAAAGTGTTGTTGTTTTTTTGTGGATTTGTCTCCATTTTATGACAATCTCCAATAATTGATTTGCTTACTTTTTGGCAAAAATTGCTCATCAAATCAAGAGACAAGTCTAACGTCCCTCCCACATCGTCAAGTTGACAATTATGATGCCATTGTACAAAACAGATGCACACAAACTGTACTTCTTATACATTTTTATATCTCATAGTTTCTTCTTTTACTATTTGTTAAATTTATTTTTATACAGGAGGAGTTGGCCCAGAACTATGAGATACGAGGAATCCCTACCTTAGTTTTTGTTGATGCCAAAACTGGTGATACTATCTCTCTTGAGGGAAGACAAATTGTCAACACAGATACAGAAGGAGCCAAGTTTCCATGGAAATAAAGTCATTAATATTTATGTCTGTTCACTGTTTTTGTAATTTTGTTTGTTCTTTAGTCTTACGGTGTATTTCAGATAATTTTTTTTTTCTTGTAGATTTTTCAAAATATTTGTAATACTTGACTTTGACACAGTTTTGTGATCATGCTATTTACTATTTCTTTCTCTTTAACATGAAATAAAATTTTATTAGAAGGGGCTAATGTAATTTATTGAAATTTCTCAAACCACAATTTAATGTTGTTTTTTAATGCTATTTTTACCACATTTGTATATGAACTTCAACATCGATTTAATGTTGTTTCTTCCAACAAGATTTGATAAGACACTTAAATCTGAACAAAAATTTAAAAAACATGAAAAGGAGAACAAGGAATGTAAATGGTTTTAAAAAGAAAAATAATTAGATATGGAATTTTTTTTAAGCTGTAAAACAACATAGAAATGGTTAAGATTTTGTGTGTAAGTATGTGCCATAGTTTTCTATGTTACTTTTCATTCATTCAAATTGTAGTATGTTATGTAAGTAGTCAGTTATGTTACTATAAAGTCTACTCATTTTTTTTCTTACCATACTTATTTTGTAAATGTGCAATTATTTATTTATTTTAAGCTTTTGTTGTTTTCTAATAATTATGCAAAGTGTTCAGGTTAGGTAGAAATGTTTCTATTTCTCATTTTTTCTCCTAGGAGACTAAGACTCTTTGTTTTGTTAAACATAATTTTTTTTTTTAAAGATGTGTAGCTTAATGATTGATAGATAAGTTTTGGTCTGTGAATATTTTTAAGATACAGTTCAGAAACATTTTTTTTCTTGCCTTTTATTGCATAAACAGGAGAACACCATTTTATCAGATAAAAATTTCATATTCTGATACATTTACAACATAATCAGATGAACCATTGTATTAGTGAAATCCAAAAAGGCTCCGTCATGTCTCATTTCATTTTGCATTGTATAGTTATTTATTTTGATATTTTTTTAAACTCTTGGAGCTTTAATACTAACAGTGTTCTTAATCTAAAAAATGGAAAGGCCTAAATATAAAACTATCCATATTTCATATACTTTGTCATCTAAATTTTGTACTGCTAAAATATACAATCAAGTGAGGTCTTCTCTTGTTCAAACCTCAATAATTTTACAACTCATTATGGACCAATCAGCAATTGTGATATCACATGTGATATTTTCTCTATTGCCTTAGAACATTTTGTAACCAGCTCATTAGCAGGCAATCTAATTATACAAATGTGATGCATTCATTTTGAACACTTATTATTATACTGACTTAGTTACCGACTTGCAAAACATAATTCCAGTTTATCTTTAAGGAATTTTTTTCATAATGTTTTTAAATGTTTTACTTAACCAAGTGAGGAAATTGTAACTTATTTAAATTGGCTTAGATCTGCTTCATATCTCAATGCTATAATTTTTTATCTTTTTTTTTAAAATGGGATTTAATGTTTTAGAATTAATAAACCTTTTTTTAAGGCTTGCTTATTAACAAGTATTTTCTTTTTTTTATTTCCCCTATTTACAAAATCAACTAAATTTATTCACACAGAAAAGCAAAATTAATAAAAAATGACCATTCGAGACCAAACATTGAGAGACTAGAACTAGAGATTCTGACTGTTTTAGTAGCTTAGTGCGCCAACCATCTTTCTGCTACTTCATCCCATTGTTCGGTCACATTTTCTTTAGACCGACCCAAACACTTTGTTAAGTATGCAATTAATTTGGTTTAAGTCAAAGAAAATGTTTTATCAATCGCAATTTAAAGGTATAGATATATATATATTGGTGGAGTGTGTCAGGCAAAGAGCCACTTGAACCAGAGATCACTAAATATTTATATACCTGTATATATTTTGATTCTTCACTAATAAAATTCTTTTAAAAAAAACTCACATCTTGTTCTTGTTTTCTACTTATAGATCTATCAAGAATCATCCTTCTTTGTCATTACTTTTATCTTTGATTTGAAATCATCACATATTTTAAAATAGTAAGAAATCTGCAGCAGATAAATTTCTGACAACCTTCTTATCTAGTAAATTACAGGCTTTCTTCAAAACAATAGATAATTATGTCCTATGCGTATCCATGTGTAAACCTAGTCATGCATGCTAATTAGAGATTACTTTTCATGTCTGAGTATGGCAACCCGTACCAAGCTCTAATGACGTTAGGGGAGAAAGATCATTTCCATAAATTTGCCATAGGAATAAGAATTGTGTCTTTCTGGGTATATTTTTTTTAAGCTTTTTTTTTTTATCAGTAAGTGTTACAATGAATTTGTTATTATCAAAAATTATATCTGATGACTCAGGTTGTAGCCTGAAATAACAGAATTCATTATTTAAGAATCAAAAAATAAAACTCTATAGCCATATTACAAGGTCTATGGGGCTTGCAAAGACCTTCCTTCAGGGAACAGTACCAGGAAAAAAAGAATGGACGGTCCTGCCATTGAAGAGGTTCTACCCAAGGCATTAGACAGAAAGGAATGGAGAAAGACGGTTGACAAATCTTGTGTGGTACCTAACGGTCCAACAAGCTAAGGTAAAGGTAATCTTTTAGAAGAAATCTTGAAAAGATTGAACACACTGTCAAGTTCTTGTGTTCTTGTACTTTATCAAACTATTATTAGATATTTCAAATGTGAATATTTATTTAGAATTAATATTATTTCAATGTGTGTTATTGTTATTCTTTTCTGAACTTGTAATATTTTGGCCCAAGTTCAGCCTGACAAGCACACCATACATGTACAGTTGTATATAAATTAATAAACTAAGTGTATGATGTTAAATAACAATAAAAATTTATTCCAGTGATATATTTACAAATGAACTGATGTATGATGAATGATAATAGTAGAATCAATATCAATAAATATATATGCAATAATTTGTAATCTAAAATGATCCAGTTATTCTCTTTGCAACATATAAATGATCATTATTTGAACAATATCATTACCTTAATATATTCATTACAAGTTGTTCAAATAGACTTCCAACACAACAACTGGTAATCCACATAGATCTAGCCTCTAGATCCGATACTGTTCACTGACGACAATTCTAAAAGTTTATATTTCATACTATAACATCAGGTCTGACCAAAGCAACCCGCAGTCTGGAATCTTGAACCTCAGACTCATGAAAAACCAACTTGAACACCAGACGACCAACTGAGATTAGTGAGATGAAGACCTCAGTTCTGTAGACTGTAAACCTAAAGTTGTACTCTCAATATAGAAAATTGAGACTGGATAAACAAGACTTGACACTGAGTCTAATACATAGACTTGACACCAAGCTAAGATCACTACTTAGACTTGACGCCAAAACTTGAAATAGAGTCTTGAACTGAGACTACGACCAAAACTTAGATTTGACGATAAAACCTTATAGACAAGAAGATAAATTAAAAGAAAGGATTCTTCTAATCATCTAGATCCAGTCTAATTATAGACTTACAAATACGAACGAATTCAAATAGAAAAACTATACAATGAAAAATAAAACTCACCCTAAACAAGGGTCAAGATAATCCAACAAGAAAATGTCCAAGGCAAATGTTAAAGCTATCCAGTAACAAAAACCAAGGAGAAATTCAAGAGCTCTCAAGACACGTCTATTTGTACCAACGTACAAAATAATGGAGAGACTTTACTAGACGACAAATGACGAAAACCAAACACAATAACTTTACGGCACTAGAAGTTGTGACAAGCAACAAATGCTCAGTCCCCTAGTCTACAAAGGAAAATATTAATAGTGTAATGACGTCATCAATATAGGGATCAACGCCGCACTATCAATTAGAGAAATAATTCTACTATACAGTTACATAGATAACTGTGATACACACTATATATCAAACAATAGTACTAACACTAATAGAAGGCAGGATTCGAAGATTTTACGGTATGCTGATGTATGCAAACACAGCTTGAATTTAATCTGTTCAAAATTGACACCAACAGTTAGGAAAATGAGTTACCGAGTAGACCCCTCTTTCAATAAATAAAACTATAGTTTAAGTCGCCATATTCCACGAACGCAGCCCGGTGGGGTTTTGAGGTTTAAACCCACATCCAAACACCCCTTTATTATTATTTTAGGCTAAAAACAACAGTCACCGAATTCCAAGAGCGTAGCCAAGAAAGGTTTTTTGGGATAAACTTAACCTCCATCCAAACCTCAAAACCCCCGCGAGCGATTGATTGTTTCTCGTGACGCCGTGAGTGTCGGTGTTTCGGGGAGGCAAAGAACATAGCCGCGAGCAAAGAAAAACGATTAGCCCAAAATCTATCTAGTCATTCATGGTAATAAGTGACCTAAACTCTGCTTAGTCGTTTGGTTTTCCTGGTTGATTCAGGCAAATTATTCAACTCTCTAATGGCAATAGAAAAGAAGGAGCTCTTATTCTCATTTGTCCAAGCAATATGAAATGTGCCTTTTTCTGTGTGTCTTTCTGAGTATTTTATTAGGTTTTGTTTTTTCTACTTATCTTATCTTATAGATTACAGACGTTAATTCAAAAGAGAAGATAATAACGCCCTATGCATTTCAATAGATGACAAATGTCGCATTTGGGGTTATCAATCCCTGCTTTGATAATTGAAGTTTAACCGTATAGGGCCTATCGTACAAAAATGAACATAAGGTTTTATTCTTTTTTTTTTTTTAACTTTATTTTGTTCCAAATATTCCCTAAATGTCCTATTACGAATTATGAGGTAATTTTAAAAATATTTATACCGCAACAATAACATTGTAACTTTCAATGTTTGAAGTCTTTCTGATTCATCATTCCGCTTTCTGCAACTTCGTATTGCTCCTCGAATGACAATTATAGAAAAAACAAAGTAAATGGAAAAAATTCAAGTTTTATGCGTTAAAATCCATATCTCGATGTCTTAAGTTACCCCTGATAATTCCATGTTCAGCATTATCCCCCCCCCCCCCCTTTTTTTTTTCCTTTGGGGGTCTCGATCCCCGGTTGGCTGTTTTGAGAGCCGCTGATTAAATCGTGATTATGAAACTTGATGATGTTTTTGGTAGAAGAGTTCCAGTATATAGATCTATATAGGTCTTTGGCTGGTGTTAGCTTCTCGTAGTCAATGTTTGGCAGGTTGTTTTGACTACCGCAATGAGCACACTTAAGACACAAGGCCTAGTCAACCGAAACGAGATGACTTACAGCTACACACTTAGATAATCTTAGATCTACTTCTTTAAAGGCAATTAATTCTTGTTTAGTAGATCTATTCTAGTCTAGAATCCAATTTGTATTACTGGTAACTAAATTAAGTTAAATTTTAAATCATATCACTATCACCATTTAATTTTCATTAATCCATTATATGATTATTATAATTAGAAATATAATGATTATAATTACATCTAATTTATATTACATTAGAATTTAAATTAAATAAATATTACCATATAATGATATAATTTATAATAATGCCTAGCCTATAATAGGCTATATTTATGAGTATACTATATCAGTATATCAGCAAATCACATAAATCAGACTAACCTAAGGCTAATCATTTGCCCAATGACATGATTAGATTTATTTCGAATATGATATAGACTCTACTATCATGTAGATCTAAAATCTAACTGATGACTTATCATATTCATATTGTGTCTATCATTATATGATTATAGTTAGTATCATACTATTATCATAGTCTTAGACTCTATGATGATATAATGATGGTAGGAATAGGATAATAATTAATCTAGATAATAATAATTATCGCTTTTATATCTAATAGTGCTACTTTCATGCTTATACTTATAGACATAGCTCTAGTTATAGTTATAACTTATCATGCTCAGATCTAGATCTATAAATTTGAATGATTATACTGATTCAGTCATTACCTTTTGAAGTATGCCTACTTTAGTGTCTTTGGTTACTAGTAAGACCTAATGTAGACTATGATTCACTTTATAAAAATATAATTCAGATCTGGGAATAGATCTATATTCTATATCTAGTCGTTTTAGAGTCTGAGTCTAGATCTAGTAGATTAGGATTCAGGAAAATATTATTTATATGTAAAGAAAACAAAGTTAATGTAAATTAACAATATGTTGTTGTTTTTTGTTTTTTTACAATTGTCATATTTTAGTCAAATAGACAATATAGTAATATAGTTTAAAATAATAGTATAATACATAGAGTCTGTCTAGATCTATGTACAGCTATTTTTATTAAATTAAATTAATGATGTATGATAAAAAGCATAAAAATTTGTTTTAGAATAAGATCTAGTAGGTTTTTGTTCTTTTTTTTCTTCCTTTAAAAAAAATGTCATCTTGATCTAATATCATACATTGGTTAACCTCTTAAAGTTACAAGCATCAGTGCTATGGGCAGAGAGTTCAAATCAGAGAATGGTTCCCCTGCTTCAAAACAAAATGTTACATATGAGACAGTTACCGAGCACAATAAAAGAGATGATCAGTGGATAGTGATCAATAACAAAGTTTACGATGTGACAAAGTTTGCAAAGAAACATCCAGGAGGTGCTAAGATTCTGAACCACTATGCTGGAGAGGATGCTACAGTAAGTTTGTTAGGATCAACTAATTAGTTTTTTTACAACTTGCTTTGTATTTCTGGATGGTAGCATGGTTATTTAGACTGCTCCTGAGTTCTAAGCCTTCCTGTGTCCATCACCTGCCATCCTGCCTTAGGTTTGGGCTAGGATGTAAATTTAAGTTCCCCTCTTAGACCTTGCTATCTATAGGGCAGATGATATTAAGGTCATCTGTTTCTGTGGCCCACGGTTAAGGAGGATTTCATGTGGCTGTCACAGTGACCAACAGATCAACCGATTTTACTTTTCCCCAACTATTGTCAAGTACCCACTGGAGCTGGGTGGACTCAGAGGTGCCCTAAAGATTCCAAAATTTAAAATCGCAGTCTCCACAAAGGTTCAAACCAGGAGCGGACTGGATATCAAAATCGGCCCGGGCATCACCATATAAACAGGCCCACAAATGGCATGTCATATATTTTGGGGGGGGGGGGGATTTTTACCCCACTCCGCAATTTATATATGTATGTATGTATATATATATATATTAGTATGTGTGTGTATGTAATTAATCTTCATTACATCCTGATCTTTCATTCTTTCAAACGTTTTTTTACCCTAGAATACTCTCTTCCTATAATTAGTGGAAAGACAGTACACACCGCCAAATGGCAGCTAAGGAGTCCGAGTGAGCTCCCCCCAGTGGTGTCCGGGGCAAAGCCCTGGAACCAAGCATTATTTTTGTTATTTTAAGCTTTACAAATGCATAGTCTGAGGTATCTACAGTGCAATTAGCCTGATAATCTTCAGCTAAAACCAAATCTGCTATTCAATGGAGTCTAGCAACTGGTAGAAAATCGTAACAGTAGTTTTGCTTTAGCTTTGTATTGAAGGGGGAATGGAAATCACAAAACCCCTTTTGGCAACGCTCGTGAAATTTGGTGACTGTAGTTTAATTTGGCTGCACTGGGGCAGTAAGTTAAGTTTCCCTTTCAGGCATTGAGGTCTGAGGCAAGTTATGGTTTGAAGACCCTCCCCTCCCAGCTACGCCGATGTGTTATATTATAGGTGTAAGCCTAATTCTCTACAAAATATATAAAGTTTGATAACGCATCGAAAACTGGAGGGATGCATTCGTAGAATTACATATTTATACATGTATGTAGTCTGAAAACTATAAAGAATACAATAGCAGCCTAATGAGTTTGAAGCTTTTTGGTATTACTTATAGATTACAGAAGTTTCTTTAAAAAAATAAGATTGTTACGTCTTACGCATTTCATGTATGTGTCAGTCTAGTCATGCATGTTGATCTGTGACTTAAAATATGTTAAATCATTGGTTTTCCTAGCTGACTCAGGCAACCCATTCCATTAAAAGATAAAAAAAGAGAAAGCAGAACGGTTAGAGAGGCACTTACTTAATGTGAAAAGCTCTTGCTTCCTCCTAGTACATTCTCAAAAACGCTATTTGTATATGAATATACCATGACCCATTATTTAAAATATAAATCTCCTTTAATTAAATATCGGATGTGACTGCGCTATATAAATTATTGTAATTATTGCAATCATTTTCATCATTAATGACTTCATACTAAGCATAAGTTTGCCATTAATTATAATAGTAATAGTATAAAAATTGATTTAGATCTAGATTTATTTTTTAATTAAATAATTTTTGTAAGCCTTAAGTGTAGTATTTTTAGATCTATGTTATTAAAAATAAACACAAAGAAACTTACTTTTTCTTTTCAAATCGCAAAAAGTAGAGCTTTATACCCATATTGAGTTGTGAATAACTTGGGTGGTTTGCAATGTCGCGGCTGTGTGTATGTGTTAAAGTTAATTTCTATTAAGTATTGTTTAAGAGCTCATTGTCGCGCCTCTTTGCTGCGTTATATCAATGTTTTCTAACTTAACCTCTCTCATCCCTCTTTTTGGTTAAATTTCATTGGAACCATTAAAAGACGGGTGAGGGAAGGAGCAAAAAAAAAATGGGAGTGCCATCAAAGGCCCATGCCGCTCATGCATTAAGGAAAGTACGGTCTAACGTTTTGCAAATGATAATACATACTGTGTATATTGTTTTTATTATATTCTTGTTGAATTTCAAACAAAATAAATTGTAATAAGAATTTTAAAAAACAATAAGAAAACGTGTTCGGGCCTTTGTGTCTCGCTGCTGTCACTTTTTTTTTTTAAGCTGTCTGCATTGAATTTTTTTTTCTTTGGTCGCGACCAGACCGGCCCATTTGGTACCGGCCCACCGGGCATTTGCCCATATAGCCAGTCCGCCCCTGGTTCAAACCCCTCACACACACACCATTAAACAGCCCTTTAGAAATGGTGTGTGGATACTTACATGCTTTTTGGGGGGGGGGGGAGGCAATCTCTTCAATCAATAACAATGCTATGGACTTGGTCCTTAGGCATCCCAATGGGGGTCTTGCTTTTGCTACCCTATTCACCTAAACATGTCCTCTCATGACCGTTTTCATCTGGGTTACACATTGAGGCTGTGAAACATCCCCCAGGACTTTCAAGAATGAAATGATATATAACATGATTCTTTTAATATAATCTCACTGGAATATTATTTATTACAGGATGCTTGGGTAGCTTTTCATAATGACAAAGAGAAAGTTACCAAGTACTTGAATGCACTCTACATTGGGGATCTTATAGATCCTCCATTGGTAAAGAAACATTTCATTTTTAATATTTAATGTATATGTTTAAGATTATAAAAATGCAATTGAAAAACATTTGTACCTATTATAATATATTTATTATTATTTATAATAAATATTATTAACATATACACATTCATAACTTATGAATCTTGGTTACTAGAGAAAATTGGGTGATTGGATTGATTGACTTGCTAAATCAGTAGTACCATTTTTAAATTCTAATGGTAGATTAAAGATTTACAAAAGGTAAAAATGATTAGTGGTTGCATAGGCCGAAACATAGCCTATCTAGTACAATGGAGAAAGATTAGTGTTTACCCCCAATATGATCAAACAAAAAAAAAATACATTTTTGTTTATTAATAATTTAATGTAATATAAGCCCCTAAATCTTTAGCTATTTCTTTTGTAATGTTTTTTGTTTGTTTCCTGTTGCTTTTTTTAAATTATTGCTCAGTACAACATTTGACTGCTTGTTGTACATACTGAGTTTTTTTTTTGCTTTATTCATATCTTACTAGCTTTGTATCAAGGTTTCTTTTGTTTTCAGACAAGTTTAAAGGAAGATTTCCGAAGCTTAAGAAAGCTGGTCGAAGATAATGGATGGTTAAAACCAGAGCCTTTGTTCTTTATATGCCACTTCTTGCATGTTGTCCTCTTTGAGGCTGCAGCTGTTTGCTTGTTGCGGTACTTTGGCACTAGCTGGCCAATGGTGCTGTTAGCAGTGCTTTTCATGACAATCTCACAGGTAGGTCTTAGAAATGGTTATAAAATATTAAGATCCTTTGAGACTAAGAGGGAGAAAGTTCTCACCTTCACCTACCCCTTTGTCACGTATCAATTTAAATAAACCTAATCTAGGGTAAAATAAACTTAGTATATTTATGTACAGTACGGAAAAACCTCACATGCAAGTGTCAAGAAATACCCATGATGCCATCACATCTGGTGATAGCTTGACATCTGGAACAGGGTATTTGGATTGGCTAAAGCAAGCATCTAGGGCGGGGTTATGAAGATGATTTGGAAGAAAGCGAGATTTATATTTAGTTGTGGAGGAAATTTCATAGAGATAAGACGAATTTGAGTTTTGAGCTGTAACTTGAAGTGGCAAATCTTGTATATTATTAGATTTAGTATTAATCTAAATATATTTTGTTATTGAGCTTTGAAAGAAGATTTTCATCTGATACAGTTTTATTTCTGTACATACTGTGTTTGTGATTCCAAGTTTTGAATTAAAGTTCTGTATTTGACTTAAAGGATCTTCATTTATTGAATCTCTAAGACATATTTAGATCTAGAGATATATCTACAGAATCCCCGGCACATCACAGTAACAAATACCCAATGGGGCACCTCAAATACCCAATGGGGCACCTCAAATACCCAATGTAACAAGGATTTTCAGAATTATTGGAGTAAAGTGAAGTTCCCTTTCAGACCTGGTCTATAGGGCAGATGATGTAAAGGTCATCTGTTTCTGTGGCCTACGGTTAACAAGGGTGTCATGTGGCCAGCACAACGACTAACTTCCTTTACTTTTCCACAGCTAATGTCAGGTACCCATTAGAGCTGGGTGGACTCAGAGAGGAGTCCAAAGATCCCAAAATTAAAAATCCCAGTCTTCACTAGGATTCAAACCCGGGATCCTATGTTTGGAAGCCAAGCACTTTACCGCTCAGCCTCCAGAATTGTTGGAGAATGAACAGAAATCCTCTTTTAAAATTTATATACTTGATAACCCAAATTGAAAACATACAATGAATAAATACATTAATCCAAGTAGGAATATGCAATATAAAATAACAAATCCTAACTTACAGAAATAGATTCAGTATGAAGTTCAAAATTTGAGGACCATCTAAAGTAAGTTTTCTCCTCTACATATACTTTTCTAAACCAAATTAGAACTAGAAAGTCCTGCATAACTAAATTATAGCTTTTATATACCGCTGCCTTCATGCTTATAGCATGCTCAGAGCGCTATGGTCCAATCTCGTTTGTGGACCAGTGGGGGGAAGGGTATCTGGGAGAAGCTTTTTCCGTGCTGCCTCTAGGCGCTCTGTAAACACAACTCTGCTCGATTCGGGTGTCAAACCTCGAGCCCCCTTCATAGGTAGCCAAGTTAAGTTCAAGTGTACTTAGCCTCTCGACCCCGCTTCCCATGTTCTAGAAACAAATTAAATTTTGATTTTTAATTGCCTCCCCTGATTTATTAAGCCTTTTTAGTAGACACATGAAGTATCCAGCATCAAATGTGCGAAAAACATCATTTTACATTCCCTGGCAGCATTGACATATTTTATTATAACATTATTTTATATAACAGTAATATTTTATCTAGGTTTTTTTTGACAGCCCTTTATGTAGAAACTTTAGGATTTGTTAAAGCAAAAAAAAATTAGCATCTGGCAAATGCCTAACAGACACTAATCTTCAATTATGTTTGCTTATAATTTACCACCAGGCTCAAGCTGGCTGGACACAGCATGACTATGGTCATCACAGTGTATTCCCAGACATGAAGAGGTCACATATCTTTCATCACCTGACAGTTGGCTTTATGAAGGTAACTGCATGAGTGCTTCAGCTCACAGTTTTGTTGAGCTTGTCCTAGCTTAATGAACGTGATGCTGACATAACAAATCATTTATCAAGAAAGTCAAATTCAAGAAAATATCAAATCTTATTTTTTTAAAAATCTTACTAAAAACATAGGGGGAAAAAAAAAAAGCCAAAGCCTTGCTAAGACTTATATCATTAGGCTTAAATGAAAGCCAGAATGATAAAAATTTTATATGTTTCCTCTTAATAACAAGAATTAAATGTTCACCCTGATCAGTCTCTCACAAATTGTGTTTTGTTTATATTCATGTGTTATGGCACGATAAGTAATTAATTATTTGTTTCGGAAATAGGGGAAGTTTTTACTTAGTGACAATGACGATACAAGTCTAGTAAAACAAGGATAGTGTTTTAGAGACAACAAAATAGAAGTCGACATAAGCAAACATACTTTCAGGGCAATGTAGAAATAAGTAGCATTTTATAAACGTTAGCTGACATTAGACAGTTTCCTTCACTGCAATTAAAAATTGTTTGACATTCAGTATCATCATCGCCGACTTCTATTCTTTGTTCGGCCTTTCGCCTGTGTTATTGAATTACATACTGTATTACCTCCATTTGGTTTATTTACATCAGACACTGCGGGAGCGCCTTACACATGGTATTCAAAATTTAGAGTTTTTCTCTACCCCGGGTGTTAAAACGTGGACCATGATCAGCACAAGTTGATGAGATCCTAACCCAAGCTCTTAACCACTCAGCCATCACACCCTTAGCGTTAACTTTGAGATATATTAAATACATGTCAGCTAAGCAATTTGTTTAACTGAAATAATGATAATGTACTTATTAAAAAAAAACTATTTTTTTAACAATCTTTGAATCTTTCCTACTTGCAGGGTGCCTCATCCCATTGGTGGAATTTTCGCCACTTTCAGCATCATGCCAAGCCTAACATCATAAGAAAAGATCCTGACATTGAGGTTGCCTATTTATTTCTAATAGGAGATAAGCTTCCCGTAGAGTTTGGCAAGAAGAAGAAAGGATTCATGCCTTATCAATGGCAGCATAGATATTTTTTTCTGGGTAACTACAATTTGGAGTTTTCTCAATATTTTGTACAGTTGTAAGCTCTTAAATCAGAGTTTGGGAATTATATGTCATGTGTTATACACAAATTATCTATTAAATCTTTCATCAGTATGCTGCTTATAACCCCATGACAAGCAGTCCGCTTTCTGGCCTTCACATCAAGCTCAGGCTCGGTGAAACTGTTAACAATGACAGGATAAAAGGCACAGAGACCAGAAAGCTTCCAGACAGCTAGGAGAAGGAAATTCTCCACTGCCTTGTGACTAAACCTAAACATGGAAAATGCTTTGGGAGTCAACTCTTAAGGAAAATGAGAACCCTTTGACAGATTTCAATACAGTGCTATATAAATTCTGTATATTGGCCAACCGCAACATCAACTATACAGAAATAATGATATATCAAACAGAGCCTAGTATTTAGTATAGCAAGTTATTGTTTTCTAATGAAGTAAAATGATTTATTTGTCTAGGTATTACATTAATAGCATTGTTCATTTTGTTTTTAACTGCATCAACCAGGCTAAAAATTTATCTTAAACATGAACATTTAACTCATTAGGTTTTAAAGACAACTTTCTAAATATCATTTTTGTCAAGTTGTAATAATAATTGTATATAATTATAATATATAATAATATAGTTTATGATTTTTCGTGTTCAAAATAATTCATGCATCTGCTATTGTTTGTTTTTTTCCATTTCTTCTAGTGGGACCTCCATTGCTACTTCCTCTGTACTTCCATTTTGAAATTCTTTATTTCTGTATCAAAAGAAGAGACTGGCTGGTAAATAACTTTTGCATTTTCTTTTTATGGTTTAAAAACCTATCAAGATCTTTGAAGTTAAATTTGTAAACCATGGAATCTTTTCTTAAGTTGTTTTTTTAAACCTATTAATAACACAATTTAATAAATGTACACCTTAAATTTAAATATATTGCAGTGGTGGTCCTTAAAATGTAACTGGGATGAACGTAAGCATTAGAGATGGGAAAGGAACCGAATGATAAGCTGAACTTGAACCTTACTTATGACTGAACCAAACCTAAACTTTAAAACTGACCAGTACAAACCAAACTAAACAAACTATGCCTTTACTCTTAATGAAATGAATAAAGATTTGAAAATAGCTAATTTTGCAATTTGCACTTCCCTAAAAAACATTTCATATCACATTTCATATGACATACACATCAATTATTGCCTTGAAAGCAAGTGTACTGGATTATTTGAGTTTACTAAATCTAAAAATAGCGTAGTTGTAAAAGCAAAGACAAACTGAAAATCTTAAAATTCTTCTTCCTGGGACTATGATGTTACTTGTTACTGATAATGGAAGTAAGATACAAAGTTCTCTTAGCGTAACAATGTTAGAATCAGCTGTGCAGGTCATCATCGAAACGTAGCTGTTGAAATAGCTAAAAAATTCCCTTGTGCTGATTTAGTTCATGATATGATCAAGATACTTCAAGCATAGGGAAAAAAATTAGGAACTAGAACACACTCTTAATTTTAAATGTTGTTTGTTACTAGCAGACTTTAGGACGGTGGTGACTCATTTGTTTAATATGGACATTATTGACACAAGGCATGATCTTGAAAAATACTTGGCACTGCTTTTGACTTACTGCAATGCTTTGCCCATTTGAAAAGAGAATGATTTTCAAACTTCCCAATGGGATCAATTGTTAAAACTTTGTTGACTGTTCCAGCAGCGAGTACTGCCAGTGAAAGGATACTTTCAGTATGTGGAGCGCTAGTGAGCAATCTTAGGGCTAGTCTAAACCCCCAAACATGAGAAATCCTGACATTTCTAAAATACATTATGCAGCTCTGATTGTTAAACTGACAGTCGGCTACAACATCTTTGTTCAACGTCATATCATTAGTCATCATATTTACTGCTTCGATGAATTGTGTACTTTGAATGCAACAATTTGTAATTTGAATGTTTGAAGTTGCAATAGCTAGTACATGCCACATTATTTGTGTTTATCCTGATTTATGTAAATTTCAAATTCGTTTTATCTAATAAATTGAATTGAGCCTTATTACATGCACTAAGTTAAGCTTTTACATAATTTCATAAAAATCAAACTTAACTCGCACTTTAGATCTGAGTTAACTGAACCCAAACAATAGTCATTATCAAACTGACTGAATTTGAACTTAAATCTAACCAAACTTGAACTTCATAAGATGGGTTCAAGTTCCATCTCTAGTGAGTATATAGTCAAGTGCTAAAAGTTCAAATATCCACCTTATTAAAATCACTTGACCATATCCCTCACAGTTTCTGTTTTAGTTAAGGCTTGTCAGCTTCAAAAATAATTTTTTTCTTTCTATTTATAGGATTTGGCATTGTCCATTGGATTCTTCCTTCGCTTCTTCTATTTGTTTACACCATTCTTTGGAGGCTGGGGAACATTTTCTTTCTACATGGGCATTAGGTCAGTGTAAGATATTTGCTTCTTCACGCTAATATGATTTTAAATAGTCCACATGCATTTTTACAACAAATGTTCTTTAACAATCTGTCTGTTGTAATCATGTGATTTTGATATTGAATAGGTTGTTTAAGCATGTATTCCTTTAAAAAATCCATCAAACTTTGAACATTGTTTTAAACATTTGCTAACAGTAACCTAGCAGAGAAACAGAAATGGTGGGGATTTGTGGCAGAGAGGCTAAGTATGCTTGAGCTTTGCTTGGATACTTATGCGGGGGGGGGGGGGGGGGGCTCTTTTTGACACTTGACTCGAGCAGAGTTGTGTTTACTGAGCGCCTAAAGGTAGCATGGAAAAACCTTCTCCCAGATTCCTCTCCCCCCCACTGGTCCACAAATGAGATTTGAACATAGTGCTCTGAGCATGAAAGTTGCGCTTTATAAAAGCCATAAAAAAATTATGGTTGTTCTTGTTTTTCTTGAATGTATACATTTGTTAGTTGGTTTATCCTTAAACTTAGGGCCTTAACATCCCCAGGTTTGTGGAGAGCCACTGGTTTACTTGGGTAACACAGATGAGCCACCTGCCCAATGTTGTGGACAGAGACAGCAAAGACATGGACTGGTTCAGCCTGCAACTCCGGTCGTCTTGCAACGTCCACCAAAGCTGGTTCAACGACTGGTTTACAGGCCACCTCAACTACCAGATAGAGCACCAGTAAGTTTGCCAGTTAGGGCTTACTTTGCACAGAGTAGAGATAAGAATTGATAATAGTGTGAAAAATTTCTGAGCTTAATTACATCGATTCACAGCTTATTCCCTACAATGCCTAGATGTAATTTCCACAAAGTGGCACCACTTGTTCAGTCCTTATGCAAAAAACATGGCATCGAGTATTGCAGCAAAACACTTTTTACAGCGTGTGCAGATATTGTGAGGTAAGATCTACGTTATAAGGTTTTTGTTGTAGATTGAATCAATTATTATTTAGAGGATAACCAAACTTGCTAACTGTGTTGAGAAGCTAGATCTTGACGGGAAATGTTTCCAAAAAATTGAAACCTCTCATTTAAATTGAAGCTCCAAGTGTATTTGTTTTGTAAACCTTTTTCATGACAATTTTAGCAATATTTTCAGTCAGTATTAATTTTTATTTGGTTTGATCTTTTGTTTTCAGTATGCTTAAAAAGTCTGGCCAACTGTGGTACGATGCCTACAATGAATAGCAGCAGTCATTGATCAGCTCAGTCATTTGTTCCCAAGTCTTATCACCTCTTTAAACCCTGCTTCATTTATTAACAGTATTGATACCGCTAGCCTTTAGGGGTAGAATGTATATTGTGGTTTGTTTTTGCTTTGCACGGGTAGAACAGTAGCTAATCAAAAAGTACTTAATGTGATGGTTTTGTTTTTTTGGTCTTTATTTGAATACACTCAATCCTAAATAGTGTATGTTTTAAAAGATTTGCCACTAAGAAAGCACACATTTCACATCTTAAATACTCTTGACAGAACTCTTAAAAAATTTAGTGGCACACAAAAAATGTCTGTCAAGCTCTTGGGTACCGTATTACATGACTTTAAAAAATGTATTTCCTAGTTGGCATCAGATTTAACTGCCAAGTTCTATGCTATTTGAAATGTATTTCCTGTATGGCATCACAGATTTCACTTTAATCTATTTTCTAGTTGGCTTCAAAGCTTCAGACACCAAAACGCTCAGCTCAATGTACAGGCAGGGATTAAATTACTCATTTTGTTTTTACAAATGTTTTTTGACAGTCATTGTCAAATGAGACGAATGTGTGGCATAGTGAATTTTTTGTTATATCATTTTTTTTTAAATATCTAAATGGTCAAAGGTTAACATTGTTATTCGCCAAAATATCTAGCACGGCAGTCCAGTTAAACCTAGTTAAATCAAGCCTCACTGGCCTGATTCAATTTTGTTACAATACTCAGTCTTACTTAAAATCAATTCATTGTAACTTGTTTCTGCTGGAATGAGAAAAAAAGCTTCGAGGATTTGAGAATAGCTCACATTTAGATGATTTACTGTATTAATTTATTGTGATACTAGTTTTACAAATCATGTTGATGTTGTTAATTGATTTTTGTTAGAGAAAAAACACACATTTATGAAGTCCTATTTCAGACAAAGAAATAAATATTTCATCAGTATTGATATACTTGGCATGTGAGTCTACTTGTTTATTTATGTATTTTTTTACATCTCCTTATTAGCTTTGCCATTTTAAATTGATTTTTAAAGATGTATCTTTATTTATTTATTGTTATAGATATACATTGCTACTTAGCTCATTACTTGTGTCAATAATTTTGACTAATCTTTTTTTCAAGTATGGCGTGGCAGGCTTTTAGCACATTTATCACTGTGTGCTGTATGTAATATTTGATTCAGACAATCACTAGCAATACATTTGTTTGCATTAGATATGTAAGTGTTTACAAGTAGTATTTGATTTGATAAATCTCACAAGATTGTTTTCTGTAATTTCTTACACAGCCAGATCTCATAGTCGCTGATTCTCAATACAGACCGTAACACTTTGTGCATGCTTCACCTTTGAGATCATTTTGTTCCACATTTTGAGATAACCTTTGGATGCA
Source organism: Biomphalaria pfeifferi (assembly GCA_030265305.1). Taxonomy (NCBI): domain Eukaryota; kingdom Metazoa; phylum Mollusca; class Gastropoda; family Planorbidae; genus Biomphalaria; species Biomphalaria pfeifferi. The sequence continues at coordinate 499,472 of JASAOG010000258.1, forward strand.
CTAATTGAATTTTAGGTAACCTTGACCTTCTAAAGTTGGAAAGAGGGGATTGTGGGAAAAGCTCAATTTTTTTTAAAGATTACAAATAAATTTTAAACTCAAATTTTCAAGTCATGCATCATTCGATGTCAAAGTCTTTACATTGTCTACAGGGTAATCATTTCAATGTGTGTTTTTATGTCAACTTAATGCATTTTGTGAACAAACTCAATCTTACTTGCACAAATATAATTTTTTAATTAATTACCCATTTTTTGTCATTGGGTTGTTTTCTTTTGTGTTTACAGTATGCAAAGTCTACAGAGAAATAGAATAATTCAGAAATTACAATCACAAAAATGTTTTCACTTTAAAATGTCATTTCTATGAAGAGAAGAACATATTAAAATACTATTCTATTTCATTAAACTAGCAAGAGACCGTTGAGAGTGGGGTGTTTTTGTCGAGGCCCTATGTTCTATGAGGAACCCAAAGCAAAAGATGATGATTCTATTTCATTATGTAGTAAGTTTGCCCCCCTTTTTACAAAGCATACATAAACTCTGTCTGGCATAAAGTGTGTACATTTAGTTCTCTCACACCCAGTCTCCAATCAATTTGAAACTGTGTACAATTACATAGACAAGACATGAATCAATAACAAAAAAAAGGTAACCAAAAAGAATTAATTACTGGTAATTAATTATTTTGTTTAATAGCAACAAAGGAAACTATTCCTTCAGTATTCACAAGTATGGCTAAATTTGTTAAATTTAGTCCACTGAAATGATTATTAAGGCAATTTCTCCTTCATGTATTCTCCTATCAAGTTGATACTTTAAACAATTATTTACTTTATGTAACAAAACATGAATCAATAAACAAAAATACTAAATTACTCAAGTAAATTAATTATTGGTAATTAACTTTTTTTTAAATATTTTTTTTCGTTTGCTTTAAAGATAAAATGTTGACTTTAATTATAAGCCTTTAACTTCTGTACTCTTAATGATTTCTCATATTTTACTTATCAGTAAAATATTGAGATATTATGTTCGGTATACTATAAATATAGGCATCAGAAAAATAATAAATCACTTTCAGATTGTTACTCTCTTGGGCCAATCAATTGTACACCTATTTAAAGTATGGAGCATAACTGATATCAGTCAATATAATATAAAACAGAAAGTAAGGTGTATATATGTGTCCTAATAAAATTAAAACCACTTGACCAATCTTGCATAAATGTTCCTTAGATCATGGCAGAGACTGTACTGTATGTTTAATGTCCCTCCCACAACTGGAGGGTCCTATAAATACCTTATTGTATCTCTATAAAAAGACGAAACCTTTTAACAAATCGGGTAAATCCGTTTTTACAGTATTTTATATTGGATATGAATATGTTGGCTGAACTATCGTAAACCCATTTTCACACTCTACTTTTATTTTCCTGGTAAAATATATTTTGAACATTCTCCACATTTCACATACATATAAATCTAATCCAGTTAATCAGTAATACCCAAACTAAGACCACCAGGCGACAGGTCTTTATCCAGCTTGTTTACTCATAAAATTACAAAGACAAAACAATTATACAGCCACTTTTTAATGCTATGATTTTGTGTTAGTGCTGGGTCTGAATTGGTTTGTCAACTGTACAGCTTTCTTCAATGGAAAACAAAACAAACAAAAAACTAGTATAAAAAATAATTTTATTTCAATTTTCACAACTGAGATTGTCAGCTTCAAATGATGGTACTTTTATAAAAGTGCAAAATAAAAGAACATAGCGGTTTGAAAAGATAAAATAAAGAGGGTCAAAGGCAGCGATAGTATAAAAATCAGCATCTCCGGCCACTATGAGAGTACTCCTACATCCAGACATCTTGTAACAGCAGACTATCTTTACACTTGTTAAAACTGAGTAATGTATCAAGCAATAGTTTGTTTTTATCCAGCGTACATTAGTAGTACTCACTTCATGTAATAATATATGCATTCAAAGTGTTTCCAGTCAACTTTAGACTTTACTGTCAATATAAATCTATATTCTTTAGACTTGCCTAATGATATTACATAACAGCCTGCAAATCTGTTCATTAAAATGTTTTAAGATAAAAAAAACAACTGATAGTGCCAATATTTTAAAACCATATACAAAAAATTTACAAGAAGCAAAATCAAAGTAAAATGTCATTGAGTATTAGATAAGTGTCAGTAGCTTGAAATTAAATAATTAATAATAAAAGCTAAAAATTAAATGAATTCAGCCAAGGGGAGACACTAGCACCACATATGACTCAAGTTATTAAGTAAGAAGATTAATAGATTATCTACACATATGATTAGCACTAGATTGGTTTACCCTATACCACCAGACTCCTAATTTGCATTTATAAAAGTAATCAGACTAGAACTTTTAAAGCCTCTAGTCCTTGAACAAAAAATATTGCACACACAAAGCTAAAATGTGGCCAGAGTGCAATTGGTTGCATTTCAATGTGCACCTCTTCTCAGTGTTACATAATGATGTCGGAAACTCTGAGCCCCACAAACAAAAATAATACAAATATTTCAGTTTAAAACAAACTTGATCTTTGCTTCATGTCAAGACACATGTAAAAAAACAACAGACAATCTAATTGTAGATTCTTTCAAATATAACCAAAAGGATTTTGGCATCTTTTCATTTAACCTACTATTAATACCGGTATTAGGTATATTTTTGTTTAACTTCAAGGAGACATGCTGACTAGGCTACACGTTTGCATAGTATTTTTTGCATACCCTACCCCCTGGCATTGATAGTACACTAGAATTAAATTGTATCAACATAATAAACTTGTTACATACTTGATCAATAATAAATATCAGGCGCCCATTGAAAAATAAGAATTTAGTTTAAATATAATTACACTAAAAAAAAAAGGGACTAATTGCAGACATTTACATTCCTCAAAAACAATGTTAGAAATTTTAGGAATAAACTTTATTATATATTTTTAATGATGTTTTCTATAGTCTAAACCCATGAAGTCACTAGTTCTGATACCGGTATAGTCATGTACACCTGTGATGCCCAACCATCTTTAGCCTGGTGGAAATAAACATTTCTATAGACATAGACAAGGAGCCAGAAATGGCCCACAGGCCATGATTTAATACTATACAACAATAGTAGATAACCACTACATCCTTATTCAAAGATGTACAAGCAATGTCATTTTTTTAAAAATAGTTTCAGTATGTTGATGAGGCGATCTAAAGGCCAGCACATTTACTAGATCACTATTTATTCCAGCTCACTTCTTCAACAGAGCTGGGCAAACAGAAATTAGACATCTATCTTATAAAAATTCAAACAGATTAATGCCAACTTTTTTCAACTTAACTTGTTGGACAAAAAAAAAAAAAAAAAAAAAAAATTAAAAATTTGTTGACTATGGACAAAAATTGTTAAAAAAAAAAAAAAAAAAAAAAAAAATTTTTTAATTTTATTTAATTTATTGAAAATGTTAATTATTTTTTTAACTAACTAAAAAAAGAAACAAACAAAAAAAAACAATTGTGTGGAGAAAAAAAATTATTAGACTATCAGCCATTTCACAGCAATATATATGCATGATTTTTTTTTTCCAAACCATTAAAGAGTGTACAAATGATATTTTCTGATTAATCAAATATATCACCCCAAAAAAATTATTTATACAAACTGAGACAATACAATTCAAGAGCTAAAAACAAATGGCAGTTGTTGTGGCAGACATATAAATATACAACCTAATTATAGATTATGATCTCTAATCAAGCACCAAGTATAGTTTTCATCAAACTGTTGACTACTTTTAATGATTCATCTTCAACAATGACAATGTCAAATTTGTCCATGTAGTGGTCAAGGTTCTCAGCAACCTGAAAATAATACAACCATCCGAAAAATGTGTTCAACATCCAACAGTACATTTGAATGAGAGGCCAAGATAGTGAGGGACAGAGAGATTGCGAGAGGAGCAGAATAGAATAAATAGGTCAAGTATAGGGTCAGTCTTAATAGAGATTAAGTTCAGTGAAAAGAAAATTAGCAAACAAATATTATTTCATACAATCCTAACTTACACTAGAGAGAGTTACAGTTTCATACAATCCTAACTCTCAATCAAGAGAGCTACAGTTTCTTAGAATCCTGACTTAAAATGGACAGAGGACTACACTTAAATTCCTATAATGATTCTTTGGTATGGATTGGTCTTTCTATTCCACTAATACAACTCTTTTATATTTTGAAATCCCAAATTTAATTTTAGCTTCTATCAGGGAAAGAAATGGATATGAATATAGCTAATAGACTGAATACAAGGTTGATAAAACTGAGGCACCATTAAGGATTTGTCTGTATAGGAGAAAGAGCCTCATTATTATTATCATTGCTTTTGTATAGCCTGTCTTCCAGGCTCCAATAGCATGCTCAATGCACTCTAGCCAAATCTCTTTGTTGGGGCTAGGGGGGGAGAAGAAAATGGAAGAAAGTTTCTTAGATGCCTATTGCCTATATATTCTTAATCTACTTTCACACTAAAAATGAGATATTATATTTATAAGCTCATCTTATCAACTATAGGATCAAACATGGCTATCCTCACAAGCAATGTCACCTTCTCTCTTTCTATAACATAATGCCCTTCTACTCTTTTTCTGGGACTCCCTGAAGCAAATTGTTTTTTTGTTTTTTTTTAGATTAATCCATTAGCTCTTTCTGCAGTCGAAAACTTTTTTTTTTTTGTTTTTGTACTAAACCATTGTAGAACATTTCTAAAATTCCCATTTTCAATATACTTGCTTTAAATTTTTTAAATAAAAGATTTCTTCTAGTATCGTTGCAAGCCTGATTATAAATCATTGTGGAGATTATCAATTCTATTTTAGTAAAATCGGGAAGATTTTTATTGCTTAAATAATTTTTCAATAGGCCCATAGCCCCAGTGTATAAACTTCCACCTGGGATAATGAGTTGATTTTTTAAGCTTTTCTATATTCTAAAGGTTTAAAAGTATATAGTTTTTTTAACTAGACATATCATTCTATTTTTTTTTATTAATTAGTATTAGATCTTAAATTTCATTATTTTTTCAAAATATTTATTTTTTAGGATTTTTTAAAATTCAGGGTTATTCATCTTTGCCTGTGAAGGGTTTTTCCTAACTAGAAATAGGAGCTATTGAGCTTTCAATTAGTTATTAGACTAATTTTCTTTGAGTAAAGTCTCTTTGCTCCATCATGAATTCATATTGTGTGCCAAACTATTATGGTTCACTATGCTGTGTTCTAACCCTGAATCTCTTTTGAGTTCCTATCTTCTACTCTAGATCTCATGTCATACCTTGAAGTTGAGAAAGCCAATCTTCAGCATGCACAGTACATGATCAGCACCTTCAGCCATGCGGAGGTCACCAATGGAGTCCCCCATCAGCAGGAGGTTCTCCCTGTGCCTGATGTTGAAGAAGTAATCACTGGAGTGAATAGCATTCTCATTCTTGTTGAAAGTATGGATCAGCTCATTCTCAAAGCCAACTATCACACCCTGAAACAGAGACAGTGTGGACAATTCTAATGTTTAGTTGCTATCACACCCTGAAACAGAGACAGTGAGGACAATTCTAAGAGGTGTTCAGTTGCTGTCGCACCCTGAAACAGAGACAGTGTGGACAATGGTACCTAAGGTAGCCTCTGACAACCAGTCCAAATCCTTGTCTTCGAGCGCAGTTGGTATACTGAGCCCAATGAAATTGTTATCACAGACAGAAAGGGCAAAGGCAAGCAACTGGCACCTAAATCAGTAAGCTTCAAGTAGGAGGATCTCATTAGCTTTGGCTGGCTAACCAGAGAAGGAAAACTTAGATTCCAAACATTTACTGCCTTGCAGCTATGCCCAAACAAAGAGAAAGGTTCCAAAAGAAAACCCTGAGAAAAAAATCAGAAGCTAGCATCCCTTTAGCAGCTTGTGGCACACACCTGGCAGAACCTAAGACACTACAGATCCCAAACTTTATCCTATATTAGCTGTTTCAATGTATGATGCGTGGAGATGGGTGGAACTGCTGTAAGGTAACATTTATTTTGTCAACAACAGACTAATTGACAATGAACAGAGTAAATTTGTAGTTCGAGACACTAACTATATGCTTTCTGAGACCATTCACTACCCTACTTTGGTCTCATCTGTTAACTGTTGACCAAGTTTCTACTTTTTCTGACTACTTTTTCCCTTGTGAAGAGTATCTTAAATTCATGCTTACTTTTGACACAGGGAAGCCTGCTGAATGAAAAAATAAAGGGTCTACCTGTTCATCAAATTTGAGAAAATTGGAAACAATCTTCATGTTTTCAGGGTAGAAGTTTGCCTGTTGAGTAATGGCAAGATGGATGATGTCTCCAATACCTGCAGAGAAGATCAAAATCGGGATGTCCAGGTTGTGCAGCTCATCAAAAAAATCTTTGCAACCATCTCTGAATGATAAAAAAATAATAATTACGAGAAAAATAAATTCAATTAAGTAAAGCTTTATGATCTGTCAGGGCTCAGGATGTTCCCTCAATCCTTCATTGCTCCACCCCACTGTAGACAATGCAACCACCATCACGATACTGTCAATTATATCCTTATGGGGGATAAAAATAGAAACATTTATTATAGGAAATTGCTGAATTAAAAATGGTCAATACCATCTCATAAATATAATTGTCAAAAGAAAGTGAGGTTCTAGGAACTTTTGAATTAAATATTATCCATTCAGCATCAAATGAGACCAAACTATTGAACAGCAACCAACAACCAGAGGCAGTTATTTTTCTTACCTTATGCGAGCATTTGAGTTAGCTACGATGTTTGTCAGAGCTTCCCTGGACAGCTTACAGGAAACTAATAGTTCATGACCTTTGGTCCACCTATAAAGCGAGAGCATGTATTTGTTAATTTTCCATGTAACAAAGAAACTATAAATTAATAAAACACTTTCAATATAAATTATTTAGCTTCAATATCTAAAGACAAAAACAAGGTTACAAAGACAGTTTGTGAGGAAACAAACTCAAAATCGGCCCCCAAAGTGGTCCACCCAGGAAGGTAAAAAGGCAGTTTTCAATATTTTCAGAAAGAATATCAGAATGAAATTCTATTAAAGGCAAATGACAGAGAAGAATAGAGAAAGAATGTTGACAGATCTTGTGTGGTGCCCCTACGGTTCAGCAGACCAAGGGATAGGTGAAAGTGAAGGTAAAGTTAGATGTGAACCCGGCCTGACAGAAGTCTTATAATGATTATCTAACTGATCTAATTGTTTTGTAAAAGGTCAATCTTTTAATCAAAGTCACAAGAAACAAAAGCATTTCCGTTGAAAAAAAAATTTCTTTAATTGTGTTTTGTATTGGTGCTACTGACCATTGCAGTTCATGTGATAATATGAAGAAACTACTTATTAATTGTTGTTTTAAATTATGTTCCTTTTATATGCATATTAAATAGATTTTTTCTCTTTGAAAAAAAATAGTAACCTTTTTTTTGGTAAATCTAGTAGTTACTATGACAGAACTTACATAAGTTAGCAATACATTTGTAAAAAAAAATTCTTTTTTTGACAAAAAATCTAAAACCGTTTACGTAAATGTGTTAAAAATATAGTAAATAGTCATCTCCCTTACTAAATAGCCTCCTGTGTATGTTACTATTAATAGTGAATAGTAGTTAAAATAGTGTATTTTTATGAAAAAAATGCATGCATAGTTGATTTTAAACAATTTTTCACTTTCAGAAAAGAAAAAAGTAGCTGTTGCAACTAAAATATCATGATGTCGGAGTTTCAATATCTTTTCTAGTTTATGAGATCTTAACAGGACGGATGGACGGACAGACATTCCACACAAAACTATTAGCGACTTTTCCCCTTTTGGGGGCAGCTAAAAATAATGACCTATGACTTATGCCGACAATGTTTTGTTTACATTAATGTCTAATTAATGTTGCTGTGAAGACCACAATGACCCCTTCATGTGTAATCCTGGTGCATCGCTGGTATTTCTGGAAGATTTTGTGCCAGGATTTTGGTCTTGAAGAGACTTATTGTAAGGCTAAACTCTTGACAAGCAGATGCCAGAGCATTCACAAGTCTCTGCAATCCTTCTTGCAAATGAGATATGAGTGCTGCATCATCGGCAAACAGCAGTTCCTTAATCAAGATACGCCGTCTCTTCGTTTTGGCTTTAAGGCGTGCCAGGTTAAATAGCATTCTATTGGATCTACTGTGGATATATACTTAATCTTCCAGGGATTTAAAAGCACTGGTGAGTACAACTAAAAAGAAGATGCCAAATAATGCTGGAGCCAGAACAAGTCCTTGTTTTACTCTCCTCTTGATGGAGAATGGCCTAGAGACGGAACTGTCAAACTGTACGGTGCCCTACATATTTTCATGAAAAGCTGACACTTGTTTCCCTAGCTTGTTTGGACAGCCGATTCTCTCTTATACACCAATATTTCACTGCTTTTATAAAGTTTGAATGCTTCAATGCTATTATAAAATTAAATGTTTTATAGCTATAATAAAGATACAATGTCTCACTATTATTATAAAGTTTGAATTTTTCACTGCTAGAATAAACTTTGAATGATTTACTGAATTTTAAAAGTTAGTATGTTTTACTGCTATTATAGAGTTTAAATGTTTCACTGCTATTATAAAGAATGAATTTTTTACTGCTATTATAGAGTTTAAATGTTTCACTGCTATTATAAAGAATGAATTTTTTACTGCTATTATAGTTTAAATGTTTCACTGCTATTATAAAAATTAAATGTTTTACTATGATTAATCAGTTTGAATGTTTCACTGTTAAAATAAAGTTTCAATGTTTCACTGCTATCATAAAGTTTGCATGTTTTATCGCTATTATAAAATTCAATGTTTCACCAATATGAAAAAGTATTAATGCTTCACTGCTTTTATAAGCTAATGTTTTATTCTATTATAAAGTTAGTAAGTTTTATGGAACCAATTATTTTTTTATAAAAGAGTGTGCGTAGGCCTTTAATTCTACACCATGTATAGCATTTCTTGATAACAAACAAACAAAAAATTTAAGTTTAATCAAAGCAGGGTAAAAGTGAAATACATTTGAGAAAAAAATGGATAATTCCCTCTGAATGTGGAAAATAATTACAGAGAGAAAGAGTTAAGTAATCAAAAGCAAATTTCAAGGAAGCACTAAGCAACTATTTTTTGATAAAAAAAGACAACTTTTAGCAAGCCACTTGGATGAGTTTAAACTCACTGCTCAAACTCACTAGAGCTACTTTAGACATTTGTGTTTCTAAGATGGTTTACATGTTTCCAATGTTCCTTCAGAATTGAAGGTAATTTGCGTCCTAGTCTAAACCTCCAGCAGGATGACGGGGACGGCAGCAGGCAGAGCATGAACCCAGGACCATCAATATGTTCAAGCAACAGTCCAGCGCGCATAATGCACAATCAAGCAGCCATCCGATTCTTTGTATAAATGTTTATTATAAAAAAAGAAAATATTTTTAAGAGACTATATTTTCTTTCTTTACAAGGGAGTTACATCCAAATATGTGAACCTTTATTAACATCATCTCATTAATCATTTCACTGCACTCCCTAGTCAGGTCAAGGCCAATTTAGCAAATAATCACAGAATTGTGAGATTACACTTACCATTCAATCATCTTTGGTATTTTTTCTTCAATTGTTAGGCTGTGATCGAATTCTATGGGAAGGTAATGATCTTTTAGCTTCGTGGCCTGAAATAAGCAAATGACTTGCCTTTTAGAAATGACTTTCCAAACATTAAACAACTATACTGTCCTAACTGTCCTAATAAGAGATTTAGAATTGTAGTTCACATGATTCTGAAAGAGGTCTATGCTACTGTGTCCATTAGAGAAGACTTCCTGAAAGGATTTTGGAACTGGTGAGTGTGGTAGCCTAACGGAGCCTGGATCCAGGGATTGACATTGGAGGAGCATATATGTATAAACTTTGAAATGAAATAGAAAGCCTTCATACACTTAAACTATTTCCCCACAAATGACTTAGATAAAAAGACAGTTAAAAACATTTTGAAACCATTCAGTAAGTAACATAGCTACAGTGACTTGATAGTATGAATGAATGGCCTTCAAAAGGGAGTTAAGACTGCTTACTGACATAATGAAAGCACAAGAAAAGTGACTGAGTGAACAAGGGACACAGAGATAGGTTTAAGAAAGTTTTCAAAGGTGGTGTTAGCAATATGTTTGTCCATACTTTTTTTGCTAGAAATTTCTTCAGTAATGAAGATTATTGCGTGCTAGCCCAAACCTCAAGCAGGAGAGTAACCCATAGACCATCTTGACAGTCTAGAGCAAATGCCATATGAATCAAGAAAGGAATCTTTTATCATTACAATTTGCCTAGTTGATCAACATGTTCAACAGTAGCATGCTCAGAGAATTCTTGCCCTATCTCCTTAGTGGACTTTTGGGTAAAAGTTTTCTTGATGCTTTTAGTCGCTGTTATGGCATGATTAGAAATTAGTTGTTTCATAGAAAGAGGAAGTTTTGACTTACAGACAATGACTATACTAGTAAATTTTAGGAAGAATAGCGAAATGTAGACTACTTTTGACGGCTTTATAAGGAGAGGGAGCTTTTTATGGATGTAGAGATGATGTTCTTGTCAGGCTGAACCCCCGGGGACCTTAATTTTGTAAAGCAACATATATAATTCTAAACGCTGACAATTACAAGAACCAAAGACAACTAAATACATCATTGACAAAGTGGTACATTTAATGTCTAACCTCAACTTTGAAATAGTCTGGCATTACTGGGCTCTCTTCCAGCACACCTGGAAACAAAAAAGGCATTGAATGTTATGAATAAAAAGAATATGTGTTATATGAAATGCGTGTGATGAGCATGAGTGTGGACTGGAAGTTGAAACAAACAAGTCATGAAGAGACTGTAGGTTGTCTTGGTAACCCGAAGTTCTATTTAAACCTCTCTTTCTTGTAGGTATTTTTTTTTTTATTTTTTAATGTCTTTTGTAGGTTGTTGTTGTTTCTTTTTGTAAGGTTGATCTTCATTTAACTTTCTATTCTTATTTAATTATTTCATGTGCATTCATTTCACTTTAGCTTTAAAGTGAAAAATACATTTACAGATATACTGTATACAAAATTTCTGTCAGTCTGGATTTCAGCAAATTTCGGAGCAGTTTGTACATTTGTGCATGTCTAAGTTTACAGTTTTATAACATGGCGTAACCACAATTGGTCCTAATGGAAGACACTACATGTACATAACAGGATAACTATTTTTTTTAATGGAAGAAGACATTGCAAGTACACAACATGATAACTATGTGTCCTAATGGAAGTAGACATTGCAAGTACACATGATAACTAAGTGTCCTAATGGAAGACTTTACAAGTACATAAGTACATAACATGAGTACTACTTTAAACAATGCAGACACTACAAATACTTAACAAACCAGTACTATTTTTTATCTCATTATTTCTCCATACTGTGCACTTCTGCTATACAACTTTTTTTTAAACCAAGAAAATATGTTTAATTAACTTCATAAAATCTAAATGTTCTCAAGAATAGACTCTAGACAAAACTTAGAAGACGAGAGTAATAATTCTGCAAACCAACATTATACATCTCTTACTTCTGTTAGGGTTTGCATAAAGAGATAAATAAAAATAAAATAAACAAATAGAGGATTACTTTAAAATATAGAAAATTTAAAAAACAAAAAAAGAGGGAGGGGGAAGCAAATCAAAGAAACAAATATTTTTTTTAGCAAAAGTATTATGGAGATCTACACTTGAAGGAAGCTACTAATGCACATTAAAAAAACACAGATCAGCAGTCTAAAAAACGTAGCTTTGCCCATAGGATGATAGGAAATTATTTTGTTGTTAGAAACTAGACCTATGATATGAATGCACTCAACACAGTGCAATAGCAGAAGATCAATCACATGACATTTCATTCTAAGAACAATAATGTGAATTATTTTAAAGCTTCAACCTAATGGACCCCTCCAAAACAGGTCAAGACTTGTACTCTTATGGTAACCAGTTTTAAAGGTTTGATTTTAAATTCATACTGTTCTGAATGTCCATGCAATTTACAATGGCAGACAAAATTTCGGTCAAAGTAAAAATTCATGACAGGCTCCAAATTTACCCAAAGAGAGACCGATTTATCAAAGGATTGACATTCTACTATCTTGCTGATAGTATGGATGCTAAATGAATTTTACAAGGGAAGTATAAAAGAAGATTAGCATTGTTTAGCATCTAAATCTACATGCATCTAATACATTTAAAAGACCACACTAACTTTTGTGTTGTGTTACATTAATGTTAGTATATTATCTACTCAAAAACTAATGTTAGTATATTATCTACTCAAAAACTAACATTAACTGCTGACTCAGCAAACTAGTTTTTTTAATAGTCATTACATAGTATCAAAATTCAAAAGAAATTCAGTAAACAAAAACATATTTTGGCAAAAAAGAATAATTGTTTACACAATATTATAAAATTAACAAAACATTATTCCTAAACTATTTATAAATTTTAATTTTTTATTTTTTTAACTGATTAAATCTTTTGAACCGAAGAGTCTGTACTGTAAGTGATTAAAATGTTCTTTTGTATTTTGATACCATAATGGAATGACATCAAATAAAAACAAAAAAAAGAAACAAAGTTCTGGATGAAAAGTTTGGGACACACACACTATCCACTCACTGTGCGTGGTGCAGCAGAGCTTGCCATTTTCAGAGTATTTAGATAGTGTGCGATCAAAATCTGCCACAACCTAGGAGACAAAGAGTACACAAACTCAATATACATATAAACAAATATTAGTCACACATCGGGGGATGAGTACAATCCAAGCGGTCGCCATGCAGGTGGAGAAAGGGACTTACTGTGGGTCGTGCTGCAAGTTTTTCCATTTTTTGAGTGTGTGGTTAGTGTCCAGTCAAAGTCTGCAACCACCTATTGGAACAAGACAGGATGGGGGAGATAACTCTCAAAACTAGACTTGAGCCAAAAGTACTTTTAAAAAAGCAGCATAACAGTTGAGTTAAAAAGTAGGATTGTAAGAGAAACCCAAGGTAATGATCATCAGGTAAAAAAAGAATATTGCTATTGGCAAGGGAAAAAACAACAGAGAAGACAAACAGAAAAATAGCTAAAGAACAAGGAAAAACTTGTCCCTAGAGAATTTAAAAAAAAAAAAAGACAAATGAAATGCAAAACTCAAATACTTAAAACATTTAGCTTATGCATAATGCCAAAGATGTCAATCATCAAAATTTCATGGACTTTTTCTCCGAGTCTTTCATACATTTTCTTTCATGATGTTTTTTTTTTAAACAGACTATTTATCTTAAATCTTTTTTTTTTGGACTCCTTATGCAAGAAATTTTAAGTCCTTTACTTTAAAGTCTTAGTACTATTCAATAAAGGATGTGTACATAAAATAATACTATAATGCAATTTTGTCAACGGTATTTGAACTTCAGTCAAATCAATCAGACATTCTGATTTCCATGCTCTTTATCATGCAGCCTGAAATAATACAAGTTTGGAAAAACCAAAGAATTTATTTTTGTTTAAATCTATAAATAATGCCACTGACATAAAATAATTTTCCTTTGTATCTGAAGTCTGTGGTCTAGATTTCCATGGCTTATAGTTTACAGAGTGTCATGTAACCAGCACAATGACCAACCCCTTTATTTTTTACATGTGTACCCAATAGAGCAGAATAGCATCAGGGACATCATAAAATCCCTAATAAAAATCCTGACCCCCATTAGAAATTTTCAATCGCAGCTTTTCAGCCCAGAGCTCATCACTTTCACCACAGGTTGTTTACATAAAAATAAGAATTACCCTATTTGCTTTTGCTTGGCATTTTTTAAGATTCATATAATAATGGTAATTTCTAAACAAAAAGAAATTTCAAGACATACAGCAGAATTGGCTTTTTAATATGAAATAGAAGTTGCTATGGCCTCTTTCAGTCAGGAAGTGACTATGGATCATCTCATAGAAAATGACATGAATGCCTGTGCATTAACTATGGTCAGAACAATTAAGCCCACACAGCTGTTGTGTCCAAAGTGACAATAAAATTTTGGATCAGCTGCATCGCAGGCTCTGCCAGGGCCACAGGCTCCTGATTTTCCCCAGCGACAACTCCCAAAGTCTTTCCCATGTTTGGGAAGGCGGAGGTTTGAGTTTTCCTTCCCCTTCTGGTTTAGGTGGTAGTTACTGGCCTTTGACCCTTCTCCTGTCTGTGATAACAGTTCCACCAAACCAATATCTGAGCCACACTTGAAGGCCACAAGTTGGACTATAGAAGTACAAGAAAAATAATACATTTTAAGAGGATTCGTTTACTAAATTTAGTGAACAGCTCACAATTTTACATCAAATCTTGCTTAGGTCAAGGATGGAATGTTTGATAACAACTAAATCCACAAAGCAACCCAGCCAAAGATTTTTCTTTAAATTAGCTTTATTAGAAATAAAAAATCAATGAAAACAAAAACATTAATTTTGAAAATCTCTAAAACTCAATTCTTTTGTTTTTAGTATAATGATACTGGTATATATTAAAAGCAGTACCAATGTGGCATTACAATACACCATCAGTCAGTCTTAGGAGTTTATATGATTATTTTATAAAGATCATAGAAGTTGTGTTGTTTTTTTCTAAGTCATTTGTCTAACCTGAAGTTTGTGGTGGGCATCTTTCATCATTGTTCTTATAGCTTGTTCTACAAATTTTTGATTTTTTATATGTACATTGGCATTGCCTAGTTCTGGAACCTGTGGAAATAAATGTTTGAGAAGCCAAAATGAGAAGCAGTGTCTTAAGTTAAAACATTCCTCAACTGTGAAATAAGAATCATGAATCTGGCCCCAATTACCACGAAATCATTTTCAGAAAATAAGTTTTAAAGTACATGTATATTTATTAAAGATAGTATTACACTTTCTAATCTTTCAGCCAAATATTTTTTAAAATGTTAAAGCTCCATGCGCTCACTTGATGGTCCCAAGATCAAACTATGACTGCTGCCATCTCCCACCATCTTGTGTTTTTTTGGGGGGGAGGGAAGTAAAAATCTTCAACTCTGAACGTCCGAAATGTAGAAAATGAGAATAACTGTGTTCTGTGCAGGTGGTTGGACATCATGCTGGATAATCAAGTGTTAACTATTGGTCCCTAGACATCTTCACCAGTCATTAATGCGATGAAGCAGCAGCAACTTATTTGGGTAAAACCAGTGAGACTCAAGGAGATCTGTCTCATAAACATGGGAAAAGAGTAAATGATCTTCTAGATGATTGAGACCTTTGGGCAGAGGGTTCTGTGAAGAGTCAAATCTCTCCTCAAGGTAAAATCTTTCCCTTACGTCAAGGATCATAAAAAGGCGCATGCTTGACCCTTAAAGGACACACTAGAAATGTAAGAAAAACAAAGTTTTTTTTACTATTGTGCTGGCCAGTAAACACTGCCATTAAACAAAATGCCATAAAAAGTAGTACAAAAATGTTAAGTTCCCCCTTTCAGACCTTTCGATCTATAGGGCAGACGATGTTAAGATCATCTGTTTCTTTGGCCAATAGTTAACGAGCAGGGTATCATGTGGACAGCACAATGACCAACCCCCTTTACTTTCCCCAACTAAAGTTAGGTAGCCATTAGAGTTGGGTGGACTCAGGGGCGCCCTGAAATTTTAAATCACAGCCTTCACTGAGATTCGAACCCAGGACCCTAGGTTCGGAAGCCAAGCGCTTAACCTCTCAGCCACCACCAAAGGAGAGGACTGCTCTAATAGAAAAAGCACATTGAGAATGTAAGTAAAGCAGGGAGTATTGCAAATGCAACCATTATGGCATAAGGTCTCAAACAATAATTCTTTATTATTAGACCTACATTTCAAAAATGTATTCTTAAACACACATACGTAGTTCAATTGCAGAAAAAAAAGTACTTAGAAAAAGGCAGTAAACTTACCAGAGCAATGAGTGAATTGGTTGTTTTACATCCGCTTGGTGCCTCAAACTGATACATTCTTGTAGAAATATCACAAAGTTAAATAGGACGGAAATCAGATAGAAGCAAATTATTGACTATTGACTAAAGCAACTGAGGAAAAAAAAAAAAGCATATTGAACAAAGGCAAATTATCATAATAAACAAATTAATTTCATGAGTTTTGTAAAGTGTTTTTAGGGCTTAAGGCATTGCAAGTCTCCAAATCCCAAATTCTGTGGAAACAATAATTTTAAGTTTTTGTCTTTTTATCTCATAGAAATCCTTCAACTTGGCAACTACATGGAATTTTACTATCTAATAAGCTTTGGTGTTATTGGCTATATAAATTTTCAATTTAAAAAAAAAAAAAGCTTTCAGCTTGGCAACCAAATGAGGGATTTTACTTTCAAATAAGCTTTGGTGTTATTGACTATATAAACTTTTTTGAGAATTTTCATTTTAAAAAAAAAATTTGCTTTCATCTTGACAACCAAATGGGGGATTTACTTTCTAATATGTTTTGGCATTATTGAAGCGTGGTCAAGAGACTAAGTGCGCTTGAACTTGGCTTGTCTTGGCTACCTAGAAGGGGGCTCAAGGTTCGACACCCGACTCGGGCAGAGTTGCGTTTACTGAGAGCCTAAAGGCAGCATGAAAACCAACTCCTAGATACCCCCTCCCCCCCCCCCCCAACTGGTTCACAAATGAGATTGGACCAAAGCGCTCTGAGCATGCTATAAGCATGAAAGTAGTGCTATATATATAAAAAAAAAAAGGAAAAAAGAAAAGAAAAAAAAGGTATAATATTGACTATATAGAAAGAAAAGAACTGTACAGTAATCATTTAAAACACTTTCAAGAAAAACGTTGTCAACTTTTTAACAGACCAAATGCCTATTTTAGTCATAACTAACACCTGTATTACTTACAATGAACTGTAAAAGAACAGAATGTGATTTCATTGCGATCTCAGTGTGACAGCTAAACTTTGCTTAAATCCCCAGACTTCAGGACTGCTGTTACTAAGCTAATGGCTACCTATGACCTGAGCTCAAGTCTATAAAAGGAGGACCCCAAACAAAAGAAGAGCTCACTTGGATAGAAGGCAGAACCAATGTGTAAAAAGGTAAGGGGAAGACAGATGTCAACATTAAACAACTAGTGTAAACAAAATAGTCACAAAAAGCCCTGAAAAACTCTTGAGTGTGAAAAGCTCTTGTATTAAGAAGTCTTAATAGTAACATGTTTTTAGGTTTATTTATTAGGCCTAGAAGTACATGTTCTAAGCAACTGTTTAACTCTACCCCAGCTTAGTCTAAGTAGTCAACAAAAAAATTTTTTTTACTTGTACTTTATGTTGGTAAAGCTAATTTCTCAATCTTTTGTACTCAAGATACCATTGCTTATTACCTTTATGAAGGTTCATCCCCTGCAATAGTGGAGTTTTATTAATTAATACAATATTTATTTAATGTTGTTTTTCAAATACCAAAGGCGGAAGCTATTCAGCATCCAAATTCAGTCAAAATGAGAAAAGCTAATGAAAATCTAGTCCGTCAATTAATAATGTGTTGAATATTAATAATGTGTTGAATGTCAAAATACAAAAGTTGAAAAGCTTTTGTCTTTGCTTCAGCCTTGTATAACCCATGAGGCATAGCCAACAATGCATAATCTGGACCAAGAACCTATCCTAGAACTTAGCAAAGCAATAGATAGGATTAGGATATAATAATCTTTAATTCTGAAGGTTTATCCCAAACATATAAAACAAAGCAAAACATAATAGTGCCATAGTAATAAGATATGAAAATCTTTTGACAATTTTTGACAAATTCCTTTCAAAATTGGAGCTCAATTATCTAAGAAGAAAATTTTAAAATGTTATAATTTTCCTTTCATGAGTTCTAACACAAACATAAACAATTGAGCCTTGAGCAAGTTTACTAGTTACAGTAATAAATTTATTGGCTGTGATGTTTTATTTAAACCATACTGAAATAAATTGTAAGAAGTAGGTATCACAGGATAAAATAGTAACCTTATTGTACCTTATTATATTAAATGTGAATTTGTTGAAGATAGAGCCTGAAAGTTAGGGAATGACCGGAGAGTGAGATTTTAGACAGTCAATGTAGTAGCAATGTAAGAAGTAAGTTAACTTAAGAAAGTAGTTACAATATAGTCACCCTAAGAGTAGGTTAGAGATTAATGTTAATGAGTTAAGGAGATAGCCATATAGAAAGTATATTCATACTTTTTCTAGTCTGTTTATTGTGACTTTTTGTCTGGATGACTCCGATTGACCTCTACTGTGAATGACTCCTCAATGTTTTGATTTGCGAGAATGACCAGTGTGTAATGTGTATATATAGAAGGCAAGTAGCATTGTTAGAGGAGGATGTTATATTGACTTAAGTACTGTTTAGTCTAATATCAGATGTTGTTGCTGTTGAAAAACCTTTGTCATGTATCCATTTTTTAGTGAGTAAGTTCATTGTATTTTTTCTCAAGACATTGGATTGTTGTAATTGTAGAGGATATTGTTTAATTGTTAGAATTTTGTTGCTTTAAACTAAGTAGCCAACTTGTATTGACAGCTCCAATGCCTCTCTATAAAACTAAACCTATCCCAAGGCACTTTCACTGCATCTATAAATCACCTAACAGTAACCTTGTTTGCTTCCCTGTGGTGATAAATTACTTAATATAATGCAACCCTGCCTCTTGACCTAACAGTGATGTTTGCAATATATAATCTATACAAATTCACACAATTTAGTGAGCCCCTTATGGTTTGTATACGGAAAAGCTATACCTAACAGTCAACCTAAATACAATCTTTTAACGGTATTCTCATTAAGCGATATAGTAAAAAAAAAAGCTTTGCTATCTAACAACGAAAGTGCTATACCAACATACCTATGAACTTTGAACTGCTGACATTCTTTCCCCCCCCCCCCCCCCTGATGAAACAAGCTGTGTGACCTACGAACATCCAAAATCAAAATTTCAGTTTTTATGCAATAGCTTCATACAAAATATTGAAAATAAAGTATATAGCCAATATAGCATGGCACTAGGATGGCTGCCTGGTCGTGCGGTTTACAAACTGGACTGTCGTTCAGATTTATCGATGGTCCCGGGTTCAAACCCAGCCCGCTCCCATCCCCCGTCGTCCTGCAGGAGGTTTGGACTAGGAAGTAATTATCTTCAACTCTGAAGGAACATCCGAAACATGTAAAACATTTTACAAACGAGGGAAGAAGGAGCATTTGTACAAATTTGTCCCAGCATATGGAACCAGTAATGTGACTTATCTTTTTTTTTTTAGGATCTGTTTTTTTTTTTTGTATTTAAAGCTTGGCTTATGATTCTCTTTTATGATATTTAGATGTTTAATATTTGATATTTTGGATTTTTAGATCTATCTATGTATAATTACTACTTTACTCTAGTAACTAATAAATTTTTGTATAAAATCTATTCTAAAGTCACTAAACACAGTAAAGGATGGCTGCCTGGTCGTGTGGCTTGCCCGCTCCCATCCCCCTGTGGGAGGTTTGGACTAGGAAGTAAACTATCTTTAACTCTGAAGGAACATCCGAAACATGTAAACAATTTTACAAACAAACAAACAAAAGGGTTTCTAAATTTAATTAGTTTAGATCTACAGTCTAGATAGTAGTTTACAAACTAATAAAATAAAAGTAAGGTTATGTGTTACTTAGACTTTAGAGTTAGTTAGTACTGTTACTAGTGTAGTGTTGTTATTTTTTTTGCTTTGTCTTTATTTAACTATTTAGTCACTTCTAAAGACTGTTTTAGGAGTTTAGATCTAGAATCTAGAGATCTAATAGACATCTATTACTATTCTATGTCTAATGTATATATATTATCTTATTATATATTATAATAGTAATTAGATCTAGTGTCCTAGTGACATTTTTTTTATCATATTATATATTATATTATTTTTATTTATTTAGATCTATTATCATATTATGATTATTATGAATATAGACTTGTTACTAGTATAGTAAGTATAGTATAAGTCTAATTAGTTATTAGTTTACTCAACAGTATAGTATTATTAATAAGTATAGATCTAGTACATACAGTGATTCCCAAAGTGGTCTATATAGACCCCCAGGGGTCTACGAGGACTTCCAAGGTGTCTACGGAAGTGAAAAAATAAATTGGGGGTCTATGGCCTGTTAATGGGGGTCTACGAAGGCGGATCTAATTGAAGCATGACCATTCATGACATTGACTCGTTCACACATGATTTGTACCTTAGTTAATCCTTTGAATTTCAACCCTGTTAGTGGAATGATTTTTTTTTATTTAAAGATTTTAACGCATTATTTTAAATACCTTAATTGTGTCTACATGAAATAAAATAAAATGTTGACCGTAAATTGTTGGTTATTAAAAATTTGGCTTCATTCTTTCTTTGTTGAACAACTATTGCATTTGTTCTTTATTTTTATGTAACAAAGTTTGAAGCTACGTCGCTATGAAACCATCGAAGCTGGAACATCGAGAAAAGTCAACATGAAATAAAATAGATTAAGATTTGAAATACTTTTGAAAACTTTTAAATTCAGAATTAAGCCACAGTAGAAAAATGTTGATTAAACATCATAGTAGAGAATAGGTTTGTGAGCGTCTTACAATATATTTACTTAGGGTTTTATCAAACTCTAAAAAACTGCACACTATAAGCAAAATATTGACTTTGCCAACCATTGAAGAGGTTTTACAATCTGTTTTACACAATCCTATATCTAATATCATTAAAAATTCCTCTAAGCAACAATACAGTTCAAAGGTGTAATGAGTTTTGGACAATGAATGGTTATCGTGTTATTACGATTTACTTTTTTTAAAAGCTGGACTAGTTAACTTTGCCTGATAATGTAGTGGTATTATTATATTTTTGTTATGAATCAAGAAATTCATAAAGAATTGCTTTTTGCCTGAAATTTTGATCAATTGCTCCTTCACACTGAAGTATGATAGTTTTCGAAAGGCTTATCTTTGACACTATTTTTTCTGAGTTCTTGGTTGCTAAGATCCTATTTTAAAACACAGAAATTAAACGGGAATCTGACATAGTCTATTTCACAAACTTGTTTCATAAATTGAATGAGGTTAACTTGCAGCTACATTGTGATAACCTAAATTTGATCAACACAAAGGCATAATCTCAGTGTTTCATGTGAGGATTAAATTAATGAAGCATACAATGACCATGATAAATTTTCTTACTTTCCAAATTTAAATCAGTCAGACATCATCTAATCGAGAAGATAGAATGTTAACCCGAACTAAATTGAAGCCCAAGATTGACATTTTGTTATCAAAGCTGCCCACCAATAGGCGTTTTTTTTGTTTTTTGTAGTTGTTGTTGTTTAGTTACTTCTTGTTATGCATATTAAATTTTATATTGCTTTATTTTGCTTTGAATGTCATCAATAAAAATATATCGCATAGTAATCATTGAGAAAAGCACATCTGAAGTTAATGAATTTTTAAAAAAATGCTGGGGGTCTACCGAAAACTTAAAAACATGGCTAGGGGTCTACGAGACAAAAAAGTTTGGGAACCACTGGTCTAGTACTACACTATAGTATTAATCATTATGATTAGATTATTAGATCTAGATCTATTAGTATTAAATTAATTAAATAGATCTACTAAAATCTGATGATCTAAATCTAGATAATCATAATTTACACTAAACTTAAACACAATATTGAATTATTTATATTGTCAATATTGAATATTTATATAATATTATATTACTTTTAGTCTTTTACAACTATTCTAAATCTAGGGTAGTGTAGATTAGATTAGAGTCTAGATTCTGGTGTTCTAGTATAGATCTAGATCTCGTTCTGAAGAATCATGAATGACAAGCCAAATGCTAGTGACTGTGGATCATCTTTGACAATTTATAGGTGAAGAGCTTCCAGGGGAGGTTACTTCAATTGTTTTTTTTCTTCTCAATCTTGATCATTTTCTCTCTCTATATATATAGATCTATACTGTATGGTAATATCTAATTCTAGATTCAATACTATTTTATATATTAACTTTGTCTGTCTTTCTGTTTAATAATTTTGTACATGTTACTTCTCCCATTTTCCATTCTCGGATTCTTGTTTCTAACAAAACATGAATAAAAAAAAATTAAATAGTGATAATTAACTAATTTTTGTTCAATACTTTAAAGGGAAATAAATCTTACATTATTGAAATTATGGCTGTAAAGGTGGCGTTCTTACACTTAGATTGTTGTTTTTGTTTCAAAGAATATAGTATATAGTGGGATATAGAAAGCCTACTAAACAGTCTATTTTACCCAGTGCCGGATTTAAGTATGTGGAGGCCCCTACACTTTTTCAAAACCTGTAATGAAGTTCCACTTATCAATAATAACACTTAATCTTTATCTAAAAGTGTCTCACATTTTAGAAGAAATAAAGAGACTATACCTGAATTGCACCTTATTTTCTTTTCACAAAAAAAAAATAATAATTTAATGTGCCTTTGTTATTTTTAAAAAGTGTATATTTTGTAGTTTGTGGAGGGTAAGGCCCATATGGTTGCCGCACTTCCATAAATCCAGAGCTGCATTTACATATTCCTAGCAGGCTACAATTGAGCACTTCTTAATCATGAGGTTGTTGCCAACCGACATAAGGTTTAAAGTTTTGGCAAAAAAAAAATTTTTTAGAAAAATAAGTCTCTTTGAAATTTGGATATATATCTTTTTTATGCAGGCCCCTTTCTTGTGAAGTCCCTGGCACAGTAGTCACACCTGCCCTCCCTTAAATACGGCCCTGATTGTACCAGCAAAATAGTTTAAAAATTAACTAATATTACAGATTTACCTGTAGTCTAGTACCCAAGGAAATTGACTTCCCTGCAAAGGGAGATAAGCCGCTATTCGTTTTGCGTAGCCCTTCTGTCTATATTTCTATTTTATACCTAGGTATGTTGGATTGTCCTCTTTAATTATTGGCTGTAAATCTATTTTTAAAATGTAGTTTCTTTTTGTCATTTTTTGTTGCTGTGGCTAAATATTGAATAAACCGACTTTTCTTTATTTCCATAATTCGAAATCCAATTTGTAGAAATAGTTGCAAGGGCTCTGTTTAATTTGGATCTAGTAAGCACTGGATATTTCTCAGTGGTCCAGATTAAGAGATTGTCTGCATAAAGTGCCTAATTGACCGAAAAATGAGATCTGGAAGGTCTTTCAGTGGAATGGCTACTTTTGATCCTTTTTTTTTTTTTTTTTTAATTTAAATACTAGCCAAATCTGACCAGTGACCTGCATGTTAACCCAATTTGTAAGAGTTTTGCTCTTTTAACAGAGATAAATTAGGTATTTCCTTCTAAAACAAAGAACACTTGAGTGTGCATAAACTACTGCAAATAATAATCAGACCGGTGTTTTTTAAAAGAAAGGGAAATAGGCATCTATCTTTGAAAACATTTGTAGTCTGTTTTAAGTTGTGGTATTTGTCAAACTAACATTATAAAATATATATTGTGTGTTTTCAGGTGCATTAAAAATCATGGAAAAAATTCATTATATTTGAAAAAAAAAAAAAACCTTAAGAATCACATAGTCCTAATCAAATTGCTCCAAGCCAGCACTCCTACATCACTTCAAATGAGAGTAACTAAGGGAGGTGTTCTAGCATGAAGAGGACATCACTGTCTTCCTATCTGCAGAATAGAGTCAGCTGTTGATAGTATTGATGGAGCAGTAATAACACCTGTAATTCACATGTTGTATTTTTTCCAGAGACTTTAAACCAATTGCCCCACTTTTCATCCTTGAGTGTCTTTACAAAGCATGTGAAACAATTCTTAACAAGTTTCAATCTACAAGGTCAACTAAAACACTGACTGAAAATACTTGTAAAAATTTTGAAATAATTTTATTCACAAAATGATATTCTTTGCTTGATACCACAATGTCAAGCAAATGCACTAAAAACCATATTTATTTAGAATTATGATAATAGTAATATGAACAGATAAGAGAGTGATGAGAGCTGTGCATTCAAAGGACACTATCAGCTCAATCTCAAAGAGTTAACTGTGAAAGCTGGTTAATGTAGAAAGTGGTTGCCCTCCCCAGTTAGTTTCTCCTTTTAACATCCCCCCCATCCTCCTTTTTTTTTTTTCAACACACCAACTCCACCAGTGAAAAAACAGCAAAGGGCAACAACTTAAAAGAAGAACATTTTTTTTAAAGAACTGTTGAAATAAAAAAAAAAAAAAAAAAAAGCTTAATCTAACAACAAGTGACTGAGTAGTCCAATGATAGATAGATATATATATACATACATATATATATCTATCTCTATATACATATATACGCATATATATATATACACATACACACAGCGGTAGTAGTAGAGAACAAATGTACATTAACAATACAAGCATGCTTTGTGTTCATGGCAATCCACAGAATGGACAAACATAACAAACAAATCTTTGACTTCACGGACCAAATTAACATATTTCTTTTCCCTTTTTATTTTATTCTAAATTTATATTGTAAAAATAAAAAAAAAAAACAAGCACCAGTTTACAGGGACTATAAAGATTGTTCTTCATTGGTTAGCATACAAAAAAATTATTTCTTGCGAGATACAGAAAGAAAGAGTAAATCTAGGCTAATGGACCATTAGTTTTCAAGCATATCAAGATATGAGGCAAGTTCTAAGTACTGCCAGTGACTATAGCGAAAATATAAATAATCCTCTATACTGATCTGAAATAAGTTTGCATATTCTGAACACAAGTTGTTTGTTCAAGCCTAGCAATGCCATGGTAAATAAAAGTGTGCACATATATAAACCATACAATGGACACATTTTATGCCACTAGACATTTCAAGGTTTAAAGGTGCAGTTATAAAATTAGGACTTAACCATCACTGAAAGAAGCAGATAAGGAAACATTAACATTATGAAAAGAAGTGAGAAAACCAAGAGCTCTAACAAGCAGATCACATAGTTGTACAAATAACAAGCATTAAAAGAAAAAAAAAAAAACAGCTCTAAAGGATGCAGTTTTGAATTAAATTGAAGAAACAGTAGAATAGTTTTGCTGATACAATAAAATATAATCTATTAGAAATGAAAAGGGTATCTTTATATATAGAGAGAAGACAGCTAAAAAGAAAATAATGATAAAATAGTAATGTTAACATTTGACCAATTCGCTTGATGGAAAAAAAAAAAACAACCTTCAGACATCCGAACAGGCAGGTGATAGTTTGACAATAAATAACTTAAAAAAAAAAAAAAAGTATGAGGTATACAAAATAAATTTCAACAACAAAAAAATGTATTTAAAAAATAACATTTGACATTTCTATTTCAAAGTACAAGGCAATTTCATTTTCTGGTCAACTTTTTTTAAAGCTAATCTAAACAATCGTGCTTGGAAAGTGATTGAATTGTTTAACATTATTTACTTTGTTAATAATTTGTAATCTCAATTGAATTTGTAGTTTCAAAGGATTTAAAATAAGAATGAAAAGTTTATCAATTAAAAATTTTAAGTTTCAAGGACAAAATTAGCCAAGTATATCTGCAAAGGACTTTTCATGTACCAAGAATACAATCTTTCAAAAAAACCAGTAACATAATTATCAGCGTAAACAATTGTTCACTATAGTAGTAATAGTTTATTTCATGAATGAATGCATTGCAAACATTTCATAAAGCGTTGGGTTAATGTTTTCCTTACATTTTATCCATATTATTACAATAATACATAAAGCAGTCTATTAGAATAATATTGTCCATACTAATTGTTAAGACTACAATTCTATCTCAATGGCTGGTAAATCTAGTTTCTAGACATCTGGTGAGACATCTACAAATAATAATGTAAAGTTGATAGTTAAATAGTTTCCAAACATTGTATTCTAGTCTTTTAAAATTGAGCTGCAGCTTAAGGTTGTTTCTTTGTTCATCAATTAAGATCAACAAGCTGGCATTGCCTATCATTTCTTCAATATTGCTTGGTCAGTGGTGCCATGATAATAATAAAATAATATCTAATTAAGATTTATTTATTGAACAAAATTTCTGATTCTGTTTTCATCCTTAACTAGAAAGTATAATTATCAGCTAAAAATGTTTGTTTTCATCCTTAGCTATTAAATATAATTATCAACTAGAAATGTTTGTTTTCATCCTTAACTATAAATGAGAATTATCAATTAAAAATTTATATATATCTTGTAGATAATTATCTGCCAACTGATAAATTTGTCCAAAAAAAAAAAAAGTTTTCTATATTAGTACACACTGGTGAACTTATCTTACTCATACTGAATATTAAAAAAACAACAAAATAATTCCCCCCAATTTTTCGATATTTTCAAATTTCCTTCACATTAAAAAGCATTCAAATATTCTGTACTTTATTCATTTAATATTTTTGCTTTACAAATTTACATACGGTCCCATAAGTTATCGGATGCTAAATTCTCAAGACAACACAAAATGCTTATAAATTAGAGAACCATTACCATTCTGAGACTCATGCACCCAAACACACAAATATCGGAACTAAAAAAAAAAAAAATATGTTAAGGCCTTTAAAATCTATCACAACAAAAATGTGTGAAACTGTTCTTTGTTTAAAAACTAATTTTTTTTTCATGTAAAAATCTTCAATGTCGTTGACAGGCAAGTTTTAACAGCTGTTGACGTATTTCTGGTAGCATGAACATGAATAAATGTTAGTAAGACTAGCTCAGAACGTACACTTACTGAATCATTTTCTTTACATTGGGATAGTCTTTAAAATAAGGGGAACGTTAATAGCTTTTTTTTGTTGAGAAAATTGTGTTTTTCATTATAAAGTAACATTTTGTATTGGTTTTCTTTGAAAGTAGTCTATAAAAAAGATTTTACTTTGAATATACCTCAGACGTAACAGTCTTGAAGAGTTCATAAAGCATACTTGTATTTAAAGAAAGCTTCACATTCATCTACTACTAGAATCGATGCTTTAAAATGCAACAAAAATGGAGAGGAAAAAAAAAAAAAGAGTTAAAAATAGGACAGACGTTTGATCATAGATCAACTCGCTATTATCACATTAATGTTTCATACATCATGAAGAACAAATGCCTTTGCAGTGAAGTAAAGAATTTAAAAAAAAAAAAAAAAAAAAAGATTCAACAAGTAAACTCTAGTCAACATATACACCTCTCCACACACAGCCACACTTGTACAGATTCTGTTCCCATAGTTTAAATAGTAGTCTCTCCACACCTTCAAGTTTTGTGACATATGGCCTGTTGTCATGACGGTAAGAAAGATGAGGGTGTTTTTAGATTCTCTATTTCTTGACGCTGCTGATCTGAAGACATTATTCTGTAAAAACAAACAGATTTTACTTGATTTTTTTCTAGTTGTGTAAAAAGAACAATATATAATGTAGTTGGAAGCATATAGAACAAGCCACAATCAGGGCTTTTATATGAGCTTATATAAAATCTAAGGGCAGGACATTGATTGGAGAAGAGTGTATGGCATCAGAAGAAATAGCAAGCAACTTATACAAGTAGAGTCAAAGGGATAATAAATTTAATTTTTGTTCAGAAGAGGACTAGGAATTTCTCCTGAGTAGATATCACCACTATCCTACTTTTTACTAGAGTATTGATAGACAGACTGAGTAGTTATACCGCAACTTTCTGACAACTTCATATTTTATTACTGTGATGCCTAAACTGCAACTGAATCCAGTCTGACGGGGTGTGACCTGGCCATCACCATAACTACTGCACTTATTTTTTTCTTCAACAGTTCTTCTTAACTCTTTCTCTCCGTAATTATTTTCCATGTTTCGATGGAATCACTCATTTTGCTCATCTGTGCTTCACTACCATGTTATGATTTAACTTCAATAACTTTTTGGTATGTAATCAAGAAATGTTATATTAGGTATATAATTATAGAAGAATGCATGCTCTGTTTATATAACACAAATTAAAGTTTATAAAACCCAAATTTAAGTTAATTTAATGGGGCTCAAATCAACGTTGGTATCATCAGTTAGGAGAGAAAGAGTTAAAAATGCATTTCAACTAAAATGAGGTTTTTGTAAGTAATTTGTATAAATTCTAGTTGAAAGAAGAATTGAGAAATGTTTACCATTATCAGTTTAATTGCAGTGTGACCTTGTTACAAATAATATAAAATGGTCATAATAAATGAGAGACCTATATTTTTTTACACACTTGTAAAGAAATATATCTGATCAATGATCTACAATACATTCTTCTACCATTTCCTATTGTACAGAATCAGTTTTGTGGCAAAATCAGTTATTTTATTCTCCATTAATTATGTACTTTGTGATGCCAGATTTCAGAATCAACATAAAGCTTATTGTAATATTTTAAACGATAATATTTGTCAAAGAAAACTACTTCATGAAAGTATGTCAATGGGGAAGAGGACACACAATAAAATAATCCAGCATACCTTTGTTCATGGAGAGTTGACTGGATTTCAGCTATCCGAACTTGAGAACGAGCTCTTTTAAGTTGAACAGATATCTGACTAATCTGTAGACTACCATTGGCCACAGACTCTTCCCATAGTTTTGCAGCCTGAGAGTGAAAAATTTTAGACCATGTCTTAACATATGATGACCAGAAATGAAAAGGGATTCGCATTGCAGCTAAACAAAAAAAATATCCAACCTAACAATCATTTGTGTTACACCATATCATTCGTATGCATTTGCACACTAGTGTGACAGAAAAACCCTGTACATAATACATAGGGGTTCAAAATTTCTTCCCTCACAAAAACGCCTCTCTTGTCAATTGTATTGCACAGTTATAATAAATGGTGTTAGAAAGGAGATAGAAGCTTTTTATACTGCAAATGTCTTATTGCTTTTCTAAGTGATTAACTTTATGCTGTGATTTGGGTTATTTAAATAGTGTATTCTGCATTACTACTCAATTGTTGTGACAATCTAGGATCCCATAATAGTGTAACATTGCCAAATGCATTAATTTACATTACTTTTGTGACAGTCTAAGTTACTGCAATAGTGCAACATTGCCTAATGCGTTAATTTTCATAAATTTTTAACTGTTACACTATATTGTTGCTGCTACAATGAAAGTGTTGAGAATATGTTGAGAACCGCTATTTTAAAATGTCCCAAGTTTAGTCAGCGTTAATGGGTACCAGACATCTGTTTTGGAAAAGTAAAAGCAAATAAAGTGCTGGCTTCATGACACCCTTATTTATAGCTGGCCAGGTAAACTTAAGGTCACCTAACCAGGTCTTGAAGGAAACTTTCGTGTGTTGAAATATTTAAATCAGCTAAATGAAGCTAAATAAAAGCAAGTTTGCCTAAGGTTATTAAACATGAAGATTATTATCGAGAGGTTTTTTTCTATGCAATGTCTACCTGTTTCTCCACTAAGTCTGCTTGCCAGCCTAACACATGCCCAATCAGTTTTTCATTATAATAGTTGCTAAGAGACGCTGTTAATTTGGCAGTCTCCTCACGCTTCATGGCTGCAGCTGTTAGCGAGTTAATGGCTGCATTCTGTGAGCTGGAATCACTTGGAGTTGGGCTACCACTAAAATCACAGAAGTCACCAGTTATGGACAATTGTTAAGAATTAGAAAGGCATTTGAGAATGCACATTATGATTATTCAAAACAGTACGACACAAAACAAGATGTGATTTTCTTATGCAAACCTGCCTACCAAAAAAGTCCAAATGCGTAACGCTGATGATAAAAATGTGTATCTTGGTACCAGAATGCGTAACACTTACGCGATCCACTATTTTGTCATATATATATATAAAAATCTAAATCTAGATCAATACGACAATAAAGATGATATCTAGACTAGATCTGGATCTATGTCTATATAATGAATATAATCTACTCTAGATCTGGGCTCAAGAGTGTTACCAATGCTGTGGATCCGCTACAAACGTAGGTCTACTCCAAACTTTCATAGGCCTACCTTCATCCTTGATCTATTCTATATCTAGACTAGATGGTAGTAGATGTTATCGATCTAGATCTAGATCTAGTCAATCTAAATCATACTACAACTAAATTGGATCTAGATTGTAGAGTATTGTAGAGAATCATGACATAACGTAATGAATAGTTAAACTCTAGCTAGATCTATTCCTGTATAAAAAGTTATCTAGATTCTAGATCTAGATTAGATATCTACAATGTCACTCAATGTGTTTTGAATCGATAGCACTTCGATATTTTTTTCTATATAAATGAATATGAGAATCGGGATTCAACATAATTAATTTCTACTAATAACTTACACAAAAAAAAGTCACGTTGGTGTATCAGCTAACTGATGGTACCAACCTAGTACCAATCCGCCACTCCCTCACTCTCGCGTTCTTCATTTCTAGACTAAATCTAATTGCTTTTAAGAACCAATCAACGTATAGATCTGGACACAATGTGTTCCCCCCCCCCCCCCCCCCCACCCAACAGGATGGCTTAGCGTGACCTCCGTGACCGCTCGTAAGTTAGTCAAGAGAGGGAGAAAAAAAAGATACGAAATGCGTAACATGACGGGTTAAATGCGTATTTGCGTACTGATGGTCATTTATGGGAGATTTTGCGTAACGAATACGCATTTTGCGTAACAGTAGGCAGGTCTGCTTATGCTCTCCTGCATACACTACATTTGCTTCCTGTGTATGCAATAATCCACAAAAAGGTGGACAAACTTTGTCGACAGTCATCTTCAATAAAGAAACTGCCCCATATCTTAGTGAATTAAACACCCTATGCCCTTCAGAGAGCCCTGTGCTGCATGGTCTCAACGCGCTTAGTTATGCCACTTTTTCCCTTAAAAGTTACGGTCGGCTGGTCTTTTTAGTGCATGGTCCAAAGGTTTGGAATTTACTCCTCATGGAGTTCAGCCAAACCACATTTTAAAAAAAAACATTAAGGCCTACAAATTAGATTAGTTTGCTATAAGGCCTACAAATTAGATTCGTTTGCTATTTTTACTCTCAATTTATGATTGTCATGTTGTCATAGTGACTATAGCCTACAGAATGTGTTTACAGCACTATATACATCAAATTATTATTTGCATTTATGATTTGATTTATTTCAATTATTAGTATCACATAGTCAACTTAATAAACTGTTCACATTTGATTGTAAAATATTTTTTCTATGTTGCACATTTGATCAAAACCAACTTTCAGCTACTGGTATCTAGTTAATGTTTTTTCAAACATATACAAATCTTACCAAGAGCTACGAGAGCTTGTTGCAGATACCGGACTAGTTCTTTCTAGCACATCATCTCCTTGTGAGTTATGCACCAACCCTAGAGAATGTCAATAAAATAGGAATGATAATTTTTAAATGGTTCAAAGATAAATCAATTCTATATCATATATGAAGAATGCCAACAGATTTTCAATGAAGTTTAGGCAGCTGATTTACAGATATAAGCAAAATAATGTGGAAAAAAAAAACATTAGTAGACTTGTACTTTTAAAATTTAAATTTAAATTTGTGAAATTAAAAGCTTGTTAGAAATTACTAATTGTTAATGTGTTTAATACATCATTCAAGTGTCACCAGTAAATCTGCAGATGTGTGTGCGCATGTGGATAAGGTTGAACTATAATAATTTGACAAAAGTGCCTATGCCTGGATATAAACTATACTGATACAAAACTTTCATACTTGGAGTTGTGGTGCTTTGCTGAGCTCTAATATGCATACTCAAGGCCTTTTGAAGTTCTTGCAATGTTTGAATTGCTGAAAAAAAAATATGTGGCTAGAACATAAAAAAAAAAAAAAACTGGCAGCATGCCATTGATAGAGTTATTAGTTAACCAACAGTCTAAAAAAATTCTTAATTGATCAATGCCAAATATAAAATTTAATATTAGAAAAACCACTGTAATGAAGCAATTAGATCACACAAGTGTTTAGGTGACTGACATCTTATATAATACAGACATTACTTCATAAAAGAAGATGATTACGTCCTACGCGTCATGCATTTAGTCATGCATATTAACAAATGACTTAAATTCTGCAAAGTCACTGGTTTTTCTGGCTAGCTCAGGCAACCCATTCCATGCTCTAATAGCACTAGGGAAGAAGGAGTATTTGTACAAATTTGTCCTAGCATATGGGACGAGGAATGTGCCTTTATTTTTGTGTCTCTCAGAGTATTTTATTAAATTTTGTCTTTTTATTTGAAGATTATAGTTCAGTGTTTTATGTATAATTGCTACTTTACTTTTGAGTCTTCTGTCCTGAAGGCTTTCTAAATTTAGTGATTTTACTATAGGTGTTACTCTTAGTCAAATGTGAATATTCATTTGTTATGAGTCTCACTGCTCTATTTTGTGTCTGTTCCAGTTTCTTAATGTTTTCTTGAGTTGAGGGGTCCCAAACGGAGGATGCATATTCTATTATTGGCCTAACCAAGGTTAAATAACATTTTAGTTTTATGTTCTTATTTGATTTATAGAAATTTCTTTTAATAAACCCTAATGCTTTGTTGGATTTTTTTATAGTTTCATCAATATGTGGATTCCATGACAGTTTTTCATTTATTTTAACACCTAGGTATTTTGCGTTTTTAGTCTGTGTTAATGGTTTGCCATGGATAAGATAAGTGGAATTAATTTGTTTTAGTTTTTTTGTTACTCTTAACAACTGACATTTTTCTGGGTGGAAAGACATGCTCCAATTTGATTCCCATTTCTGTAATTCATCTAATTCTCTTTGTAAAATATCTGTCTTGTGTTGTTTTTATTGTTCTATATATTATGCAATCGTCTGCAAATAATCAGACTTTTGTTCCTGAACTAATGCAATTTGGTAAATCATTTATGTAAATTAAAAATAGTAGTGGACCCAAGACTGTTCCTTGAGGTACACCTGAGTTTACTGTTATTGGTGTTGATTTAGAGCCATTTATTATTACAGTTTGTTCTCTCCCTATCAGAAAATTTTTAATCCACTGATGCAGTGGACTATGGTGGTGACTATAGTCTAAACTCATGCAAGAGTGATGGAGAGGTTCACACTAATATAGAGATCGATTGAGATCCTCTTTTGATTTAAGATTGATGTGGTCTACACTAATGTAAAGGTAATTAAGATAGCCTACACTAGTGCTTGAGTAATTTAGATGGTTTACACTAGTGGTGGCCGAGTGATAACCAAACTGAGAGTTCTCGAGTTTGAATCCCGGGTGAAGACTGGGATTTTGAATGTCAGAATGCTACAAATATTTTGGATACAAGACACCCTCATTAATAGTCGGTTATAGAAACAGATGAGCTTAACACATTGTTGCCTACAAGTATGCATCTTGCGTATTTTGTATGCAAATGGACACAAAAATACATGAGTATGGGTTATCATCTGAAAATACGCATTTCCCCCTCTAAAGCAGAAAAAAAAATATATTAAAAAAAAAAAAACAAGTAGTTCTTGCTAATCATATATATATATATAGATCAGTGCGTCAATGCCTGAAAATTGACTATTTCTATTAGATCTAGCACGAGATAGTATCATTTTTTTTTCCGCCCGCACTGACGCGTAAAGATTTAAATGTTTACTAGATCTTACTGATGTAAATAAAGTTGAGTTCCTTTCAATGTGTCAGTTTATATGAAGTCTTCAGAACTAATTGGGAATTAATTGATTGATTAGTTCTAATTCATCTAAACTGGATCTAGATCTAGAACCAGAGCTATTTTACGAT
This sequence comes from Biomphalaria pfeifferi, assembly GCA_030265305.1. Lineage (NCBI taxonomy): Eukaryota > Metazoa > Mollusca > Gastropoda > Planorbidae > Biomphalaria > Biomphalaria pfeifferi. The sequence goes on from JASAOG010000258.1 coordinate 533,433, forward strand.
GTCAGGCACCTATAATTGAATGTACGTAAATCTAGATTTAGAATTGAGATCTAGATCTAATTGTGTAATCTAAATATATATAGATTTTTCTAGATTTAGATATAGATCTATATCTAATTCTAGTTCTAGATATGACCAGGTGTGTAATAGACTTAGATTTAGACTACTGGCGAGATGTAGGTCTAGATCTGGTCACTAGTAGAAGAGGTAGCTCAAAAACTCAAGGTTCTAGATATCTGTAACTAAATCTAAAATTAAATCTACTCAAAAGCAGTAGTTCTTATCATTTGTGGAATCTAAAATAAAAAAGGGGCAAAATTGGCTGTTCTAAGCTAACTTTGTACAGGTCTAGATCTCACATTCGCGATAGAGCCTACAAATTACTACAATTCTTAGGGATTGTTAAAATTTGCACATTAAAAAACAACCAACTGTTAATGAAGCTGCTTACAGATCTAGATCTCTGGATTTGATTTTTTTTTTAGATGAAGTGAGAAGGGCAGAGGTTTTTTATAGAAGAAATATTGGTTGAGCTTAATAGCATGATAAAGGGAATCAAACTGATGTTCCCTAACTTGCAAAATGCATCTTCTGTGGTAGCTACTGTTATGGTCACTAGGGACTAGCTAGGTTCCATAACTTATGAAGGCCTAAATTCAAAGAATGAAATCAGGGGCATTTAAGGCAGACTCAATAGCCAACCTTTTTTATATTAGAAACAAGTTCAATGATTAATTAGGATTATCTAGATGTCACTGATCTAGCTAAATTTTCTGTTGCTGCTATTATGGAATGTAAAGTACACAAGAGGCATTATGATCATAAGATCATTGCCAAATGACAAGAATGTTATCATTCTAACATATTCTAGAAAAGTCTAAGACAAAGACTACAAGTGTAACTATTTTGACAACTGTACAAAATATCTTATGTAACTTTATGCTGTGTTAACTTTAGGATTGCTGCCTTTCCTGTATGTTATGTGCTTGAATGATATAATTTTAGTCTTTCCTGGGTATATCTCTTGATATTTAGGAAAATACACATTTGCCCCTCAAAATACACATTTCCAGGTCTGGGAATACATGTAGGCATCTTAACATCATCAGCTCCCACAAACTAATGGTCTGAAGGGGCTAACTTTATTCTTTTTTTTTTTACACTATTGTAAGGATGATATAATATAAGTAAACCAATTTAACTAACAAAATATGCTCAATGAAAACTATTAATACATGCAAGAGATATATCACAAAAGAAACAAACAGATACTCCTGCCCTATGGTAAACCATATAATTACTTTTAAAAAAAAGAGAAATACTTACTTTTATCATAGGTTCCACTTTCGCCTACTGCCTGTCTGTTTACTAATGTTGGGATTGGGTTTCCAATAGGCGACACAGACCTGTGAGACATGCCCGCTGTACTGACTGGATTGTGTACTGAGGTGGTAGATGTGGCAATGGGTGTACTTGTTGGTGGAAGCTGAGGTGTGCCAGCAGCAGAGGAACGAAATGATGATGGGGAAGGAGATGGCGATGAGGAAATATCCATATCATCTATAGGACCTTGTCCAGTATCTAGTGGAAAGAAGAGGGTTATAAAGCATAACTATTCATAATTTGAAATAAAATGAAGTCATGTAGCTTTCAAGGTACAATTTAACAGTAAACAAGCAAAACATTTTACAAAATAGTTAAAAAAAAAAAAAAAAGACAATACACCTCTTTTTTACAACTAAAGAGCAATTATTTTGCTCTTAATAACTGATGAATGTTAGACTTAAAAAAGAATTCTAATGATAGGCCTATTTTTTTTTAATTCGAATGATAGGCATATAGATCTAGACTTAAAATGTGCAAAATGTTCCTGAACATTAATTTATTAAACTCTTAAACAATATAATGCCTAAATGCAGGGGGAAATGCCCAAAGACACATAGTTTGTTCAGCATAAATAATTTCTAGTTCTCTAGCCAAATTTAAATTTATTTCTTTTTATACTTTGAAAAAAATAGAACAGTCAAACTAGAGTTTTCTCAGTGTGGACAACAAGATAGTTATTCTTTTCCCAACAGTATACATAAACTGCCAAATAATCATTTTCAAGATCCATGTCCACCCAGATTTTTTTTAGTTTTGAGCCTGCCCACCCTGAAGGTTTAAGCTTTCACAAAGGTACAGGTTGAATAAAGGTATTGTAAAATTAAAAAAAATATAGTATTAAAACCTCCTAAAAGCATATTCTGTTGTAAATAATTAATTTAACATTTTATTTGGAGGGGGGGGGGGGGAATATTACAAAATAAGAGTATAGCTAACTTGAATTTGTTATTACAATAAAAATAATTTGTCATGAGAGTTTATTCATGGCAAAAAGGTTTAAAAAAACAAGTTCTCAGTTCTCAATTTTATAAAATTGTGTATCAAATGTTTAACTTTTACTTAATGAAGCATCTCACAGACATGTGAAGGTGGATATATTATTTCAAAGATGATATAACTATATCAACACTAACAATAATGAAAACTTTCTACCAATAAGCCTTGTTTCAAATACCAAAGTACATGTAGGGAGTAAAGGTAGATATTAAGTAATCCTTCACCAACAACTTATTTATGCACACATTTGTATTATTTACTATTCAACATTATTTTTTTTAAGTAATTGAAAACAACAGCAACAACAACAACAAAAGAACATTTTCTTTTTATGGGGCATTTTTCTACAGAAGGTCCAATATTTATGTCCCTTGGGTTCAACAACTATAGAAAGAGAACAATTTCTTTTGTTGAACATGAACTAAAAAACAGTTTATAAAATAAAAAGTCTGGAAAATTCTAAAACTAAACATTTTGTATACTAAAAGGTACTACTGTAACACAATATTGAATAAAATGGAAACAGATCAGCAATTATCTTCTACTTTGAAGGAACGTCTGTAATTTGTAAGATAAATAAAACTCCAAATACTGATAACATTTCTCTTAGATGTAATCCTAAGTTGTAAATTGGAGTAAAAAAACAAAACAAACTTGAATTGATAGCCATAAGCTCAAAGCCACTAAGCCAAATTCAAGTTCATTATAAATTTATTATCAGAATAACATAATGATACCATATTGTGTCTCGTACACATTTAATCATAAAATTATTAAAAGCTTATAAATGTTTTATTATTTAAAAATTGTTTACGATGTATAAATTAATTTTGATCTAGCGCTGGGTTCTATTTAGATTGATGTCAGGAACATGTTGAGAACATGTCAGAACTGAGCATTAAAAAAGTAATCAATTTATAGACTTACAACTAAAGCGAATGTTTGCATATAAATCTTTAAAAAAACTTGCATTAAATTACTGCACCATAATAAAAGTTTTGCTTTCTGAAAACAAAAAAGTAGCTGTTCCCCCTTACTCTAAAAGATCTAAAATAAAATGCTATCAGATATTCATGAAAAGGTTGCCAGCCAGTCCTTTAAAAAAAAAAATGCATATATAGCTTCTGATCTTGAAGACACAAACTCAAAGTACTCTAAACAATTCAATTTGAAAGTTAGAGAGTAAAAGAGACTGAGAGTTTGAGAGCTCTCATAAAGGCCTCGGGACACACATTTCAGGATAAAAGAAAAACATTTGCCGACGACGGGCGCAGAGGGGAAAAAGAAAACTTAAACAGACCCTCAGAGGACAAAAGCTTTGTCTGTATAAGATGTGACAAAATATGAATGCCGCAACTGGGTTTGAATAGGCATGTGAAACACTGCTTTAATACTTAATCTTCAGAATCAAAGAAATTGCTATTATTAAAAGTGACTGTGTGAGCATATAAATTACTGATCCAGAAAAAACTTAAAGCAAGACATATCGACACAGATGCCTGCATCCCAAAATGGAAAAGTGTATCCCCAGACCTGCTAATGTGTAGTTTGATGGGAAAATGTGTATTTTGTTTTTTAATATAAAGAAATATACTCATGAATAATCCTTAAGATTTAAATCATGCATATTCATGTAATGCAGCACTCCTAAAAGAAGACTTGTTAAAATAATAGAAAATAAGGAGATATAACAAACACTGACAGGTAGTAGATCAGCTCACTATTCAGCAACAATATGCACTAAATGCTAAGTGCAATGTGACAAAAATTATAGCGTCTGATTGCTGGAGCCCAAATCCACTTTCTTTTCACTTACCAGAATTTAAGCATTATCTACCCCTAATGCTATACAATAGCACCAAAGAATGTAATTCTTTTTTAACTTTAGTTTACAGATTGAATATATTTTCATGTGTAGCTGTGTAAGTACAAACTGCAAGGCTGAGTAATTCTGAATTGACAAGCGATGTACCAGGATTCATAGTCCTTATTACACGAGGGAACAATTCTTCCATGTTTTTATTGGATCCATTAAAAGAAATAGAGAACGGCCCTGATTGCAATCTTTGAATTGGGCTTTTTTAGTAGAGGAACCTAGTTCAGTTACTAAGCAGTAGCTTTAGATCTCCTGCAGGAGATAATTTCTGCAGTGGGAAGCGTGGTCGAGAGGCTAAGTATACTCTAGCTTGGTTTGTCTGGCTATCTATGAAGGGGGCTCGAGGTTCGACACCCGACTCGAGGAGAGTTGTGTTTAATGAGCGCCTAAAGGCAGCACGGAAAATTTTCTCACAGATACCCCCCCCCCCCCCCAACTGGTCCAAATGAGATAGGACCATAGCGCTCTGAGCATGTTATTAGCACGAAAGTAGAGCAATAAAAAAAAAATGCTATAATAATAATTTTAGAGTCAAGGCACATCAGTTTGATTCCCTTTGTCATAGTGTGGAGATTAAGTTCAGCCACAATATCTGCCATTTAAGCATTTGCCCTTGTCACTTTCATCTTAAAATAATTTCCTGCAGAATTGGGTGATTTACAAAAATTTGTTAGAGAAGCAGCTTTACTAACACTTAACAGTGATTTTTTTTTTATGTGGGTAATGTGTGTTTTTAATTACACACGTCTTTATTAAAGATTCTGACCCATCTGAAGACGTAACCAGAGCCAGTGACTCATCTGGGAGCATCAATTGTCTTCCGAGACAGAAGGAGCCATATAATAATAATATAATAATAATAATATATTAAATTAAACAAAACAATGATAACTCTTGTTCATCTCTAAAAGTTACATTTAATCATTGAAAGGGATGTTTGAGAGCTCTCATAAAGGCCTCGGGACACACATTTCAGGATAAAAGAAAAACATTTGCCAAAGACGGGCGCAGAGGGCAAAAAGAAAACAAGGTTACAAAGTGGTCCATTCAGGCAGGTAAAAAGGCAGCTTTCAATATTATCAGCAAGAATATAAGAAGCTATCAAAACTACAACCCTTATCTCCAATTATACAAAAAGAAGGCACATATATGTATTAAAAAGTTTTGCCGATATTATTATAATGTTAGGCTGACTGACACATGATGCAACATAATACTGAGATATGACCGTATATTAATCTTATTATTATTATATTGTTAACAGTAATATGTATTCAATGAACTGATGATTGAGAATATATAGTTCAATATAAACCTGGCTTTGCTGATGCTATTGAATGATTATCTAATTGATCGCTTTCTAAAAGGCCAATCTCTCATTCAAAGCCTCAAAGAAGAAACTTTTCAATTCGGTTAAATCTTTTGATTGTTTTATAGTGCATAATATGAAACACTGCTTAAAAAATGATGTTAAAACTGACTTTGGCTATTATGCATACTTTATAAATTTTTTTTCACTTTTAGTAAACATTTTATTTAAAATATAAGTAGCTAATATAACAGAACACACAGAATTTAGTAATACAAATATTTTTTTTCCTAAATTTATTAAATTAAAAAAAAAAACAATTTTGCATAAATATTTGAGAAATATACATATAAATTATTCTCCCTTAATAATAAAGTCTCCTGTGTTTCTTATTATAATAGTGAATAGTTATAAAAATGGTGTATTATTATGAAATATCTGCTTAAATAGTTACTTTTAAAAATTAAATAATTCGCTTTCAGAAAAGAAAAAAGTAGCTGTTACATTCGAACTTTGAAAAGTCTAAAATATGATGTCGGATTTTCAAAAACTTTTCTAGTTTCTGTGATCTAAATGGGACAGACAGACCACACAAAACTAATAGCAGCTATTCGGCTTTCAAGGGTCGCTAAAAAACACACAATCATAACCAAAATCAAAGACTGACTTTAAGATATTTAAGAAAATTCAAATTAAAAAAAAAATGATTATAATCCGTAGGACATATGTGTGGGGAGAAAGATGAGGAATTTAATTTATAAAGAAAATAATGAAATCATCACATCTTTATGGAAGAAATCAACAGCCAGGTGAACAAAACAGATATATACAGCCTGCTGAGTAAAAACTGAGGGAACATGAAAGGCAGCAAGAGGCAGAAATACTAAAAGAAAGGTAAAATAATGAGTTATCTGGTTTATTTATAATTAACACAAGAATAAGCTTTGCAGGTAATCAAGTGTTAATATAGGATGTCACAAGATGCAATGTCAGAAATGTAGGAATATATATGTGTGTGCCCTAATACAATGTCAGAAATGTAGGAATATATATGTGTGCCCTAATACAATGTCAGAAAAGTAGGAATATATATTTGTGTCCTAATACAATGTCAGAAATGTAGGAATATATATTTGTGCCCTAACACAATGTCAGAAATGAAGGAATATATATTTGCGCCCTAATACAATGTCAGAAATGTAGAAATATATATGTGTGCCCTAATACAATGTCAGAAATGTAGAAATATATATGTGTGCCCTAATACAATAATGTCAGAATTGTAGAATATAATATATATAAATATATATATGTGTGCCCTCTTTTGGCAATGTTGGCAAAGGAAACAAAACACTATCATGACAAAATTCCCCTAAAGTTTTAGATTACAACTTGTAGAAACCATAAAAAAAAAACAAGAGTAAAATGAATATGGGCTAAATGAAAGTGCTTTTGTAAATATTTTTGAAATAATAGTCTCTCATATTGTTCAGTCTGTTATAAATAACAAAGTAGATTAAATGTCTACTCAGTTATAGTAACTGATTTCATATTCTCATGCTCATTGGATTTTTAATGTAAAAGACAACACTCTCACCACAAATGCACTTATTACCAAGATGACTAAAGTATCCATAACAATTAATATTTGAAAATTATTTTTGTCTTTGGTATCACAAAATACACATTCAAAAACATACATGAGAATAAAGACTTTCTAATCAAATTCAATTGTATTTTATCCAAGTTGTTTATATGAAGTACATTATTATCAAGTGTGAATAAGTGTGTTTTAATGATGTATTTATGTAGCCTTTTAACTTTACACCTATTTTAAATCATTTAATAGAAGATGTATATTGAATCTTACTTACTTAGAGTAGACTAAAAATAAGAAAACTAAAAAGGATTTTAAATTATAGTATCAGTGATAGGTTAAGATTAGAAAAATGTGCAATATTAAAATGCTCACCATTATATCTTTGAGAACCTTGACTATCAGTGCGGTGCCGCCTCTCGCCACTCCTTTTGTAATCCGTATTAATAGACGAGCCATGTCCTTCAGTCTGTGAACGTTTATAGTCTGCATTAAGAGGTAAATCTGAGAGACCATTATTTCCGCCAGGTGTGGAACCTGACCTCTGGTTGTGTGGGTGGTATGAGTTACTTGGCGTGGAGTCACCTCCAGTGCGTAGTCTGTCCACACTAGACTTGTGAAATTCCCTGGTGTCCCTGCCACTGCCAGACAAGTCTCTGGAGTCCCTAATGTCTCTGAAGTGTTGTGTGACTGACATGGAGTCCCTACTGTGCTGAGACTCTGCAGCGTTCTCACCGCTGTTGTTGCGGTGTCCTCTAGCATGTTCAAGCTGTGGGTGATCACTTGAACTGGAATGTCGAGCAGCACGAATATCTGCCGCGTCTGAAGAAGTAAGAATAGAAAAAAAATTATAATGTCTTGCATTTTATGTTTTTTACTACCCTTAATTCCCTGAATAATGTTAATAGGCTTACATGTAAACATTTTATCACAGGTATTGATGACAAAGTCGAAATCATCAGGTTGTTGTTATTAGTTAAAGTCTAATATTATTTTGCTACTTTTTTAGTGTTTGTAACTCTTCATAAAAGTTTCATTAAACGTCTATGTAAAATGTGTACAATGAGTAACTACATGTATTGAAGTCATGTCTGAAGACTTATTTTTTTGTGGTTCACTTATTCACACAATAAATTCAGTAGTCGTGGCAAAAAAAATGTTTTTGTGATTTATAACATGGCAATACATGAACTAAATTGAACAAATTATTTCTTATTCCTTACTTTTGTTTGCATGAGATTGTGACAACACTCTTGGCCTCCCATCTTTTGATCTATGATCTGGGGTTTTACACCTAGAAATACAACAACAATGAGTGAGTTCTTATTACATCTAGAAATACAACAACTTGTAAGTTCTTAAACAAATGGAATAATGAAAGCCAACTCACAATTCACTGATCCACTCTTTAGGTTTCTCCCACTGAGATACTTCTGTTTTACAGTTGTAGTAGTACCTCTTGCCAGAACTGCTAATGTGTTCTGACCAGTCACCACAAACTCGTATGGCAGATTTCTGAACTTGCTGTAATATAATGAGTAATATGAGTGATTACATTACTCAACAAAAAAGAAAATGTTCATCTCTGCTACTAGACAAACATGCTTTATCCTACTGGACAAACATGCTTACTAAAACAATGTACAATGGGAAAGTGCTGATTTCCATTTGCTTCTACCCCCCCCCCTTTTTTTTTTCAGTAATCAAGCCCAGACAAATAAATGAAATAAAGGTAATTAATAAACACTAAATTTTCACATTTGTGAACTTAGTAATGTTTTTTTCTTATAACCTTCAAAGGCAATGCTTATTTCATATCATGCTTAGCTCATGTAAAATAAAGTTGACAGCTCTATTGATTGGCCTAAAAAAACTAGATTATACCTGGAAGAGAGTAGGGGAATCCTATACCAAAACTCTAGATTAATTAGTATTTAAGTAAAGAAATCTGTTAAAAAAAAACAATATTTTCCCATATTTTGCAAGTAAAAATTTCCACCCTGAAGTAGAGAAAAATATCTACATCTACAGTTTTTTTGTGCTCTACCGAAATTTCATTCCCCTGCCCAATATTTATGTTGCTAAAAATCTTGCCACTACTGTGATATTAAAAGACAATAAAAAAGTACCACTAAAAGCCCTAATATGGAAAATATAGTTTTCTTGTTAAAATGATATTTTGGGATTTTGGCACATCGGCACAATTTAGGCCATGCCATGCCCATAATCCCTCAAGTTTTCTTGATAAAAGATATTTTTGTCACCAATTTCTCTACTTGTTAGGTAACTGTTACCAGCTTACCCTATGAATGGTATCTGGTATGTCATATGAGCAGCTGGCCAATGTACTATTACGACTGTATTGAAAATGATGGGAAAAGGTAGAGGAATAGAAAAATTACAAACTACTCACATTGTTAAAAAAATGAAGCCTATTTGATTTCTACTGTGCTCTAAAAGATAGTGCTTTCATAAAAAATTAAAGCAATGACACATTGCTCAATAAAAATAAGATAAAAACACCTCTAACCAAAGGAGAAAAATAAATGAATAAAGAGATAGTAAGGAATGACCAATGTTCTAGGGATCATGGGTATGTGTGGCTGTTTTATTTAATAGAAGTGTTTCATGAGTATTTGGAGTGTTAGCATGAATACATTTCAAATATATTGTGTACATGTTCTGAGTGTATAATTCATTATCAAATGACCAAAGGTAGATAAAATTAAGCTCAATTTTGTTCATTACTCAATGTTTTTTCCTAATAAGACATTCAGAGAAAGAAAGAAAGAATTAATGCCAACATGTAGTCTACCATTCATAGTTAGGGATTGGTGCTACACCAATGCATCAACAACAAGCAGAAAAGTAAAAGTGGAAAATGGTGTATACAGCAGAAGGGGATAAAGGTGAACACATTATAGTACTATATCATAACTGTAATAAATCATATAGCCTGATCTTTACTTTATAAGCTGAATTTTTAATCATAAAACAGTGAGGTGAGTTGGTTAAGCACTTGACTATCAATATGAAAATCTCTGGTTAAGGTCTTAATAATTGAAGTACCAGGTTTTTAACTTGGGATTGTAAGAAGGTCCTTTGGTCCCAGCATTGTCTTTTTGAAATTGATGCACATTCAATTTAAATACTTTTTAAAATCTCATTTTCAAAAATAAACTGACCTCTTTGTCTTTGCTATGTTCTTTGCTACTTGAAATGGTTTGTCTTCCATTATTGGATGCAGAGGATGATGTTGGTGTCTTGTCTTTTTCAGGATGGCTGTTATAATCCAACATACTTGAATGCTGCTGAGGGGGTAACCTGTGTTCTGTCTGTTGAGATGATGAAGAGGGGGTGGAGCTTTTGTACTCAGATTTGGAGCCTGAGTGGCTGTTAAAGTCTCTGCCACCTCTTTCCCCTTGACTCCCAGAGCGTTCTTTTCGCTGACCAACAGGTGCTGCTGAAGATCTGTGGGAGTCTGCACCACTGCTGGGTTCTCCACTGAAGGCAAAACTAGTCTCCATGGGTATGGGACGGCCCAAGCTGCCAGTGGCCAAGTAGTGACTAACCTTTTTCTCTGCAAGACTGAGTGAGCCTGTTCAAAATCAAGAGGAAAAAAAAATAAAAAAATTTTGTAATTAAAAATGTTTACTCCATTGTTAATCTGAGAAGAAGAAAAAAACAATTTCTATGTCTTATGCCTGGGCGTAGATTGGGGGGGGGGGGGGGGGGGGGGGGGGGGTTCAAACCCTCCTGAAATGAATTAAGTGACTGATTTTTGCTTTCATCTTGTTTATATCAGGTGAGATTTTAATACTAAATCATCACTTATCCCAGCACAGCCGAGGGGGTTTTGAGATACAAGTCCCTCTACCAGAGGTTTTGAGTTTAAAACCCCCTACCAGGGGCTTGAGTTTTAAACCCCCTACCAGAGGTTTTTGCAGTTAATTCCCCTCTTCTATAAAACAAAACAAAAAAATGCTAACAACAATCCCCAAATTCCAACTGCACAGTTAAGGAAGATTTTGATTTTAAAACCCCCTCCAAAATTTATGATAAACCCCCTCTTCAATACAAAAAAAAAGCAAATCACACACTCAAAATTTTATGAGTGTAGCCAAATGGGTTTTCAGTTTAACCCCCCCCCCCCCCCCTCCCCCAGTTGGGGTTTCAAGGTAAAAAGTACCTCTTCAATATTAAAAAAAAAAGCAAATTACACACTATAAAAACTATGAGCATAGCCAAAGGGGTTTTGAGTTTAAATCCCCCTCCTCCAGATGGCTTTTTCTTTAAAGTTTAAAACTCCCCTACAGAGTGTTTAGAGTTGAAAACCTCTCTCTTCAATATTATTTTATTATTTAAAGCAAACTACAGTCACCAAATTCTATGATCGTAGCTAAATGGGGTTTTGAATTTTAAAAAAAAACAAAAAAAAACCCTCAACAGATGATTTGACGAAAAAACTTTCCTTTTCAATATAAAATCTAAAGCGAAATGCAGGCATGTAATTCCAAGAGCGTAGTCAAGAAAGGTTTCAAATTTCTACCAGTGGCTTGGGCTCCATTAATAAAAAGTGAATAGTCTTCTGCCAAATTTGAAAAACACTAAATGTGGCTCAACAAAGATGGCTAAGACAGATTTTAGGAGTCAGTTATAGAGATCGGGTCTAAATCAAAGAAAGCATATGTCAAACTGGGAGTCGAATCCTTTGTAAGGTTGTGACAGAGCGTCGCATGAGGTTTGGCGGGACATGTTCTCCGACAAAATGAATCACGCTAAATAAGAGTTGCGGAAACAGCTTGCTGGAAAATTAGCCGAATGGTGCGAGAGGGTCTAAGTCAGTAAGAATAGCACATTAGGTTTTTGAAATAAAACTTTTTAATAGCAGATAATGCACTGTAGCTACCTCAGAATATGCAGGGTCAGAATGTAATAAAGATTAATTATGTACACACACATATAATTTTTTTCCGAAAAAAATCCTGGCTATGCCCAGCATGCAGTTTATGCAGATAGATGGGACATATATTAAATAAGAAATCCAACACATTGGTCATAAAAGCTATGTAATGAATACAATAAGAAAAAAGCTAATAGAAACATAAGATCAATGGAAAAATAATGTTGATTGACAGCTACCAGACTTTCTATAAGGATGAGGTATAACTTGAAAATAGAGTCACGAGTGCAAAAGACATTGAGTTAATGATGTTAGTGATAACCAAATTGTGTAAAAATCAAAATATTACTGGAGGACTTTAAGCCTATTCAAACATCCCAGTATCTATTAGTGCTTTTAAATGAAGTAAGACACTGCCAACATCCCTGTTTCTAGTATGTCTGTAATAAATAAACTGCAATGCCAAAAAAGGACTACTAAGAAAATCACTGCCTCACACATCTCATTTGATTAACAAGTAATTCACTGATGACAAAAATTTATTTTCACCAAAGAGCCATTCTCAGAGAATGTACATATATATAATAATAGATAATAACATTTTTTAAAAAAAGGCTGCCATTATTTACCAAATGATTGATATGTAAGGAAACAGCCAAATGATTAAAATGGATACAATTGTAACCAAAACAAAAGTCACCTCTTTTTTCTTTATTTCTCTCAATATAAGCGGGCTTGTTCTGATTGCGGGAATTAATACGGCTGTTAAGTGGTCCATCGTCATCACTGTCGTCTGTAAACAAACTACTATTGTACTGCATGTCCTGATTTAGATACAAAAAAAAAAAGATTGTGAAAAGCTTAAATACAATGCAATTTAATTATTTCTCCATAATGCTATTACCAAGTAAAAAAAACAATAACTATAAAATTGATAGTTTAGCACTTTTAGTATTTATAAAAAGATGACCATGACTGCTTTATACATCCTTATTGATTACTTAGTCCTTAGTGAGTACAAGGACTCTTTTTATTTTTTAAATTAAAAACAATAACAAAAATTAATACTGGATGACATTTGAAAATATTTCAAAAGAAAACTTTGGCTATGAGTAAATTACAAAAATAAAGTACCTGATGCAGATGGGTGTCTTTTCTTTCATACCTAAGGTAAAAAAAAAGTCCATTATTATATATATATTATTTATAATGATTATAATTGTACACAAGCATTTATAATTATTATTATAACTTTTAACTGCAATTAGATCTAGGGTGTAGATCTGTAAAATGTTAAAGAGCCATTTCAGACTTTGTAATCTATAGAGCATATGATGTAAAGGATATCATTTTCTATGGCCAATAATTAACAAAGGTGTCCTGTGGCCAGCACAACAAGCAACAGCCTTTACTTTACAACTAATGTCAAGTACCCATTAGAGTTAGCTGGATTGGGGGTGTCTTAAAAATCCAGAAATTTAAAATCCCAACTTATTTCTGAGATTCAAACCAAGACCCCTTGGTATGTAAGCCAAGCACTTAACCACTTAAGCCACCACCACCCATGATTTACTGAAATATTTGATTAAATAAATTGTAAGTTTAGTAGTAAACCAAAAATCTAAGTGATGGACATTAGAATTTAGGTACATCTAATCTACTATCTAGATCTAGTAGTAGTAGGCCAAAGTTTAATAATCAATTTAAAAACAGATCAAAGGTATTTTAATTTTATCTCATTCAGGGGTGCCACTTTTCCGAGATATCCCAGAAATATGGGTTTTGAGGTGTCAGATTTTTCCCCCCTTCCGGGTTTGCCCACCTACAAAATATAATATTTCCTGGTTTACTGTAGATTCAGAATGTAAACATTGTAGATCATCTTGAGGATCTAATTGCACATCTATTTCACAATATCTAGATTAGTTGAAGCTTAAGCATTGACTGTTTAGGCTAAGTGTTGTGCTGAAACTTGCAACTTTACTTTTTTTCTCTTTGCCTTTTCTAAATAGACCTCGATCTAGAATCTAGATAAAGGGTCAAGATCTAGATTTAGGATGGATTAAATCTAGATTAGTAAATCTATATAAAAGTGAAGGACAGTAGATAGCAGGATGCCCTGAACCGACATCATTTTAGACAAGGTCACTAATGAAGCTATCTGAACTCTAGAATTAATGATTGAAAAATAATCTAGAATTCAAAGATACCCTAATTTAGAGACCTAGATTAGATTATTATAAACAGATACTATCAAGCCTACAACAAGTAATACAGCACATTCTAGACTACATTAGAACTGCATTAAACATATTAGGTCTTGGTATGTTCTGGAAGAGCTCATTAAAATTTATCTCCTATAAAAAATTTTAATTAAAGTTTAATTTTAATTAAACTATTATTAAATATAGTCTAGATATATATTATACTAGTCCATGTTCATTAATGGAATTAGTTATAATAATTATAATGTGATGAACTATGTAGTTTCACAGGAACAATGAGGGTATTACTATTTTTAGAAGTTAAGCTCAACTTTAAAAGAGAAAAACGTTTGTTTATTTTTTTCTTTAATTGGGAAGGGAATTGCAAAAACACTGTTAATATCTTATCTTATATAATACAGACGTTACTTCAAAAAAGAAGATGATTACATCCTATGCGTCATGCATATTAACAAATGACTTAAATTCTGCCAAGTGACTGGTTTTACTGGCTAGCTCAGGCAACCCATTCCATGCTCTAATAGCACTAGGGAAGAAGGAGTATTTGTACAAATTTGTCCTAGCATATGGGACGAGGAATGTGCCTTTATCTTTGTGTCTTTCAGAGTATTTTATTAAATTTTGTTTTTGTATTTGAAGATTATGGTTCAGTGCTTTATGTATAATTGCTACTTTACTTTTGAGTCTTCTGTCTTAAGGCTTTCTGAATTTAGTGATTTTACTATAGGTGTTACTCTAGTCAAATGTGAATATTCATTTGTTATGAATCTCACTGCTCTATTTTGTGTCTGTTCCAGTTTCTTAATGTTTTCTTGAGTTGAGGGATCCCAAACGGAGGATGCATATTCTATTATTGGCCTAACCAAGGTTAAATAGCATTTTAATTTTATGTTCTTATTTGATTTATAGAAATTTCTTTTAATAAATCCTAATATTTTGTTGGATTTTTTTATAGTTTCATCAATATTTGGATTCCATATAGTGTTAATATCAAACATAGTGATTGGTATAATAGGCCTAATAAATCAACCTCTTTGACTAATTTTAGGGTTTGTGTATTTCGGCCTCAGGGTTTATACAAATTGTACACATTTACTGGACAATAAAATGACAACCTGATCTCATCATAGTCAGTGATAGTAATCATACATTTTGAATTTAGATCTAGATCATTATCTACATAGGTCTAGAGTCTAGATCAAGTAAAAATAAATTTGAGTTAGAAATCTATAATCTAGACAGTTTATATTCTAGATCTCTGAAATGTGAAAAAAAAAAAGTAATTTTAAAATATGTTGAATTTGACAACAAACCACAAACCAAGCCAAAAAGTTGAAAAAGCAAAATTTAGTAAATCTGGAAAATTAGACTTCAGAAAGACAAATATCAATATTAGAAACTGCAATAATGGTAACAATCACATTGAAATGAATACTAAGCTTAGGACGCCAATATTAAAATATACTTATAAATTTACATCTAATAGATAATGTAAAACTAGCATTATTGAAACAGACATAAAAAGTAAACAGACTACAGTCAAAACATAACAAATATGGCCGCCAAAAAAATGTAAGTGCTGAAATTATGATGTGTGCGAAGTATTGTTTACCCATCATTGAGTCTGGGCTGTTTCCTTGCATGCATTACCATTAATGCTATAGAACAATAGCAAAATGCAATGCAAAGGAAGTTATTTTAAGGGATACTAAAATATTTCATTCAGCTTGATTTGACTCTGTTCGTCTGGTTTGACGCCATATTAGATCTACATCCGGGGTAGTTAGAGAATTTCGCATAACATTTTCTAAAATAATGTTGAATTTTTTTTATCAAATTACAAAAAAAATATTTTTTTATTATATAAAAAACTATGAAATCCATTTTATCAATAATTAGCATTTAATTACTCATTTTATAAATGTACACATTAAGGTCAAGGTCAAAAGGAAATAACTCGTTATGGCGATGTGTTTGTAAACAACGTGTATCCCCGGCAGATCTAGTAGACCTACAAGACAAGAGATCTAGATTCTTGTTAGAGAAATGATTTATTTTGTAACTTATTTAAGCATTAATTGATTCACCGCCAGTGTAACTAATATAGACTAGATAATATTAGTGAGTTATTTTAATTTAGTCGTCTCTAGTCAAGTCTTAGTCTAGTCTGTGAGTCTGTCTCTAGTCTAGGTCACTAGACCTAGTGTCAGTACTGTCAACAGTGACAACACGGACACTAGTCTCTTAGTATTAGTAAATTAGTACTCACTAGATCTAGTACAGCGGTTCTCAACCTTTTAAGCACGGCGACCCCTTTTTACAATCCCCCACTCTGCCTCGACCTTCCCCCCCCCCGCACACACACACACAGCAATAAAAGAATAGACGATAACAATCCATTTTTTCGATGCACTTAGGCGACCCCTGGCTAATCGTCAATCGATCCTAAATCTGTTACTATAATCATTTAATAATGTCTATAATTATAAGAGTATACTGATTAGAATCTACAACTCGAATGACAAGCTTTTGATCACAAATCATGTCCAGTCAAAGTCAGTCATTAATCATTCAAAATTCAATGTCATGAATTAATATTAACTAGTCTAGATTTCTCTATATAATCTATTTTAAAGATCTAGAATCTATATATAGCCTATAGTGCCTAAAGTAGTAGACTTAAGAAACTAAATTACTAAGACTTGGGCATACAAGTAAGCATAGCTCAATAGAGTCCTCAATTGTCTTAGTTTAGACTTAGAGCAGTGTTTTTTGTTTGTGATGGCCCACCTAGCCAAAAAAAAAATAGATCTAGTACTCCCTTTCATGCCATTCTCACCAATTCAATTCCTGCCTTGTGAGCTTCAGAAAAAAAAAAAGCCTTTTAATGTAGTACTGGCAACTACACTTGGTAACTACAGCCTACATAGTGTCATAATAATATATAGTGCAGATGCAAATAAAGAAGGTGTATGGGAAGTCTGTAGAGAGATAGAGACCTCTGAGGTATAAATCTCAAGTGCTTGATCATCGCACAAACTTTCGAACCATTCTGCATCTTGTGGTACCATCGCACACAAAAAAAAAAAAATCATTTGTTCTGACATTTTTCATTATGCTTTTTTGTTCCGCAAACTCTGAATTCCAAGAAAAAAAAAAGCATTACTCTTTTACAATGCAAAATGAAAATCATTTTTACAAACTCCCTCTGTCTGTCTGGTAAAAAGTTTGTACATATATTTCTCCCACATCCAATCTCTGATCAAGCTGAAATTTTGCACAATTATTTCTTTTACCTGGATACAAAAAGAGAAACAAAAAAATCAGTTTCTTAAGTAACTATTGGTAATTAATTATTTTGTTTCTTATCTTGAACAAGGGAAAGTAATTTTACTTGACTGATAAGTTGAATTAGTCCCCTTTATTGTTTGTAGAAAGAAAAGTTTGTAGATAACTATAAAACCTATTTTCATAAGCAGCTCCCTGGCACAGTGGTTACCATATTAGCATGAGGAGGCTTTAGCCACTCACACTTTTTTTATAAATACACTTATAAGGCAATCCTCCAGATACCTTCTTCTTTCTCCCCCTCCCTATTTTCCAACTGGTCCAGACAAGTGATGGGATCAAGGCGTGATCATGGCCTATTGAGAAAGCTAAAAGCATGGAATTATGCTAAACAAAAACAATTGGCAAAAATGTTTCTAATCGCACAGCTTAATTATTGCTAGTCTAGATGTATTACAAATTTAATTACATGACTGATCCAAACTAATTGATACCGGTTCAACTACACTTAAAATAAGCTTTGTTGTTTGTTTTTTAAAAGTATTTTTTTGTATTTTTCTTTTTTGTTTTGCTTGACCTTCTGGGCTAACACAAGGATGCACAATTCTTGCTGATCCTCCATAATCAATTTTCATTGATCATCAGGCAAAACAATTTGCTCTCAATAGTGTTTCTTGCTCACTGGTTTATAAGAAAAATAACAAAATTTCATGTAAGGAATGTATTATATATCTAGTAAAGATCTATAGACTTATTTTAATGTTTTTAAATATTTAGATTTTTTTGCTTAGATGTTTTTAGTTTATATTCCCGTCAACTTTTTTTATCATTTTCTAAAAAATTAATTACATTCTTAGGTGACAGGCTTTGTCGATCAGCAAATGATTGCATTTATATTCACCATCATCAAACTTTGTGCGAAACTAAAATCCTATCTTACAAAGCCTTTGACAAAAACACTTCAGTTGAGGGCAATGCATCTATGTCACCACACAGGTCAAGAGCATTTGCCTTTTCAGATCTGCCAAAACAGAATAGGGCAAGTCAGGTTCAGTTGAAAAGAATATGAGACAATGTTTCCTCTTCCTCCCACAGCGCAGTACTTAAGGTCAAAGTCCACCAAAGAGAAGTCCAATCTTATCTTATCTTATATAATACAGACGTTACTTCAAAAAAGAATCTGGGTGCTTCATGTGCTCCCCAACTATGCTGGATTTTGTCTTTGCAATTTTATATTCAGAATCTTTCAATTTTTGTTTCAGATTTTTTTATGTCACGAATGTGTTTGTTCCATGGCAGGAAAAATAAAAATGTGGTATGTAAAGCAGATGAAGACACACTTAAGACGTCCACAAAAAGGTCTTTTTGGTTGGTTTGTTACGGTAAACAATGCTATCATCTTTTTACAAAGAATATATAAACTCACTGTTTGTCTGTCTTCTAAATTTTTGTACATGTTATTTCCACCACACCTATTATCTGATCAATTTGAAACTCTACACAATTTCTTCATTGTTCCTAACAAAACATGAATCAATTTAAAAAATTACTAATTAGTTAATTAGTGGTAACTAATTAATTTTGTTTAATATGGAAAAGGGGAAATGATTCTTATTTCTGAGAGATATGACTTTAAATTGGAGTTATTCTCCTTTGATAAGCTTTTTTTTAAAAACTAGTTTCAAAATTTAAATAAAATTTCAAATAAATTTGTCTATACTTACAAATGGTGCCTAAATGCTATTAGAATAGCTATTGAAATTCATATTGATGAGATGACATGTTCATTTCTTTTTCATTTTAGCAATATTTAACTAAACGGAATGGATTCTTGGAAGAAAATGCTGTTAGGTTGAGCAATATTAAGCCTGATCATCATGTTTTAGAAATTGGCTTTGGACCAGGTATTGGTCTGGAATCTGCTTACAAAATAATAAAAGGTAAACATATTCTGGATTTAGAATTGTCTGTTTCAAAATATTTCAATATTTAGATGAAGGCTGAATACTACTTTACACCATTTTTTACATAGAGAAGCAAAATGTGTTGATTATTTTTCTAGGTTTGGCAATTTATTTATTTTTCAACTCACTTTGTTTGTCTGTTTGGTAAACAGTTTGTAAACATTATTTATCCGACAACCGATCTCTGATCAAGCTGAAATTTTGCACAATTATTTCTTTTACCTGACAACACAAGAATTAACCAATTTGTTCATTAAATGTTGGTAATTAATTATTTTGTTTGGTATCTGGAACAAGAGGAAGAAATTGTACTTGACTGATGTGGTGGTATAAGCTGTACTAGTCCCCTTTATAAGTAAGTTTTTAACAAACAATAGATAACTACACAATCTTCTATTTTCATAGGCGCTTCCAGAGTGGTTGTTTTGTCAAATTCAGGTCATTCCTTTTTTTATAAATGCTTTTAAAAAGTAAATACAGTAAAAATTCACCTAGATATCCCTTTTTCCCCCACCCCTCCATTTTCCCAACTGGTCCAGATCAGTGAAAAAAAAAGGTATTTAAAGCCTGATTTTTGTTCATGTTAGCTAGTTAGAACTTGAAGCTTTTAGAGAGAGTTAGTTAGAATATGAAGAGATTGTAGGACTAATAGTAAAAAGTTGTTGGTGTTGGAGTTGTATTGTAAAGTTTTTGTATAATAAATATATTGAAACTGCTACAACATACACTTGTTCTTGCATAGGAATCATTAACAGTTAGACAGAACTTTCAATACATTAAGATCGTTTCAAAAAGAGTTATTCCCCTTTGAAAATGTTAAGTTACTATTTACCAATACAAATGAAAATTAAGGCTACCTTTTTTTTGTGTGTTTTAGATGGCGATGGAAAACTTTATGGCATCGAGTCATCATTTTATATGGTGGAAACAGCCAGTAAAAGACTTCATCAAGCTTTAACAGACAAAAAGTTAATGTTGTTTCATGGATGTGCCAGCAGTATTCCCCTCAACACCGATTCTGTGCATCGGGTCTTTCACTGCAACAGTTACTACTTTTGGCCTAGCATGAGGCCAGTGTTACGAGAGATTTATCGTGTGATGAAGCCAGGTGGTGTCATGGTCACAACCTTGTGCATTGACAATTTGAAAAAATCCCAGGTTAGTAGGTGCTGATGTGTTTGAACTACCCTTCGGTCTTCATGTTGAGATTATGGTGACATTATTCAAAATCAGTTTGAAAAAATCACAAATTGGGGCGCAATAGCCGAGTGGTTAATTGCTTGGTTTCTGAATTTGAGATCCTGGGTTCAGATCTCGGTGAAGACAGTGATTTCTGGATTTTTAGGGTGCCTGTGAATCCACCCAACTTTAATGGGTACCTGACTTTAGTTGGGGAAAGTTAAGGTGGTTGGTCATTGTACAGGCCACATGACACCCTGCTCGTTAACCCTTGACAATAGAAACAGATGACCATAACATCATCTGCCCCATGGATCGCAAGGTCTAAAAAGGGTAAACTTTTTACTAAAAAAAGAAGAACTGTCTTTGCCATAAAGTGACATAGAGCCAGAGATAGCAGTAGTCTATCTCAGATAAGCAACTGTATAAGCTGAGATGCAAAAGATATCTTGTTTCATAATGGGGTGATTTAGATAAATAAATTTTCCTTTGTGTTCAACCATGTTTCTAACTAAATCATGATTAGTCTAAAATTACTAAAATAATTATTAATAAAGCTTTCTCACCACCCAGTAAAAGATGAGATCAATTCTATTCCTTTACATTAGACATAAGAAGCAAAAAGTATGTCTAAACTGGCCTTCAGCATAATATACCCTACTAATGTATTAATTCTTAGTGTTGTATATTTCTTTTTTTACCCCTACAAATATTGTGACTTACTAAGTCCTTATCCACTATGTTAAACTACTGATCAATGGGAAACAGTTTGAAATCTTTTCTGCTTCAGAAAAATGGTTTCCTCAATAAAGGGATTGCAGACCCAGTAAAGTACATGGTGTGCCTTGAAAACTTTGGTTTTGAAAATGTCCATATTGAATATCAAAAAGATCCCATTACAGGTAGGTCTACATTTTGCTTCTTGTCAATTATTTTGAAAGATCTGCTTAGAGTGAGTTTTCTTGAATGTTCTACAACATGACTGATCTCCCCATTTCTCAGTCTATACAAACATGGATTAGCTCTCACAAATAGGAGATCAAATTTGTTTATCATTTGACTTCACTAGAAAGAAAAAAAAGAGAGAACATGCCCAATGAAGTGATCAAAAGAGATTACAAACAAGTTTGTGGAGCCTATTACTAGATTGATCACATCATTTCAAAGCTACTTGGCAGCACAACTACATTTATATCTGCTACAAAGTGTATCCTCTTGAGGCATTTCATGAAGTCCACTATCAAAAAAAAAAAAAAAAAAAAGGTCAGAAAGAGAAAACTAATCTACAATGCCCAACTTCTAATTACAATGAATTAATTGGTGATTTTAAAATACATCAATTCTAGTCATGACAAAATGGTACAGACTCTTAATCAATGGCTACATTGACCCTGCACAAGTCTGTCCGGGGGTGAAATACAGTGTCACTAAAGGTCTTTAAATAAGTAAATGTAATAATTTATTGAAGCTAACCATACTTGAAAGATTTCAGAAACCTCTACTAATATTTATTTAACTTAAAATTGAATGCTTTTTTGTGACAACTCTAAATTTTGAATCATAAATATGTACTTTACGGTCAGGTAAAGAATTTCAAGCAATATTCTCGGAAGTCATCGAGAAACCAGCCCACGACAAATCCATGTTCAGTGATGATGAGGATGATGAAATTGAGCAAGAAGTTGAGCGATTATTCCATACCGGTAATAAAAACATTTTGGAGACATAGCTTTGGAAATGTGTAGACTTACCTGGCTGGCTCTGCTTATAGTTGGAGATTGGATGCTGCTGTGTATATGCAAGTTGTAATACAACCTGGAATGCTCTTAGCTTATGGTGGTATGTAAATATCTTTTAATCTGCAATGAGTTTTATCATTTGGATGATAAGTAACATTTGCTGTAACTGTCCAACATGTAAAACATAATTCTGTAAATAAATTTATGTTGTGCACTTTATTGATAAACATTGGTAATAAAAGATTGCTTGTGCAATGGAAGTCAAGGCTTACTGTGTATTACTTATGATAATGACTAACTGAAATAAAGACTTGCCCATAGATATAAAAGGTAAAACTTTTTTTTTTGTTAGGTCTTCATGTTGATCTAGGGAATATTCAGGAATAGTTACCCCAAGTTTCATTAGTATTGTTTTACAAATAAAATACATGCTTTCATATGGACATCATAAGGGGTTATGAATTTTTGACCTAAATACCTCAGTGGGTTAGGCAAACAAGTAATATCAAATACACATATAGTTAACACAGGGGCGCCCCCAGAGGGCTGTGACATCGCCATTGTGGTTCATTTTGTACACCAATAGTTCTTTTTGCTTCTTCACAAAATTCGCTGATGATTCAGCTCTCCTTTTCATGTAGCTGGAAAGAACATTGAAATAGTGCAAACTTTTAAATACCTTAGTACTATACTATCCTGGACAATAAATATAAATCAAATTTTACTGCAAGTACTGATTATATCATTAAAAAAGGGCAGCAAACATTATGGTTACTTTGAAAAATGTCCTCATTTAATGCTAGCAAAAAATGCCTTAGCGATATTTTGTCACGCTCACATCTGCAGTGTTTTCGTTTTAATATCTCTGCCTAGTATGACAATTAGAACATTAAAAATAAAAATAAACTTCATAAAATCCTAAATGCTGCTGGTAAAACATTGGCAAAAAACTAACTCCGTTTGAGCGGCTGTTTGAGAAAAACATTCATAAGAAATCTAAAAAGATTTTAGGAAAAAAAAATCTCCCTTTGGGTCAGGATTGTGTGATTTTACCATCAAGAAAGAGATACCAGACAGGTATAGCAAAGACAAACACTACTTAACAGACACAAAAACTCTTTTGTTCCCCTGGCAATCAAATCATTAAATAAAATTCAACTGACATAAACATTTCACATGTTAATTCTGAGTGAGTCTGGTATGAATGTATATTTTGGTTTTCTATAGTTATAATTTTTTGTTTGGTGTAATGCACAAATTGTAAGACAAATTTCTTTCTGGATAATAAAAATTATTATTATTATTACAATTGGCTTAATATATTAATTCAAACATTTCAGTCATGATTCACTGTTTTTTAACATTTGGGCATGATATTCCTACTCTTAAATTAGTACAAGTTTTAATGCTAGAAATAAAAAAAAAAACAAGCAACTAATTATAGAAAAAAAAAAGAAAAACAAAAAATACTTTTAAAAAAAAACAGAGCTTATATTAAGCATACATGTATCAATTATTTTGGATCAGTCATGTAATTGGGTAGACTCAGAGGCGCCCAAGGATCCCGAAATAAAAATCCCGGGACCCCCGGTTCAAAAAAGCCAAGCACTTTACCACTCGGCCACCACTCCTCATGTAATTGAATTTGTAATAGATCTAGACTAACAATAAAAAAGCATTTATAAAAATATTTTAAAAAGGGGGAGCGACCTGAATTTGAACTCATGCTTCTCATGCTAACATGGTAACCACTCTGCTAGTGGAGAGCCTATGAACAAGGAAGATTGTATAGTTCTCTATGGTTTCTATACTCTCGACCTATTTTTCATGTTGTGTTTACTAAGACTCAGTTGATATACAAAGGAGACGGACTCAGCTTATACCACCACCTCAGTCAAGTACAAATTCTTTTCCTTGTTTGAGATACCAAACAAAGTAATTAATTAACTAATTGTTGTTTTTTTTTTGTTTTTTTTAATTGATTTTTTGTGTTGTTGGGTAAAAGAAATAATTGTTGAAAATTTCAGTTTGATCCGAGATTGGGTGTGGGAGAAAAAATGTGTACAAAATTTTGACCAGACAGAGTGAGTTGATATTAGCTTTGTAAAAAGCTTTATTCACCAGTAAACTCACATTTGAAGTATACAGTTAAATTGTGCACACTAATATTGCTAAGTATTTTAGACGTAATTGACTGCAAAGGCTGTTTATATATAGATAGATAGAAATAGTTTTAGCCTGCATGGCTAAGTATGCAAAATATAATACATTATAACAGGTGTGTTCATGTCAGAATAACAAACAACATGGTGTTGAAAGATTGAAGAAGAAAATAAATTTTTACGAATATAAAAATTGTCATAATTTTTTCTTCCACATTGTCCTTTTGAGAGCTTAGATTTTTTTTTACCTACCCAACACAATTATCAAACAATAATTAGCTTCAATACTTTACACATTTGTCATCACCAGAACAGCATTATTTGTAGCATGGGAAGACTGATCGTATGCCAAATTAGTAGCTTTGAGTTACAAAGGTCCATTGAACACATTGAATATCAGCTTTCCCATAACGAAAGTCAGTGGCCTACAAAAAAGGCTCAAGCTAACGGAACATTACATTTCAGAACCAAACAATGCAACCAACGATAAAAGTGCAAACAGAGAATGTATAACATCTGGCAGACATGTTTTGTCTACTATATGCAGGTCACAGAAGGAGCTGCATAGCTATGTAATATAGGCCTACTGCACTCTTCAGACTTGAAGACTACGTCTATTGGGGCACTCTGCTATTTTGTTTAACTGTATAGAAAAATTATTGTTCTATACTGAAATGAGTGCTTTGAGAAAGAGGGGGTCTGATATTAATTTTTCTTGCAATGTATTACCGGTACCCATGTTCTAATGTATCTTTAGAGAAACATTTCTTGCAATGTATTACTGGTACTCATGTTGTAATGTATCTTTAGAGAAACGTTTTTAAAAACTTGTTTCAAACAAATATTTTAACTTTTTTTTTTGTTTAAATTAATCATGATGGCTTCCATTTTAAAGCCTTAGTAGGCCTACATATACATCTCTGTGTAATACTTTATAAATGCATTTATTTATTCCGTATCAACTGGATCTAAGAACTATAATAGTGACTTCGGCTGTTAGCAGGGCTGTGACTGTGTACTGCTACTTACAAGGCAAAGACTTTAGAGTGCGCTACTGTTTACAAGGCTGTAACGTACCGTTGATGGGAGCTACTCTTTGATGTCAGTGTAGGGGTGACATACTCGAGGTCCAAGCAAATGTATAACCGGGCCTTTGGGTTATAAATTAGCGACGCATTTCCCAATATTATGGATCATGCAGTTATAAAAGGACCTACAGTAGTCTTATATATATATATATATCCTCTGTTACCGAAATAGACACATATAAGATAACGTGTCGAATTGGTCAGCATCGTCGCAAGATCCCAGGAATTCTCCACTACAAATCATAATTATTATATAGCTCCTCCTTCGAAGTCGAAAATGAGCACATTGCTCATTTCCTATGGACTCGAAGATGACTGTAAAGTCCAATCCTCGCTTTAAAAAGAAGGCCGCATACGTGGCACGGGTAGGTATGGTCAGTTGCAGATAGGCCTTCTTCTTCTCTCAGCTTTTTGTTGGTTCGGCTCTCTTTCGCCCTGGCCACTCTTCTTGCTTCATATCTTGAGACTCACAGCTTCACGCCATGAGGAGCGATCGAGAGCTAGTGCTTCCCAGCTGTGAATGTCGATATCGCATTCCTTGAAGGAGCTCTTGAGAGAGTGTCTTTGTCGCGCTTGTATTGGCTTCCCTTGAAGCGGTTTCCTGCACACAGCTCCCCGTACAAAAGGCGTTTGTCTGGCATGCATGTTCATGTTCACATGTTCCGCCCATCGAAGTTGGGACCTTTTTCTGTCGCATTGATACTGGTCATCATTGGTCATTCATACAGTTATAATAGGGCCTGCAGTAGTCTTATATATCCTCTGTTACCGAAATAGACACATACAGGGCCGCCGCTAGGGTTGTGGCCGCCTGCGTGCGAAATGGAAAAAATGCCGCCCCATCCCTTGTTTTTTTCTAGAAAGAAAATGTATTACGACAGAGCTGGACCATGTACCTTTTTTGTAGATTATTCCATTTTTCCCATTGTCATATCCCTCATGACCACTTAGATGTTTTATTTCTATTTTAATTTTAACTTTGTATTATTTTTTTTTCTATTACGAAGTCATTAAGTCCTTCTCCAGTTGTACGAAACCTAGAAAATGTTCATGTATTGCAACATGAGGTATATAAGAAACAGAAGCAATAGGCTAATAATAGTTATTAGTCGGTATGGGACATATCTGGTGTACAATCTAATTTTTTGTGAAAGTATTTGTGTGCTTATATCTACAATTTCAAAGATTTTATATTCTATTTCACCCAAATTTATTGCCTGAATTAATTGATCATCTTCATCATCATCATCAAACTCCATTAAAGTGAGGGCTTGAGAGGCTCAAATCCTTTCTTGCAAAAGCCCTGGACAGAAACCCTGCTGTCTTGCGTAGTGCAAAAATGTCGCCATACAGGTCGAGAATTTTGGGTTTCCCAGACCTGTCGAGACGGAGATCAGCAAGTCTGGGGCAGTCAAACAGAATATGAGGCACGGTTTCCTCTTCTTCCCCGCAGCGGGGCACCGTGAATCAAAATTTGGCCATAGCCGCGAGAAATATGAGCCAACAGGACAGTGGCCTGTCCTGCACTGTGCTATAATAGCTTGCTCAGGCCTGGACAGCCTCCACCACGGGGAAGTGCGGTCAGGGCGCCTCAAACGCTCCCAGACTTCACAGGCTTTTTGGGAATTGTCCCAGCACTCAAACCACTTTTCCATTTGTTTTTTTTTTTTTTGTATTATAGCCAGGGCTTGATGAAAGCTTTCAGCCTCATCAGCGGGTGTAATTTGCCCTTCCTGGTGGGCCAAAGAGTCTGCAATTGTGTTGCCAGTCACACCTATGTGACTCGGTTCCCACTGCATAATTACAGGGGTGCCATAGCGTTGTTTAATGTTATGTGAAGCCATGATGACAGTGTTGATATTGGGGGGCCATGGTCTGGGGCTTTGCAAAGCCTGTAGTACAGATTTTGAGTCAGTGACCACAACAATCTGTGTTGCCCTCAAATGTCCCTCGCCGAGTTGAGAGTCAATGACTTTTAAGGCTTCACAGACTGCCATGGTCTCCGCATCAAAACTGCAAACACTACCACATGGTCCAAAGATTGTGACTGTGTAAGAGCCAAGAAAGTCGATGTAGGCTCCATAGCCTGCTCTTCCAGAATCTATTGATGCCGACCCATCAGTGTATGCAAAAATAGCACTGGGCTTGAAGGTATTAATGGTCTCCAGAGCTAGGATTTGAAGGTCGTTAGATGAACGGCTTTGCTTAGTGGCATTAATGTCTACTAATTTCAAGCGTATGTCTGGGGTCTTTGGGCGACACCAAGGGGGAAGGGGATGAAAGCGTTGAATGTTTTGTCGGTTGGTGGAGAGGCCAGCTTCATCAGATAGTCTAGTGGCATGATGCATAAAAGACTGCATCTGGCTACGTCTTCTGCATCTCCAACCATCCACTAGTTTTCTAGCTGGGAGGTATTCATTAATGAATGAATTAATTGATACAATACCCTTTTGTGTGTGTGTCAAATAAACCATTTGTGGATCCTTTAAAAACGAGACATAGCCGATAAAGGATCGCCAAGGCTGGTTTTTTAAATCATTCATTCTTTAATGCGTTGCATCTATTGTTTTCTTTTCAAGAGCAAATTTTTTAAAATGTTCTTTCTGCACTTTATTCGTCTTTTCAGAATTAATATAATCCAATCATTTAGTATTCCTTTTTTACCTGTAATGTTTTCTTTCTTTCTTTATTCCTAAAACAACCAACATGGACCATTCAGTTCAAAATATAGTGACTCAAAACACAAAAGCCATTGACAATGTACGATTGTATTTTGGAGAGATGTGCATTGTGCCCACAATCATCTACGTTTACACCTTTTTCTCATAATAAGAAGAAATAATATAAAAAGGCCAATAATAATGAATTTTCTTTAAGAACGCACTATTCATCCTAGTAAAAACAAATGTAGTAATAAAGAGGCAGCCCTGGTCAATAGTATTATTCGAGAGACATTCTAGGTAAAAAGTAGGTATATAGCACATTGACGTCTGTAATCTTTTTTAAGATCATCTTCGTACTACTTAAGACGTCGCTATCGCTGACCTTTTTTTCCATACAAAAAAAAACGTCACTATAATAGTGTAATCCCAGGTAAGACAATCCAGAAAAAAACAATGTTTGAAGTGTTTTATTCAAAAAGTTTTAACCCATATTGTTGCATACGCCTTTCGTAAAACGGTCTACACTTGATAATGTCTTAAAACGATATCTCTTACTTAGATATTTTAATTTGTAAACATTAGTAATAATCAGACACGATTAATAACTACAATGAAAATAAAACATTTTTTTCGCCCCCCCCCCCTTTTTGTTGTTGGTCGGTCATTGGCTTGTTGCTCCAAACAGCTAGTAGCTACATGTAGGTCTACATCGACATATCTTATCTACATCGACATATCTTATCTAGATCGACATATCTTATCTTATCTACATCGACATATCTTATCTTATCTACATCGACATATCTTATCTACATCGACATATCTTATCTACATCGACATATCTTATCTTATCTACATCGACATATCTTATCTTATCTACATCGACATATCTTATCTACATCGACATATCTTATCTACATCGACATATCTTATCTACATCGACATATCTTATCTACATCGACATATCTTATCTACATCGACATATCTTATCTTATCTACATCGACATATCTTATCTACATCGACATATCTTATCTACATCGACATATCTTATCTACATCGACATATCTTATCTACATCGACATATCTTATCTACATCGACATATCTTATCTACATCGACATATCTTATCTTATCTACATCGACATATCTTATCTTATCTACATCGACATATCTTATCTTATCTACATCGACATATCTTATCTTATCTACATCGACATATCTTATCTACATCGACATATCTTATCTACATCGACATATCTTATCTACATCGACATATCTTATCTACATCGACATATCTTATCTACATCGACATATCTTATCTTATCTACATCGACATATCTTATCTACATCGACATATCTTATCTACATCGACATATCTTATCTACATCGACATATCTTATCTACATCGACATATCTATCTACATCGACATATCTATCTACATCGTCATATCTTATCTACATCGACATATCATATCTACATCGACATATCTTATCTACATCGACATATCTTATCTACATCGACATATCTTATCTTATCTACATCGACATATCTTATCTTATCTACATCGACATATCTTATCTACATCGACATATCTTATCTACATCGTCATATCTTATCTACATCGACATATCTTATCTACATCGACATATCTTATCTTATCTACATCGACATATCTTATCTTATCTACATCGACATATCTTATCTACATCGACATATCTTATCTACATCGACATATCTTATCTACATCGACATATCTTATCTACATCGACATATCTTATCTACATCGACATATCTTATCTTATCTACATCGACATATCTTATCTACATCGACATATCTTATCTACATCGACATATCTTATCTACATCGACATATCTTATCTACATCGACATATCTATCTACATCGACATATCTATCTACATCGTCATATCTTATCTACATCGACATATCATATCTACATCGACATATCTTATCTACATCGACATATCTTATCTACATCGACATATCTTATCTTATCTACATCGACATATCTTATCTTATCTACATCGACATATCTTATCTACATCGACATATCTTATCTACATCGTCATATCTTATCTACATCGACATATCTTATCTACATCGACATATCTTATCTTATCTACATCGACATATCTTATCTTATCTACATCGACATATCTTATCTACATCGACATATCTTATCTACATCGTCATATCTTATCTACATCGACATATCTTATCTACATCGACATATCTTATCTACATCGACATATCTTATCTTATCTACATCGACATATCTTATCTACATCGACATATCTTATCTACAACGACATATCTTATCTACATCGACATATCTTATCTTATCTACATCGACATATCTTATCTTATCTACATCGACATATCTTATCTACATCGACATATCTTATCTACATCGACATATCTTATCTACATCGACATATCTTATCTACATCGACATATCTTATCTTATCTACATCGACATATCTTATCTTATCTACATCGATAATTATAATGACCCCAAAATATTCAACGCCTAACTAACAGCCGTTTAACATAAAAGTGAAAATGCTTTTTAACATTTAGTTTTTAATTACTAGATATACTTACAGTTCGGGGTACTCGACTAAGCAACAATATTTTTATGTAGTAAGTAGATACTAAGAAGAAAAAAAAACGTTTTGCTTCTGTAAGCATCATTCGAAACCAATATTGCAGACAACTCCCAAAAATTCAAGGTCAGAAATGAATAGGCGCCTATGAAAAAAAAACCTTGGGAATCCATCCATCCTTATTAACAGTTTCCAAAATAGCTTCTTATGTACAAATATCGTTTTCTTTTTAGTAAATAGTTAACGAAGGATAATGCAATATTAGAATTCATAGAATATATATATATATATATATATATATATATATATATATATATATATATATATATATATATATAATATTTGAGTAATTTTTTAGTTACTAAACTAAAAAAATATTTATAAAAATATAGATAGCCTTGAAATAATGATTTGGCGGCCGCCTGCATGCAATGCACACATTGCACAATAGGTAGCGGCGGCCCTAGACACATATAAGATAACGTGTTGAATTGGTCAACATCGCCGCCAGATACCAGGAATTCCCCACTACAAATCATAATTATTAACAGTTGGGCTAAATATGTAACCAAGGAGGCGCGGTGGCTGAGCCTTAAAGCGCTTGGTTTCCGTACCGGGGCCCCGGATTCGAATCCTGGTGAAGACTGGGCTTTTTACTTTCAGGATCTTGGGCGCCCCTTTAGTCCACTGAGCTCTAATGGGTATCTGGCATTAGTTGGGGAAAAGTATAGGCTGTTGGTCCTTGTGCTGGTCACATGACACCCTCGACGTAAAACCGTGGGTCACAGATGAACTTAAGGCCTACATCATCTGCCATATAGATCGCAAGGTCTGAAAAGTAAAGAGGCCAATCCTTGATACACAGCTGCAGTCACTGGTTTTGCATCTGTAATCACCAGGCGCCGTTGCATTTTCACCCTTCTTTCTACAACTGTTGTGTGTGTCGTCTGCAATCCGTGACCCTTCTTTTCTAATCGCTCTCGCTGTTAGTGTCGATTTTGAAGATCTTCGTGTCGCATTTGTATACATTAGTAAAATACAGTAAGTAGGGCCTAACGTGAATCCACGTAGCCATTCTTGCGTTCAAATTTCGATGCATTACTTAACTTTAATTACAATGAGGGCATGTGGGCCTACCAATAATAATAATAATCTTCAAGTCCGAAGATTAATGAGGAATTCAACAGGCTTATTTCCCATGACTGGCATGACTACGCAGCCCCAGCTGCGACCTTCAAATTTTGCAGGCATAACCATTGTCGGCCGGTGGTCGATTTAGATTTTCTTTTCGCCGTCTACGTCTGTCCTCGGCAGCGGATTCTCTTTTTGTCTCAAATGTGTATCCCGCGGCCTTTGTAAGTGACCATATACAGCTGTCTCGTTTTGAAGTCTCCTGCACATCAAGCTAATTGTGGGCCGGCCGGATCGTAATTTTTTTTGTGCCAGGGCGAATTTTGACATCCAGTCCCCCCCCCCCCTCCCCCCTGATCTACATTGTTACATGTAACAGTGTCATATGCGAATCATGGGTAAAAAAACATCTTTTTCTTCACGAAGATTCCCTTGAAGATCCTAATTTTGTAGTTACCAATACTTGCCTATATAATATTTAGCATATTCTTTGAAGAACGTCTCTTTTCAACTCAAGGTTTAGACTAGAATTAGAATTAAAAGTCTAATCTAGATCTATAGATTTAGAGGCTCTATAGACATCTAGATTAAATAACAATGTCATTAGACATAATTGTGATTCGTGGCAGTATAAGTATTCATCATGGACTTCTTACACGAACTCGATTTCAAAGCCATGGTATTGGTGCCATTTCTCTTGTTCTAAGAAGTTTCAATAGTTTGTCACGGTGCGCCTGCTCTGTAAAACATGTGTCATGTCTTGGAGTACACCCTCTCACCGAGAAACTCAGTCTCAGCCATCGGCATGCTACACTGTTAACTTCACATGTAAAGCCGTTGGTGTCACCCAAGTTTAGTACGCTGTCTTCAAAGTGTTCTATACATTTCAATAGCTGCAAACTGTGGAGGTACTCCAAGAATGCTTTACCATCAGTAGCAAGCTTTTCTACTGAACAAAAGCACACCGATGTAAAAATAGCTGACAAATTAAAGGAAGGACATAAATCTGATTTAGACAAAGGTTCTCTGGATGTTAATTCGTTATTGTATGACATACAAAAGGATTTTAGTGATACTAAAAATGCATCTGAATCTTCAGAGCCAGATGAAAAGAAATCAGAAAAGAAGTCTTCCTCGGAGCCCAAACTCACTCCAACAGCAACTAGTCTTTTTACCACAGATCAATATACATTTGAAGAGGTAAATCGTACAGAATTTGAGTATGATTACCGAGTTGCAGAAGACATTGAAGAATATGAGTATAAAGATGAAAGAGAAATGTCACAGCAAATGATTCGGCCTGAAAAGGTTCTTCCAATCAGTTTAGAACGTAAGTTTTAGAATTTAGATTGTCATCTTTATATTTTTTTTATTGATACTAGATTCTATATTATTATAATATAAATAATATTATTATAATTTATAAACAGTGATTTACTTACTATGATGATAATAACATTTGTTCCAGTAAACTTAAGAAAGAGCAGCATTTGTTAAAATCTTTGTTAAATATAATTGGGCTTGGGTTTTGAAGAATTAATAAATTCATAATAATAAAATAAGGCTTGTCTTTGAGAATGAGTGCAGTATTTTACGTGGCTGCACATTCCTAGCTGTTTTCCTACAATTTGTTCACATTCAGCGTCTTTTTCACCTTCTTTGCCAGTCCTCTTCAGTAGATTTCCTTTTGGTTTTAAATGTGTATCTCTCAGCCACTTGCTTCCAGGTGCTCTCTTCAGTGGCAATTAGAGCAAGCTGGTGTTTAAGCTGATCTTTAATTCATATTAGTTACTTAATAAAATGCATTTAATAAAAATTATGTGAAAGTCTTGTCATTTATATTAGATAAATTATATATATATATAATATTAAATATGTAATCAGGAAAACATTTTTCTGGGCATTTGGGATAAAAAATTGTCTATATCTTCACTTGCTAAGGAATTATTCTGATATTGACTTCAGTTGTTGGCAGTGACAGTGGTGGGTGTGTGTGTGTGTAAAATAATCACTTCACCTAAATTATATATATATAATTTTTTTTTCTGTCAAAACGTTTAATATGTTTTTTCCCAACATTCCAATTTTATAGTTCTTGCATTTAGAAAAAGTTTTATGTAAAAGATACATAATATATATATCCTATTACTTACAATATTGGGATGCGATTGTTTAGTTCCTAATAATAGTCTGGTCCAATTAACCAGATTCAACTGTATAATAGAATTTGTTTATGTATTTTAGGATTTAGTCAGAATAAATGGCTTCTTGTCTGATTTACTAGATTAGACTGTACAACTTCAACATTTCTTTACTTAATGTTTATCGATCATTGGCTTGATTAATAGGTCAACTAAACTTACCAATACATACTTAGTGCACTTTTGGGTTAAATGCTTACAGAATAATTTTAGGAAAAAACAAAAACTTAGGGCCATAATTTAACTTCAAAAATTTTTTTTACTATACACTTTTAATTACTATAATAAGTATGTACATGATATCTATATGTTTTTTTTTAATTACAATAAAAAAATATAGGTGTATGAGATATATTTGCACTAAAGATCTCTTTTTCTGGTTAACAGGAGGAGAAACTGGTGTATTTGAATTAGAGGAGCTGTTAGTGTTTTTAAATCACCTGGGTGCAGAGAACATTGTTACCATCCCAATTCCTTATGAAGCCAATTTTTGTGATCATATGGTGGTTGCTTCAGCCAAGTCAAAGCGTCATCTATATGCCATAAATGATGAGTTTTTGTGGGTGGTGAGTTGCAGTAACTTAACATTTGTAATCTGTTGTATTGTATGAATAATATGAATACTAAACAAATGCTGCATGTTGGGTATGGTGGCTGAGTGGTAAAATAGCTTGGCTTCTGAGCCAAAGGTCTCGAGTTTGAATCTTAGTGAGGACTAATTTTTAACTCCGGTAGTAAATCAGTTAAATAAATGGAAATAGACCGCACTAGATGGAGGAAACAGTGACCAAGAAAGCTCTGGACAGCGAAAAAACATGGGCGTGCCACGTGAAAAATGGCCAGCTCCTCAACCACCAAAGCGAAAGCCACCTTAACCTGCCATATTTGTGGACAGGAGTGTCTCTCCAAAATGGGGCTCCACAGTTCATGAAAAAGTGTTAGGGATGAATCATAGTTTCTCTGAAGGAGGCCAATAAAATGGAAATAGTTTTGTAATGTAACTTAATGCAATGTAGCTCAGTCTTGTTATAATAATTAAAAAACATTCATGGTAGAAGATACCTTATAAACCAGCTTGTGCAAACAAGTAGTCAATCTATGTAAACACTATCTTTTATGATACTTTTATTCACTTTTTAACCAGAAATTCAACTCACAAATGTAAATAATATTTGGTAATGACATGTTGGTGATATTGGGGGGCACGATGGCTGAGTGGTAAAGTGCTTGGCTTCCCAACCTGGGGCCCTGGGTTTGAATCTTGGAGACTGGGATTTCTGAATTTTTAGGGCACCCCTGAGTTCACCAAACTGTAATGGGTACCTGACTTTATATGGGGAAAAAAAGGCAGTTGGTCGTTGTGTTGGCCACATGACACCTTACTCATTAACCATTGCCAAAGAAACAGATAACCTTAACATCATTAACCCTATAGATTGCAAGGTCAGAAAGGGAAACTTTTTTTTTTCTATGTTGGTTATATATTAAATGTGACATTTGTTAGTGATATTTGATAGGAATCTTTTAGTAGTGACATGTGCTATGGATATATTAGAAGTAGCTGTGTTAGTGATATATTTGAGGTGACTGTTAGGGATATACTGGAAATGACATGTTAGTGACTTCTGTATGTAAATATTATTAATAATCAAAAATCTTGAATTTTAACTTTTTTTTTTTCTGTTTTTTTTTCAGCACAAAAGAAAAAAATTGGACACTGATCCTCATTTGGTTATTGAAGGCCTCAACAAAAGTGATTGGACTGCATTAGACTTAGGTTGGTATATTTTTGTTCATCTTATATATTTTATTCATATGTATGTATAATTGCAAAAGTAAAAATACAGTCAAATTTTGGATTAAAAATTAGATTTCATAAAAAATAGCAGTATATCATATGATTGTGAAATTGACTGGATTTATGAACCATTTCCTTACAACTATAATAGTAATAATAATTTCTTTATTATCCATAAGGAAATTTGTCTTACAATTTGTGCATTACACCAAACAAAACATTATAACTTTAGTAAACCAAAATATACATTCCCACCAGACTCACTCATAATTTGCATGTGAAAAGTTTATATCAGATAGTTTCTATTTAATGATTTGATTGCCAGGGAACAAAAGAGTTTTTGTGTCTACTTGTCTTTGCTTTCGGTATCTCTGTTTATCCTTTGATCCTGTTTGGCATGCAATGCTCCAAAATTTGTTACGCTAACATTAGCTTAGATGTACAAGTAGTTAGGATTCTGAACATGGTCCAGAAATAACATTTTTGCAATCCTTATTGTATTAATCCACAACTTAAGTGAGGTTAGGTTTAACTTCACCTTGCAGCTTAAAATTGAGCAGTTGACCAGATATGTATCTGCCTCTAAAAAAGAATAAAGAAAAGTTTGTCCCTCCAGAAAGGGAATAAGTTTTACTGGCTCTTAAATCCAACATCAGTTGTTATAGTGTGGGTTTCGGAACAGTGAGCAGTCATTGTTGATATTCTTAGGAAATTGTTTATATACATCAGGATGACAACACTAATAAAAAAAATTGTTTTCTTTTATCTGGGTCTTTGTTTATTTTTCATCTTTTGTCACTCAAACCTGATTTCCAATAAATAATAAAACAGACTTCTGAATGTCTTCTTAGTATGAAACTGTACACTTATTAAGTAAAAAAATGTTTAAAAAAAAAACCCAGTGAACTCATGTTCTTCTGTATTTCCATCATGCTCAGTATTGAAGAAATCTTGGTGGAAAGTTTGCGCCTTGTTGTCCAAACATTGTCAGGTCAGAGATTTGCATAATGTCATTCCAAGAACTATTTTTATTTACAACTAAATTTTTGGACAGTTCTCATTTACACCCAGACCATGTTTTATATTGAACATCGATCGAACTTTTCGTTGCTAGTTCAATTTATTATTTTTAATTTAACTGTAAAGATAACCCACATTCTGCTAGCAATCTTGATGCTCTTTAAAATATTTGGGTTTATTTTAAATTTTGCATTTATTTTTATTTTTTTTTTGTGTGGGTTTTTTTTTTAAATTGAGTTCTGTAAAACTAGGTTTCTTTTTTGTTATATTTTTATTTGTAAATTAAATTGTATAGTTCTGATTTTATTTCAAAATAATTTTGGCTTAAAATATAAGTAAAAACATGCAATAAAAAAAGAATACTTTTGAAAAACAAAGCTTATCTAAGAAAAGAACCACTGATTACCACAATTTATACAAAATTACAGGGTTTAACTTTCTGCTATGTAAAATAAAATTAATTAATAAGTACCAAATGATTAACTAATTAGTTAATTTTTGGATTGATTCGTGTATTGTTATCGACTGAATAATTATGCAAAAATTTCAACTTGATCCACCACATCTCTCAACAAGTAGCATTTATTCCCCTTAAACTCCACACAGCTCCCCCTTTGCAGACACTGCGCCCACCCCTTTGAAACCGTAAACCATATCCTCTTTGAATGCCCCTCCCTAATCCACCTTAGGCAGACCCTAAGACACTACAGCCCAACATAACCAACACCCTGTACAGTAGTGCTGAACAACTGAA
The DNA here is from genome assembly GCA_030265305.1 of Biomphalaria pfeifferi. Classification (NCBI taxonomy): domain Eukaryota; kingdom Metazoa; phylum Mollusca; class Gastropoda; family Planorbidae; genus Biomphalaria; species Biomphalaria pfeifferi. The sequence goes on from JASAOG010000258.1 coordinate 571,338, forward strand.
GAAAACAGCGCACTTTTTTTCCTTGGCACAATCTGCAAAAGAGCTCACAGCTCAGCAGCAATAAAGCTGGCTAGAAGAAAAAGAAGAAGAATTCCCCTTATTTTAAAATCTAATAAAATAATTACTTTTTTTTTTATTGATTTATGTCTTGTCAGCTTCAATAATTAATTGATAATAATAATTTTGTACAAATTTTTAATTTGATCTGAGACTGGGAAGTGGGAGTAAAAACATGTTCCAACTTGTTAGCAGTCAGACAGACAGACAGAGTTGGTATAAAGCTTTGTCAAAAATCACCTACAAAGAAATTTTGAAAGGTTGAACTTGTAGAGGACAACTCTTGTTTCTCTCCCAAATTAATGTGAAGAGAACATGTAGGTTGAAGCACCGCAGTATGGGTATTCATTTCATTATATATGCTCGTACTTTGAATTAAACATTTCAAAACAAAGGGGATCAGTGGTAAAACTGAGAGGTGATCCCTGCAGCCAAAGTGGTTGTGCAACATTGTATGAGACACAGTCACACTTAAATCACATTGACAACCATGGCATTGAATTAACCAAAATGAGAATACTAAGTATCATTAACATTCTGTAGTTGAAAAAATGGTTTTGGAATGCTAATTTATTACTATTGTATACTGTTATTGAGTGAATGATGTGTAGATTATCATTATGTAAGTCTATTCAATATTTTTGTAATGTAGGCATAATCAGGATGAATACTTGTACATTCTGACATCTCTCATAAAATGAGGAAATAACACTTGATAAATAGCAGACACAGATAATGACATCTTTAATATATACGATTATTTTGAATCAGCACTTGATGAATGGCAAACAATAATAATCCAAGTATAGTCAGTAGCAACCCTTTGACTGTTCTCTACTTGGTGCTTATAGTGACTGCCTTCAATGACTGCTCTCTACTGACTGTTATCAAGTAAAAGGATAAAAAAAGTTCCCCTTTCAGACCTTGCGATCTATAAGGCAGATGATGTAAAGGTCATCTGTTTCTGTGGTTAACGGGAGTGTCATGTGACGAGCACAATGACCAACCGTCTTTACTTTTCCTAACTAATGTCAGGTACCCATTAGAGCTGGGTGGACTCAGAGGCGCCCAAAGATTCCAAAATTTAAAATCCCAGTCTTCACCAGGATTTTTAAAATTATTGAACTATTAAAAAATAAAGAAAATAATGTTTGATTCATGTACCATTTCACAATTAGTGTTTCTTTTAAAACAGACAATGCTAAGACTATCAGTATAAACAGAATCCCTCAGTGCTCTTATGTTTTGCAAAGTATTGTTGTTGTTTTTTTAAATATGCCAGAGTTTGTTTTGGATTGAAATGAAAACATACAACATGCCAACTATTCTTCATCAACGTTATGATGTACTTATGTAGGAAAATAATGTTACAGTATATTTCCATACTCATGTTCCCCTATGATTATGTTTTATTATCTAGGCAATATTGTCCTACACATCTTCTATGGGAATGCCAGGGAACACTATGATATTGAATCATTGTGGACGCTAGGACCAGAGAATGACCCAAAGTGTAAAGAACAAAATGACGCATCTGCCCTTTCTGCAGGTTAGACAAGGCTGATTTTTTTTGTTTTTATTATAATTAGCATTTATAAGGCTTTTTATCAAGTCCATAGATTAAGGAGCAGTGCAGTAGTTCACATGGTTACACAGTCCTAGCTGTGATTTATAGATTTTGTCACATCCAGTGTCTGCCAGCAGTTGAATAATTTATCTTTTTGGCGTCTACCTCTGTCCTGTGCAATAGATTGCCTCAATGTGAGCCGTGACATGGTTTTTGAGCTCATGTTTCTATAGCCAATAGTTATTGATGGTGTCATGTAGCCAGCACAACAACCAACCACCTTTACTTTCCCAATGAATGTCAGGTACCCATAAGAGTTCGGTGGATTCTGGGTGTCTTAAAAATCCAAAAATTCAAAGTCTCAGTCTTCAACAAGATCTTCACCTAAGACCCCTTGGTTTTTGAAACCAAGTGCTTTATCCTGTCCCGAGATAGAAGGAACTATTTAACTATAACCTCAGCTTTAGGCTATGCTGACAATTGTTACATTATTTATCAACAAAAGTTATTGCACATATCCAAAGTTGTTTTTTTTTTAAAAATTAAACAATAGATAGAGCATTTTTTGACAGTGTTTCTTGATCAGTGAAAAACTCATTATAAGAATAAGGCTTGTCTTCAAGTCCAAAGATTAATGAGGAATGCAATATTTCCCGTGGCTGCGCAGCTCCAGCTGTGACCTACATATTTTGCCACATCCAGGGAAAGCACAACCATTGTCCGCAGGTGGTCGACTTAGATTTTCTTTTCGCCGTTTGCGTTTGTCCTCTGCAGCGGATTTTCTTTTGGTCTCAAATGTGTATCCTGCAGCCTTCGTGACTAACCTCCAGCTGTCTCGTTTTCTGAGGCCGCATGCAACCAGGTGCTCTCTTCTATTTCAGCCAAGGAAAGTTGACGCCTAAGCTGCTCTTTGAAACATTTCCGTGGGGAGCCTCTATTACGTCGACCACCTTTTAGCTCACCAAAAAAGACTGCCTTTTGGCATACGTTTGTCTCCCATACTGGATATGTGCCCTACCCAGCGTATCTGTCGGACCATAAGAAGTCCCTCTATACTGTCCATACCGGCCTTCGCAAGGACATCACCGTTTGTAGTGCGGTCTTGCCACCGTATGTCCATGATGGAGCGCAAGCATTGTGGGTGGAAGCGCTCAAGAAGTCTTCTTAGTTGTTTTCTTTATAGTGTCCATGTCTCAGAGCCATATATAAGGGTTGAGAGAACCACCGCCTGGTAGACATTGATTGAAAACTCATTATATATGTACATGAAAATAGCTGCAAAACCCAATCTTCACCTTTGGCTTATTACAATAAGGCCATGAATAGGTTGGGCCTGATTCTACTTAGTTTTTTCGAACTGTGAGTTTCTTGGTCTGTAGTTTTTTGTTCTACTTTTCTCTTTGTTAACCACCAGCACATTAATTTGTCAGGAAAAAATGAGATATTTTTAGTGGAATCCTTGAATACATATATGTATATACCTAAGTGCTATTCATTGTAAAAAATTTCCTATAAAAGTCATTCGAACAATATGTCTGGTCAAGGATTCTAAGACCTATAAAATGAAAGGAAGAACTGAATTTTAAATCCTCATCTTGCTCATGGAGTCGGATAAAGGTGGTTCTTGCTTAGGCATTATGAAAGTTTATTTTTCCAATAAGTTTTTCTTTCTCTGAGAATTGTATATTATCTAATTTTTTTTGTTCACCGGTGTCATCAATAGATAAAATGTCTCATGGTGGCCAATAACAAAAGTTTGTTTGTCAGAGCATTTTTCCCAGAACAAGCTGAAAGCTAATAAATAGAGCTAAAAATAGATCAGAAATAGCACAGTATCAAAAATCCAGATGTTTCTAGAAGTAATCGCAAGAATTTAAAATGGGGCAAAAGTGAAAAATTGGGCGTCATGTGTTTATTGCACTTCATCTAAAAAGGAAAAAAGTTTTCCCCCACATTTTCGTCTAATAGTTTATATTTTTCTTAAATTATCTTTTCCTTAAAATACATTTCTCTATATTATCTTTTCTTTATAAAAGTGTTTCAAATATATCATGTAATAACTCACAGACATTGCTTTTAAAAACATTGTGCATTGTCAATAATTTTTAAAATTAATATTGAACGCTAAGGCTTGTAAATTAATCTGATCAATCTCTGTGCTCTACTTGTTAAACCTGTTTCTAGATTGTACTCTTTGTCTTCCTAACAGAAAGTTTGTTCTGGCTGGAGACATCAAAGAAACATGAAGCTGATAAAAACCCAGAGAACTCTAAAGCTACATCCGTTGATACAAAAACATACAAATATTTATAATTCTTTTAAGGTTATACACATTTTTTACCCTGTTAATATTTTAAATTAATTGCAATGAAAACGTTACACTTTGGTTGCTTTCTGTGTGTTTTATTAAAATAGCCCAACTTGAACCAAACCTTCTCTGAGAAAATTTAAACAACTCAGTTTAAACTTAAGCCAGCCAACCTCTATCAGAGAAACTTCCAAGCCTTGATTTAAACTTGACAGAAACAAAAATTTAATTAAAGCATCAAGTTTGGTGCCCCAATGGTTCAACAGACTAAAGAATAGGTGGAGGTGATCATCTATTAAACAGTAATCTGGCAAACAGAAGTCTAACCATTATTTCAACCTAGGAATATATTGTCAAATCACACAAGATAACACGAAGCTTTTCAGTAATAATTTTATTTGTTATAATGATGTACAAAAAAAATGTTTGTATTAAGTAAAATGAGAGCAGTAGAAAGGGAAGGGGGGAATATAGGAGCAGTATGCTGTTCATTAAATTATATCATGCATGAAAACAAACTGCTGGACAGTTTGTCATCTTTGTAAGCGCCCAGTTTCACACACATAACATACATATGTGATGAATTGGGATGAAAGTGCCTATATAAATAATGACAAGAAGTGGAGAAGGGAGGTAATATTCTAGAGAACTAACCTCCCTTGCTACACTATCCGAGATGTAGGGTGGGGGGTAAACATTTAAAACAAATTAAGTACATGATCATTCTACTTTTTAAACAGGCAAAAGTCACATTAATTCTTCATTCATTTGTAGATTTGGTCAGCACACACTCTAAAACAATGATAACACACTTGAGTCTCAAGATATTATGTTAATACATATCTATTTAGATTCATCATAGTTTGGTTGGAAATCGCCAAACATATGGTTCAATGTAACCTTACAACATAATGAAGCTGTGGGGCCTTACATCTAGCTAACATAAGAAACAGAAAAAATCTTTCCTACAGTTCTTTAAGATGAAGAGACTTAATACAAAATTTTTTAAAAATTAGGAAATGCTGTTTACTCTTCAGTGACATGAGGGTAATTTTCTAAATGCATTTAGAAAAAAAAAAAGTATCACTTTTTTTTCATGTTACTCCATTTAATATCACAGTAAATTGAATTCACTCCGTAACTCTTTGAACTTGCTTATTCTAGTAAGCTCTACTCAAGGCAGTTAAGATTATGTTCACCAATTTTAAATTTGATAAATTTCTTTGAAATCTATATAAAGAAAAAAAAAAGTCCATAAATACTGATGGCAACACACACAAATAATGTTAAAATAAAAATAAAATGTATTGGATAAGAGTGCCAGAAGCGAGTGAAGACTGGTGAAATTTTGTTTGTAACAAATTGTTTTGATCACAGCTGATTGAAGGCTGAATGGAAAGAGATTGGTTCCCTACTTTCCAGGTCCACACTTCTGCACACCCAAAATAGTGTATGACCCAAATGTGCCACATACAATAACAAATCACAAAACTTAAATTCTGCAACAATATATTAGCAGTTATGAAGTAGGCCATGATGGATCATGAACAAATGAACACTTAAAGATTCAAATACAATATATTTAAACTGAATAAAATAAAAAGACATCACGTAACAAGTTGTTCTAAGTTTAAAAAAAGCTGTTCTAGGTTAAAAACAACAGGTTTTACTAAGTTTAAAATAGATTTTTTAGGTTAAATACAATTTTTTCTAAGTTTAAAACAAGTTGTTTTAGGTTAAAACAATTTTAAGTTTTAAAAAAAGTGTTCTAGGTTTAACTGTGTTGCACAAAGATAATGAAGTTATCATCTCCTCTCATGTAACCAATTGAATTAGGTTCCAGTTAAAAAACATATATCTTAGCTGAAAAGGACAAAAAGTATTCAGTGTTCTGTAAATTGACAATTTATTGTAATGAATTTATAGTGGTAATCTTTAAAACTAAACAAAAAAAATGAACAAATTAATGAGGAGAAAACATAAGCCCAACATATTTTATTTAATACAGTTTTATAGTTACTAAGGGACGGTAAGAGAGAGGGGTTCACCTGATTGTGTGGCCAGCACAACGATTCACTAATTTCTTTACTAATGGGACTGCAAACAGAATGAAACTGTATTTTCCAACCTCAACGAAATAGCATTTTATCTGGCAATACCAAGATTTAAATCGGTTAAAGGAAATCTAAACACCAATTAATTAAGACAATATTTAAAGAGATTCTTAAAATATTAAATTGCCCATCTTTAAAGAAAAACAAGTCAAACTGACTGTTCATTGTACTGACCACAAATTTTCATGGTTGGCCTATATATATATATTAACCAACAAAACTGGTTAACTTTACTTTACATGATCTATGACAGTGGTGCCAAATCATTTTCAGACTTGCAATCATTATATAAAATCAAAGAGGCCAGCTACTATATACTGCATTTAAAGACGATTCAAATAGGCCCTATTAAACAATTCAAACCAAAACAAGATTTCAAAATGATCAATATATTATTCTGTCGCACAGCCAATTTTTTTTTATCTTCTCAATTATGCATACATTTTCCATATTCAAAAATATTGCTTGTTTTTTTTAAGCATATAATCTGAAACAATAAGATGTGCGTGAAGCAATTACATATCACTAAACTTCAGACCAATCAACCTCTGGTACAAGCAAGTTAATAATATTGAGATTAGGTTGAAGGGATGTGGGTTTCTAATCTGATTTAATGCAACTAGGCAGAAATGAAGGAATCAAATTAGTCACAAATTGTCACAGAAAACAGACCAGGTAAACAGAGTGATACACTTTGGGATGTCAGGTGTTAAATGATGAAGGTAATGTTAGCTCTTAGGTTTACTACCCACAGTACTGAGAGAGTTGGACAGAGACCAATCATGATAAAGGCCTGAAAACTGACCTGAAATGTTGCAACCTGTGGGCAGTTCAGACCAATAGCTCATTGCCACATTACAGGCTTATGTTGCAGGTCTGTATTCAGGCCTTCTATAATGAATGGTCTCGGTTGGGCAGGCAAAATGAACAGTTACAATCTAGACAGCAAAAGTCTTTGAACTCAACTCATGATCACATGACATTATAAACCACAGTATAATCAAGTATAATACAGCAGCAGTTCCTTTTTAACAAGATGCATTGTTTACTACATTTAAACATTTTTTTTTACTCTTACACACATAGAGATGTAAACATACATACAAACAGTTCCTTATTATTAACAAGATGTCAGGATGGTTTCCCTGATTTGTAAAAAAAATTTTAGAAACTCTTATTAAATGTGACAGCAAAATTAGAAAATAGTTTAGTGCAGTAATGATCAAGCTGCCATAAAACGCTTCCCCTGAAAACCTCAGTGATATCATTCCAACTTCACTGAAGTATAAATACATGTTAATCTATGATAAACAATTCTGAGTTGAAAACACAAAGTACAAAAGACCCAAACAATAAAAAAAGCTTCCTGTCCTCAAATTTTTTTGTGACCTAATTACAAGACATTGAGATCACAAGGTACAACTTCAAAATAATTCTGACTTTCAGGACATTGTTTCTTTTTGATCTCATACAAACCAATTTGAGGAAGAACAAATAACTATAGGTAGTTCCTCATTTATAATAGCTCTGTGAGAGTTGAAGGTATGCTGCTAGAGTATTAAGCTGGTCTTCAATGAACTTGGTTCTATTTATTTATGTGCATTCAATAACACTTCATGTTTTAAGTAAGTAAAGTTGCCATTTCAGACCATGCCTATATAGAGCAGATGATGTAAAAGTCATCTGTTTCTGTGTTCAATTGTAATCTAGGGTGTCATGTGGCCAGTATAATGGCCGACCGCCTTTTCTTTGCTCCAAGTAATGTCAGGTACCAGTTAAAACTGGGTGGACTTAAAGGCACCCTAAAGATCCCGAAATTAAAAAAATCCCAGGACCCTCCAGATCAGAAGCCAAGCCATTTACCACTCAGCCATCATGTCTCTGCTTCATGTTTTGTGACACATAAATTATCAAGAGTTTTTTCTTTTTCTAATTGTAACAAATTTCTTTAGCGTGTGTGCATTCATTTAAAAATGTCTATAGGAATAGTGACCTGTTTTTTTTTAATGTATAAATAACTGGCTTAGATTGCCTTCGGAACTTTCTTCACAGCATTCTCAATCACAGACAGTTCAAATTTAGCAGATGTATAAATGATACATTTCAAAGATTTAATGATGTAAAAAAAAATACATTAACTCTTATAAATGCTAAACACTTTTTACAATTCATATAAATTTAGGAAATCAATAAATTTAATTCATATTTCTAGCTTGACACTTATATCAATGTTGGTTAAACAGAGTTAGGTATAAGACCTACACAAAATGTGGAAAAAAAAAAAAAGAAACAGAATCTGTTATCGACTGAGGAGTTCATACAAATAGAAATAACTAATTTCTAAAAATGTATTCAGCCCATGATAATAATGTTGAGATGTCTCACTCCTTTGAAGACTGGTTGAAACTGTTTGGTGAGAGTTTGTCTTCATTTCAAGTACCAATATTTATTTTATTGTTTTAAACCCAAATGAAACAGAAAGAGGTGCACAATGATGCATTTAGTCAAGGATGAGCTAATTAAATATATTAATCACACACACTCAATACTGCCATTTTGTTGGTTTGTTTGTTTCAGACATCACAGACTTGATAGTAACTTAAAAGAGGTTAACTCAAAATCAAGCATGTCAAACTGAAGATCTCAATAAAACTTGGAACTTCTATAGATATGGAGATTTTTATCTAGGTTTAAAAAACTGAACATAACCCAAGATCAATAACTATTTTCTTCTCTTAGGAATGATTAAACTTTTATTGTTTTTTTAATTAGGAAAAAAAAAAAGGGTGGGGGTATTTTTCAGTGATCACTTGTACAAACTAAGCTTAGGATTCTTACATACTTTGATATTGGTTAGGGCCAAAAGATGATCACTGTCAAGTGGATTTAGAAATGCTTTGATTTGACATGCTTGCTTGAGGTTTCTTTTACCTAACACTAAATTTGTTAAGTAAGAGAAACACTTTTAGTGGGTTGCACACCAGAGAATGGTGTTCATGTCCTACAACTCTGCATACTGTACCAAGAAGCCCAAACAAGACACTGGCCCTGAAAAACTATATGGAGAACTGCCTAATCTGGAAACCACTATGTGGTTCATTTCATATATAGGATTACCTTTCATAAAAATGAGAATGACGAAGAAGACCAATCGTTATAGAAGACCTCAACACTGCGGCATCGCATTCTGTGGGAAGAACAATGTGGCAACGAGCCATTAGTCTTCACTGCCCACAGGTTGCGAAGTTGCAGCTCAGTGTTCAGGCCTTCTATGACGATTGGTCTTGGCTATATTTCCCGGCTATATTATATACACCTCTGCATTTGACATTTTCGCATTTAAAGGGCATTAAAATTAATTCCTTTTTTCACTATAAATATGTGCTTTAGTTAACACAGGCACAAACTTATCTCAATATTACAAAAATAGCAAACATAATGATAAAACATACATAAACATCTTTACAACATTCAATATTTTTCTTTGTAAACAAATACTCCAAACATTTAAACATAGTTAAAGATCACCAAGGCACTGGGTCAACATTAATGGTTCTATCATTTGTTCCAATTATTAGCAAACATGTTGGAGAGAAAGAATCTTAGACGAACTTGGCAAAAATGTGTACAATGTAAAAATGTAGGTTAGTAAAATGAACAATTGAATCAACATTGTACATTTCCTTGTAAATATATGAACAATGTAAAAAAAAAAAAAAAAAGAAAGGTCAAATATATGGCGTAAAACATTGAAATAAATAGAAGATGGCTGAAGTGACAGGTCTGACAGGACAGAACAAATGGGTGTAAAGAGACAGATCAAATGTAAGGCAATACATCAGCAGCAATAGTTTTTTGGTGGGCAGGAAATGGTGGCCATAGAATTAGTATTATACAGAGTTAGCTAACTTTTCAAAGAAAGGAAGAATATGTAAAAAATTAAACTCACTAAAATAATTTTTAAAAAAACAACATAAAATAACCCCAGACTAAAATATTAAACACTAAAAAATTATTTTTTTAAAGACGTTTTTCTATTAAATTATACACAAGGTTTGCCTTTTTAGATAAAACTGTCTTGGTCATACTTATAATTTAAAATAATTTATTTTACTAGGCCTACATAACTGAGAAACGTAGTACAGTTAGTCTAAACAAAACTTTATAATTAGTTTATACAATTCCAACTCTGTAATGGCAACTGTTTACAATAAAACTTAACAGTACAACAGAGCTCTGCCATAAAACAAAAAGAATGTCCATGATCAACAGAATAATAAAACATGTCAAAGAGAAACAAAAGCATGATTATAAATTTGTTCAAATTAAAATAAATCCTTCTAGCTTAAGTAATAGTTGCCCACATTTGTTTGCATAGTTTACACCTGACCTATATTATATTTAGTCACAGGCTAGCAATGTTCTAGCTATGTAGCACTTATAGTCAATACCATATCACCTCCCTTGACCTATACTAAGGGAATCTCTCACTTTCAAAATCTAATACTCAGCAATCTGCACATGTCAACTTTTCATAATCCACACAAGGACACTCCTATGAATTCTCATAAAGACCAATTTCTGCACAAAGAAACATTTAAATCAGAAACACAGATTGAATACTTTGGCAGCATTTCATTATCCATAAAAAAACAAAAACAATTCAGCTAGAAATCTTGGCCCACAAAATAAAAACAAACTAAGTTTGAGACTGTAGGCACTGATTATTTGATTCTCACATGCAAATGACCTGATGGGGAAAGAGAAGATGGTAGATCTTTGTGCAGGGCACCTGACTCCCTATGTAACTGTTCCTCTTAGAATTCAAGACACACTGGATAATTCTTTTTTCTTTTTTTAAAGTTCATTGCAGCTGTTATTTTAAAAAAAGAATGAAAGACTGTTTCTGTACAAAATTGTCTTTCAATGATTCTGAAATATTACCCAATTTATTTTAGTGTAGAAATAAAGTTATGAGACTGCTGATTGCATGAAGACATTTTGAACATTGACACAGGTAACAAATAAACTTGACAACAACATATCTAAGCTTTAAAGTTGAAAAGTTCAATCGGAAGTCCAGATAAGAGCCAAAAGAGAGAACAAACTTCTTGAGGAAATGGTACTGCGGTTTAGCCCTAGTCTCCTTTAGGGGAGCTTACTGCACTTAAACAGACCCCCTAATACGATAAAAGTGGCAAAGGGACATTGCTTTTTCTATCAAGTGTAAAAGTTTGAAAAAAACGTTACCTTAAAACACTACAGCACATCCTGCTTCTTCTAATACATTAAAAAAAAAAAGATCATAACAATAAGTTATTTGTATTTAGTTTCCAAGCTACATTAAATACAAACTCATTGGCTATCTTAATTTTGAAGTGGAATCATGATTTTTAAAGTCAACAATTTGGCAGTCCTTTAGGTAGGAGGGTTATGTATTTATAGGTATATACATGGGGAGAGGAGACTTAAATAGAGTTGAGCTTTGTACAAAGCCATTAAAAAGTCCAAATGAATCTGAGAAACAATGATTATTTAGGATTTTAACTTTAAATTGGTCTCTAACAACATAGATAGGAGAAGACCCATTCAATGATCACACCATTTGATTACAGTCAGGTTTTACAATCAATAATGCACAACATTTTATCACAAATCAGAAAGTCCATGAACAAACGTTTGGCCAAAAGTATTCAATGTTTCTCAATAATACCACAGATATTTTTTTAGCTAGGACATTTAGATGAACAAGGCAAATTTCAAAATTTCACATGATGACAAAAAGATTTCTCAATTTATAATTCAATCAGAACTAAATTACCTTTGAGGAAGTGTCTGAAGGACAGATGTAAATCAGTAAAGACAAAAATGCATTCAAATATTTATGCCTATCACATGTTAGTGTTTTTAAAAACTTGATACGATTGTGTATTTGTACAACTTTAACACCTATGGCTAGAGCATAGCTGACTCTATTAGGTTAATAAATGAGTCTAAATAAAATGCTGCTTCAGTAGTAACCCAATAGAAATTTGAGACTGAATAGAAACAAAATAAAACATCTGGCAGAACTATGGTTTCAACAATACATTAATTTATCTTTCTATACAACTCATTTAGAAGTACATTGTATCAGTCTACATTAATACATCCCTATACTGTTATCAAAGTCATTTGGCAGTAGGTTGTATTGCTTTTCTGTTATCATCATCATCATCAAACTCCATTTGAGTGAGGGCTTGAGAGGTTCAAATTCTCTCTTACAGAAGCCCTGGACAGAAACCCTGCTGTTTTGCGTAGTGCATACATGTCACCATACAGGTCGAGAATTTATGGTTTCCCAGACCTGTAGACAGAGATCAGCAGGTTGCAGTTGGGCATGCAAGGTCTGTGAAATACTGCACTCATTCTTGATCTTCGGAATCGAAAACAATTCCTTATTTTATCATTATTATGAACAGCACTGGTATCTTGCCAAGACTTCATGTAAAGGCAAAATGGCCTTATAATCTTATAGCAATCACTTCAAAGTGTAAATTGGTTTCATTTAAAAAAAAAACCATTCAACTCAAACCTCACGAGCCTAAGAATTCTGACTTTCCTTTCTACCCCTCACCCAGTGACCAAATGTTATCGTAAAAATTACATTTTAAATAAACCTGTTAGCCTTGAATCTCTAGACTGTGTTGGGCAGAGGTCAAACAAAAATAGCAAACTTTTTGTATAGAGGATTTATTTCAAAGGACAAAGTAGATAGTCATTGATAGAGATGTTACTCTCACGAGTTTGACTCAACCTGCTAAATTTATTATGCTACAATACAAATTACAAATAGAATTGTTGTCTTGAGATAAATGTTCATTTCAAGTGGATTAGAATGATCAAAAATGCTAATGATCTATATTTCCACCTCAAGAAAAGCATATTATGCTATTACGTCAACATGCGCAGCAGTTTAGGCCAAAGTTACAAACTTTAACATCACTCTTATAAAATGTAGACTTCAAATGTTTTGACATTGCATAAAGCAAGTTTTTTTGTTTTTTTTTGCGTGATTGATTTAAAACTGACAATAGATTTAGAAATGGTGTTTAAAACCACAGCAGAAAAAACATTTTCTGAGTTCAATTTGTGCACCATTAGTAAGAAAATTTTGTGCTTTTTTTCTATTTCTTGGTTTAAATATTTTATTTTACAGATAAGAATGTCTTGCTTATTTTGGCATTGCTTTCACAGTGTACACACACGTGTCATTACCATTGCAAGGAAAGATTATTTGGGCAACAGTTATATACTTGGAAATGAATTCTTGTCAAGAAGATTTTATGCAACACGCAAGTACAAAGAGTATAGAAATATTTTTGTATACAACTATCAACAGTGATAACAACTGTGTTAATCCGATACATGGTAGAGTAAGCCTTAAGATCTATTACCACCAACTTCTGTTAAAGTTTAAAATTTAAAGTAATAAACTCTACAATAATTTCTGTCTTACATCATTGAAATTAGGACTATAGTACATAGAGAGTAGGCCAACTTCATTATTTTATATGTTTTAAAGAAAAAGGTGGGGGGGGGAAAAATCTGGAATTGAAGACTTAGCTGAAAAGATTGATTATAGAATAGGCTCAACAGTCTTTCTATGTTCAACCCACATGAAATAATAATTTGAAGTGTTTCTTTGCTTTGAGAATTCAACAACAGATACTGTCACTTGTATTTTGTAGTGTTGTGACTTATAATCAAACTGAGCTTTGTTTACAACTTTTGATCATGTATGTATTGAAATAGGTCCACAAGTTTACCCATAATAGAGAAGTAAAAATCTAAGTCTTTGAAGTGATATACATGCTTAAACACTCATCCATGACCAAAAAAAAAAAAGCAAATTTTCTTTAAAATCTCTCATAGACTCCAAAATCCTACATTGTACAACACCATTCTTTTGATTGATTACGTTTGTAAGTGCACAATAAACCCCCAAAGTCTAACAAAAACTAATGCAAACATTAAACACTTTGCTTCTAAAAGTAATTATATTGTTCACTATGATACCTCTCAGGAATATATCAAACAGTCATGGCACACAAGGCAACCTATAGATAGACCACTTCAGGATGTACATTCTCACTGTATGAGTGTTGAGGTGAACTTATTGGCTTCATTGTAAAAATATTCTCTGTTGCAATTGGTAACAGTTTTCAGTAACTAGAATCTCTGTAAAGTGAGGGAATGACAATTTATAAAATTGTCAGTCTAGGCGCCACATAGATTTAGCAATCAAGAATGTATAAACCTCAGACCTGGCACCTAGGGTATCATACATCTTAGGCCTGGCAACAGATGTGTCTGGTGTGCTGCAATCTAGGTGACACATCTCAGACCTGGAAACCTAGATTCCATACATCTCAGACCTGGTAACTGATGTGTCAGATGTGTTACAATCCAGGCAACACACATTTAAGACATGAACCTGGCCACCTAGATTCCAAGCATCTCAGACCTGGCAACCTAGACTCCATACATCTCAGATCTGGCAATCTAGATTCCATACATCTCAGACCTGGCAACCTAGGTTCTATACATCTCAGACCTGGCAACAGATGTGTCTGATTGGATGCAATCTAGGTAACACACATTTTAGACATGGACCTAGCCTTCATACATTTCAGGCCTGGAACCAAGAAGCCAAATATCTCTGGCCTCTACTATGATCTCAGGAAAGTGCAACTTGATAACCAGTTCTTTCATAGATATTTACATTTTTTGATCAGCTAATACTATTTCTAAGACAAAAATTGCATATAACTAACTCCAAGCAAAACTGGACAGTATAAGCTATAGTATGTATCTCTTTACAAAATGGCACCATTTGAATCCCATTGTAATATACAATCTTATATATAAATATATAAATTTATTATGTTAAACATTTGAAAAACCAAAATTATTTATATTTACTTTTAAAAACACATCAGTAGGCATTCATCAGGTGAAATTCCTTATAAGTACTTCTGATATCTAGGCTATATCAATATACAAATATAAAACGCATGATAACTCCAATGTTTGTTTTTTGGTCCATACAGCAGATGAAGTAGTACATGACACTATATGGCAGACGCAAGTCATGCTACATTCCAGTTTCAGGGAAAGCTTCCTCAATTTTCAGACATGTGAATCCTCTTTTAAAAATTTTTTTCAAACCAGCATCAAGTGGCCATATCCTTTGGCCACAGTGTAATCCTCTAAGAAATTTTTTTTTTCAAACCAGCATCAAGAGACCATATCATTTGGCCACTGAGTCCTCCCGGGAACAAACACTTTTTACAAGTTGTCATTTCAGCTACTCCCCTTTACTCAAGGGCATTGATGGGCAGAGTAAATTGCTGCTCAACAAAATACCCAATGACGAGTTAGAATTTAGCTTTTCTCAAAAATTTAGTTGATGCTTAAAAATAGAGGAACTTTTAATAATCCTCTTTTAACACACTAATGAAAAATGTGTTCTTGCTCTTACACTGGCTTGATATTTGTGTTTACACCTATGTAAGTAGGAGTAAGTATTAAGTCAAATCTTTCACGAATCTGTGTTCCAACAGGTCCTCTGCGGATGGACGTTCTGAATTGTGTCTCTGAAATGTGAGTGCAAGGAAGTCTTTGACTACAGTCGAAGAGCCAGGGGGCAATTCATATTTGGGATACTTGCAGGTGGCTATTTGGAACATAGCCGCAAAAGGTTCGTACTCTGCAAAGGGAGGCTTCTTGGTCAGCATCTCCACAACAGTACACCCGACACTCCTGTAAGTAAATAAAAATAAATAAGAGGTGAACTTAATTTCATGGATATTGTAATAAGAATTTTATTTAAGAATCTGAACTCAATAGCAAGATTTGAAATATTGGGTGGTCTTATTAATTATATGATAGTTTATAGATATTCCTTTAACTGACAGAATCAATACAGCTATCAAATATCCATGTAATAATCTAGACCTCCATGTTAACTGTCACATTTAATTAAGCTTTTTTTTTTTCTGCTTAGTCCCACCCATATCCGAGAGAAAGGAAATTGGACATAATGACTTTATATGTAAAATAAAACAACTTGTTTGAAAGTCCTCATCTATTAGACTGAGAAAAAAAGAACTTAGGTGTTGGATGGGACAAAATGGGCCCCATGCTGCAACTAGGTCTGCATAGTCACTTGATATAAACTCCAGACTTCTTTTAATGTTGACAAAAATGCATTGCATCCTATTCATATTTGTGGATGTTTTTATGTTTTTTTTCTTTGTATTAATTCTATAGCTACTTTGTTTTACTACCATCTGTCCTGAACTGAGTAAGCCAGAGATATTGTTTCAAGAGGAATATTTGGCACAAAACAATAAAAAGTTTGGCTGCTAGATAAGCTTAAGCAAACAATCTTAATATAAACTGATAAAGGAATTTAGATTTAGAATTAAATTTATTAATAAAATTTATTAAAAAATACAACTTATAAACAAACAAACAAAAAAAGAAAGCTATTTGTAAGATTTGTATTGTTTGTTTTGTAAAATGTTTTACATGTTTCGGATGTTCCTTCAGAGCTGAAGATAATTACTTCCTAGTCCAAACCTCCCGCAGGATGATGGGGATGGAAGCGGGCAGGGTTTGAACCCGGAACCATCGATAAATCTGAACGACAGTCCAGCACACAAACCTCATGACCAGGCAGCCATGTGTGTGTGTGTGTATGTTGTTTGGTTACCATTATATTACATTAGAAAATAAAAATGAGTCTATTTAGTACAAGATAGTGGACACTACATAATACACTAAATATTGGTGCTAACTAATTGAACAATAATTATCCTGGACTATCATTAGCTTACCATAAATCTGCCTTGCGGCCATAGCCTTCCCCATTGATCACCTCAGGAGCCATCCAATGAGGTGTACCTACTGCTGTCTTCAAGCCCGTGGCGCTGGTGATGGTCTGCAGGCGCTTAGAGGCCCCAAAGTCTCCCAGCTTGATGTTACCAAGGTTATCCCGCAGTACATTAGCAGCTAAGTGATCAGACATGAAATAATAAGGCTAAGGTTTAAGTGAGCCCTCTTAACACCATCTACAATTTTGTCAAACTATCTCTAGTTTTAAAGTATCACGGAGGTTGAGCAATTGCTTGCATCAATCTACATATAAATTAGTTAAGCTTTTTTATTTGTGCCTTATCAAAGATTAACATCTTAAGCCTAGATCAATAGACTAGCCCTTGATTTGAAACCAAACCAAAGTCAAGATTTAGACTCACTGCTACATAAACTTAGTGCTTGTGGTGACAGATAAAAATTCTTTAGAACATTTATTTAGTTTGTTAGTTTTTGTCAGCTCCCTACGAATCATTCTTACATGTTTCTTTACTACTTTTTTTTAGTTCTTTAGTTTTTGTCAGCTCCCTACGAATCATTCTTACATGTTTCTTTACTACATTTATTTAGTTCTTTAGTTTTTGTCAGCTCCCTACGAATCATTCTTACATATTTCTTTACTACATTTATTTAGTTCTTTAGTTTTTGTCAGCTCCCTACGAATCATTCTTACATATTTCTTTACTACATTTATTTAGTTCTTTAGTTTTTGTCAGCTACTTACGAATCATTCTTACACGTTTCGTTTAGTTCATCGAGCAACAAGAGCCATCTCATTAATGCAGCTCATAAGGTAATAAAAATTATTTTTTAAGGGTGTTGGGGGTTAGCCTATTTACCAATGCAAATCTGATTTTACCAAACTTGGATCAAATATATCATTCAAAGGGCATAACATTTATAAATATAATATTATATAAAATAGATAGATAAGTAAGGGCTGAAAGCTCACTTTTAATTAAAGGTGCTCATTTTAAAATGATTTCAATATTAATTAGTTTTCAGGAATGTCTTGAATACAATTTTTTAAGTTAATTTTAGGAGATGTACATTTAGTTTATAAAAATCTTGGTAAAGCATTAGAACAGAGATTAAATTAAAAAAAAACAAACAAGTATTTAAACTCTAGCTATAAAGAGGTATTCAGTAGACCTAACTTTAAAATGTACCTAACATCCTAACATAGGAGTCAGTTATAAAGATTGGGTTTCATACAGGGAAATATTATGCCAAAGTAAGAGTCGACCACTTGGGGAGGTTGTGACAGAGCGTCGCATGAGGTTTGCGGGACATGTTCTCCGACAAAATGAACTAGCATATCAAGAGTTGCGATGACATGGAGGCCAATTTGTGGAAAATGCAAACAGGGATTTCTTCGTATAACTTGGCGACACACTTTCATGGAGGACCTCATAGCAGTGGACAACAGCTGGGAAGAGGATTTAGACATTGCCATTGACAGATCTTTGAGGAGACAACATTGCCGCCCAATGCCGCACAGCACGGGAGGATGTAAGTCTAAGTCTAAGTAAGTCTAACAGCTGAGGCAAATAAAACTGGTTTATAACAGAGCTGGCCGTATAATAAATCTCTTCTATAGATATTGTTAATGACTTTTTGTCTCAAAGTGCAAGTTACCATTTCACATTATGCATTATTAAGACATGGAAAGTGAAAAGAAATGAATCTTGTTAAGATGGTAACTCAATGACTAGATAAGTTCACAAATGAAACAATCAAAAGATGCCTACCTTTAATATCTCTATGAACTATGACATTTTTGTGTAGAAATGCCAGTCCTTGTAAAATTTGCTTAGTATATTTACGTGTGACATTTTCCGTCAATGCTCCATAAGTTTTCATGTGATCTAGAACTGAGCCCTAAATGGAATATTAAAAAAATTGGTCATATAAATAAACTAAAACACTGTCATTCATACACAATATCAATCATAGCTGATAAAGACTAATTTGCATTCAAACACAGTCAAGTATATGTAATGGGGAAACCATATCATTTGCACCACACAAAGTAATACAATCAACAATGTTAACAGAGCAGTTTTTACTCATTACTAACAATTATGGTAAATGTTCCTCAATGCATGAGCCATGAATAGGCTTAGAAGATTTTTTTTTAGTTTAAAAAAATAATAATTCTGAAAAGTAATGTTGCACAAGTTTACCCCAGGCATATATTCCATGAAGATAGACAGCACTTTATTCTCCTGTTGACATCCATAGTACTGAACAATTCTCTCATTCTGAAAGTTGCGTAACAGTTGCAGCTCATTTTCCAAAGCTCTAACTTCCTGTAAGGTTAAAAGATGCTTATCTTAAAACAATGAAATATTTTTTCTAGCTTTTTTATTTTAGAAAAAGGGAAAAACTCAAATGTTGAATAGTTAACTATTAGCTGGGATTGTTTACATTAATAATAAATAGTCTGCATAACTGCAGATCAAAATATAGCAATATGCTTGAAACATTAAAAAGCTAAAAGGATCGTAAGAATCATGATTTTATTTAGTAATATCAATAACCCAATGAACCATATAAAAAAGAACATTTTGATTCTCAAATGATGCTACAATTGCCAGGAGAAATGGTGTAATGGGAGAGATTTTGTTTACCTTTGAGACTTCAGCGTTCATGGTGCCCAGTTGTACTTGCTTCACAGCCAGCTCGATGGACGAATCCGAGTCACAGCAGAGGTACACTTCTCCAAATGCCCCAGAGCCCAGCAATCGACCTCGTTTCCAATTTGTTGGAGCACGGGGAGCTGAAGTACAATTATATGAACAAAACGAATCAAGTTAAAGATGTCAGAGCCATCTCCTGATGAACTATTTATTAGCAGAATGAACAGCTTAGAAGTGGGGAGAGGTAAAAATGTTTGGCTTTGAAACTGAATGGTCACTGGTTTAAATTGAACTTTTTGGGAAGTCCCCGATTCCACATAGCTCAAATAGTTACTTGACATTAGTTGGGGAAAGTAAAGGCAGTTGGGCACTGTGCCGGCCACACCTGGTTAACCAATGTCCATAGAAACAGATTAGCTTAATTTCATTTGCTCCATGGACCACAAGGTCTGACATGGGAATTTTACTTTTTTTTTTTTTTACAGATGAATTTTAATTAGGAATCCCCAAATGCTGTAAAGGATTACCACATCCTTAATTAAACAATTTAAAAAATGTATTGACCTTTACATCATTTGCCCTAGAGATCCCAAGGTCTGAAAAGTGAGATTTACTTTTTTTTACTTTAAAAAATGTAATGTGTGTTGGAGATCATTTTATGAGGTTGTAACTGCCTAGACAAGCTGAAACTAGTGTATTTTACTGCTAGTGAAATTCTTGCCCCAGGAGGTAGGCATGCTCATACTTACATTTTGAGAACAATGGTCCACTTATAGACAATCTCCCACCAGGAGAGTCCCAGTCGCCGTCTGCAGGGAAGCAGCCACTGCTGGAAGAACTGTGAGAGTCTAAGGTGCCCTCGGAACTGTGAGACATCAGGGTGTGAAGAGGCTCATTATCCATACGCCGAAGCCGTGAACGAGGAAATGTTTGATGCCCTGTTAGTGACAAAAAATCTGTTGAAATTCTATATCAGAATCTTATCATCAATCACAATATATATTTGAACTGTTTGATTTTAAACTGGGGGTGTGGTGACTGAGTCCTGGGTTGGAATCCCTGTGAAAACTGGGATTTTGAATTTCAGGATTTTTAGGGCACCCCTGAGTCCAGCCAACTCTAATGGGTACCTGACATTAGTTGGGGAAAGTAAAGGTGGTTGGTAATTAAGCTAGCCACATGACACCATGCTCGTTAACCATTAGCCATAGAAACAGATGACCATAACATCATCTGCCCCAAAGAATGCAAGGTTTGAAAGGGGAACTTTACTTGAAAGTATTTTCCCTTTAAAAAAAGTACAACTTTGCAGGTTTGAAATTCTGAAAATAAAGATAAATTCTTGTGTGAATGTTTGTGTAAGAGTGTGACAAACTATCTCTAAAATATGTCACCATTGTTTAAAAATAAAAACAAGCTACTCCACAAGTCAGATCTATATGCCAACCAAATAATTCTCTAAATAAATGTGGCATGACATTTTAAAGACATAGCACAATGAATGTTAAAATCAAGGGACATATTTGCATTTGACTTGGATTTCTAGCTTAAAAGTGATATTTTCCCTCAGCTACAATCATGAAAAATACAACTAGCTTTAGTTGTAAGTATTGAGTGTGCTGGTAAACTCTAAAATATTTGCTATCAATAATGAAAATGTCAACAAGAAATCAAACGTCTACCATTGTTTTTGGCCTCTATTGTTGATTCTAACTGAGCATTGTCTATACCTCTTGGAAATGTACCAAAATGTCTTCGATCTGAAAGAAAAAAAAACAAACATCTGAGTAATTAAAACAACTTCTATTATATGTAATTTATTTCACACTGAATTAAAAACCAACCTAGGGCCAGAGGTCTAAAGAGAAGACAGATAAAGTAGACTTTGTTTGGTGGGGGGTCACCAATATTTTGAAAAATGTTTCGGATGTTCCTTCAGAGTTGAAGATAATCTGCTTCCTAGTCCAAGCCTCCCGCAAGACAATACAATACAAATACACAGAGAGCACAATTAAAATTAGAATATAATTGTCTGTGCCAGCAATTTATCTCCCTCCCCCCTCCTATTTGTAGAATTTGAAAACCGATACCTCTTGTATTAGCAGTCACTGCTCACTATCACATAGGCGTGCTGATGGGTAATTGTTGTTCCACCTTTTCATAGGTCACAAGTTTGATGTGACCTTGTAATGGTTGTCATCAAATGACATGTTGAAAGCATAGTTTTTAAACTGCACTATTTATTGAACTTAAACTGTCACTCCACTAGAACAAGTAGCTTAATACTTTGAATAACAAATTGCACAATATGCTGTATACAACTCTATTTCTGCTCCTTGACCTAGTGATTTCCATGATGATTAGCCAATCAGAAAATTTGAACAGGTGGTCTGTGACTTATTTATACCTTTAGTTCACCAGTTAGATGTTTTTTCTACATCTGCACTGCATGCGACACTCACCAAGACTGTAGTTAACACAGTAACATCAGAAACTGCTTACTTTGTCTTTTATACAAGCAATAATTGAGTGTAGCTATTCTTACTTGTAACTTTAACATAGTGTAACTATTCTTACTTTTAATTTTAACTTAGTGTAACTATTCTTACTTGTAACTTGAGACATAGTGTAACTATTCTTACTAGTAACTTTAACATAGTGTAACTATTCTTACTTGTAACTTTAACATAGTGTAACTATTCTTACTTGTAACTTTAACATAGTGTAACTATTCTTACTTGTAACTTAAGACAGTGTAACTATTCTTACTAGTAACTTTAACATAGTGTAACTATTCTTACTTGTAACTTTGACGAAGTGTAACTATTCTTACTTGTAAGTTGAACTTAGTGTAACTTTAACATAATAAAGTGAATGTGACATGAGGACACCAAATTGTATAAATAGCTATTCACCTTTCATGACCACTTCATCTTTAGAATGTTCAGATAAAGCACTCCGCCTTGAGTCTCTCCTTCTGCCATAGTTGTCACTGCTGTGAACATTCAGAACAACATTAATTACCTTCGGTTCAATAATTGATTGGCAGCAGAGAAAACTGAACAAACAATAGCTAATTGTTCACATGTATAAACATATCCAAGCATTGGGTATAGTCATAATACCAGGGAACATACAAACAGAAAAACAAAACATTAATAAGGTATCAATTTGATAGGTAACAGAGAAAATAGATCAAACCATTGCAATCATTGACATATATAAACATATATATACAACTATAGACAATACACATGGAAAAACATAATGAAGTATCAATTTGAAACAAAATATGTTTGGGCAGACATCCTCTCTGACAAGTTTTTAACCGACTTTATCGTTAACTTAAAAAAATTAATATTTGTATACCAATGCAAGTTTATGTTAATCTATACAGTTTAGTTTATTACAGATTAAATAGGTGCTAATTAATTATGCTTCCTAATTAAAAGTTCCCCCTTTCAGATCTTGTGGTCTATGGGGCACATGATGTAAAGGTTATCTGTTTCTATGGCCCATGGTTAACAGGGATGTCATGTGGCCAGCACAAAGCCCAACCATCTTTACTTTTCCCAAACTAATGTTAGGTACCCATTAGAGCTGAATGGACTTAGAGATGCCCTAAAGATAGTGAAAGTAAAAATCACAGTCTTCACTAGGATTCAAACACGGGACCCTCAGTTTGGAAGCCAAGCACTTTACCACTCAGCCACTGCGCCTCCTGCTTCCTAATTTGTTCAGGCAAATTTCAAAAGTTCTAGCATGTGTTTGTCCTGGCATATATAAATAGAAATGAGTTTTTAAGTTTCTTTCTCAATATTTAAGTAGATTTTTTTAAAATTTTATTTGTAAGTTTTTTGTTTTTTTCTAAATTATAAATATATGGCTCCTTTTATCTATGAAGACAATGGATGCGCCCAGATGAGTGACTGGCTTTGGTTACGTCTTGGGATGGGGCAGAATCTGGAGTGACTGATCAAGCCAATTCTGGAGCGGCAGAGTTTGCCACAGTTCGTGCATGTATATGCATCAGTGCTAGGGCTAGCTGACAGGACAGCTCTTGTCTGAGGCAGCTTCGTTTCTTTTGCATTCGGCGAAGTTCGTACCATCAAGTCTCCATGCTGTCAGGTCTTGGGCTATCTCCTCCCACATACTTTGGTCGATGCCCGTGGCTCTCATGTCTCGCTTGCAGACATCTCTGTAGGTTAGTCTTGGGCAGCCCTTGGGTCTGACTCCCTCTGCAAGCTCAGCGTATGAGATGTCTTTAGAGATTCTTCCATCTGGCATGCGAGTGACATGACCGAGCCAGCGTAGTCTTCTCTGTTGAAAGAGAGCATAGATGCTGTGCATATTAGCCCATTTCAAAACTTCCTGGTTGGTGACACGATCCGTTCAGGAGATGCACATTATGCGTCGCAGGAAGCGTGGGTGGAAGCTATTTAATCTGTGTTCTTAACTACTTTATAAATAATTAGCTTGAATATATCCTGAAGTGCTAAGTTTTAAGCTTAGCACATTAAAAAAAAATTATTAATAGATTTCTTTTATAAGCAAACATAGGTCTACAATAAAAATCTTTATCACTTGGTCATCTGCCCAGGACGCCTTGAATTTTAATCACACACTGTGTCTAATTAATTATTTAATATGAAAGACAAGATGTTGCAGATCTGAAACTATTCTAACAAGGAAGTGGATGTATAGGATCTCAAAATAATATGATGATGGGCAAAATGTAGAGGATCTCAAATTATTCTTATCTCCAGAAACATGAATTTAATTCCAGATAATAACAACAACTTACTGGCCACTAATGTAGCTGCTGTCAATGGAAGACATTGAATCTGATGTGGATCCATCTCTGTGTTGATATACATCCTAGAGAAGAAAAAAACAAATATATAAACTATAAACAGGAACACTCCTTTTGTAATTAGCAATGAAGGAAAGGATAAAGTAATTAATCCACGAGAACAAGATTAGTCAGTGCCAAACACAATTTTTTAATTATTCAGTGTCAAGCAGTTTTAAAAGGTAGATTTAAATGTTTAAATTGTAGTAATGGCTTAAAACACACGGCACTCAAACTAAACAAATTGAAGTAATTTCTACATTTTTGACAACTGTTTGTGCATTATTGTGACTTTTTTTTCTAAAACTATATTTTGACCAAACTTATACACTTACAATTTTGAAACAGGATTCAATTCTGCATTCTTTATGGTAAAATTTAGGCCATTCACACTTAATCTACATAACGATTTAACACCATACCAAAAAAAAAAAATTGGGCATCTCGTACATGTTTTTTTACATGGAATTCTAAGTATTAAAAACACAGAGTTAAAGCAATGATTAACATAAAAACTATAAGGTATAACAAAATGTAACAATCAAATATCTACAGAAAAAATTATAGGAATTAAACCATGAAAAATGTGTGAGTTTTTTAAAACCATATTATAGTAAACAAAAATTATTATTTTTACAGAGATGTCAACTACTAAGAGATATGTCTTGGAGCAAAGGGGTTAACAGTACAAGATGTGTTTCTATTATTCCTGCCCTGAACTGTTCCAACATAAAATGTCACACTCTAGAACTCACTGCTATTGTGATATAGTTTCTGAACATGGGTGCTGCTACATGCATGCTAATAATAATTGAAACTTGTCTTTTTATTGCTTTAAAAAAAAAAGTTTAGAGACAATAGTGTGAATTGCAAACTGAAACCTGTAGTTTGTGTTTGTTTGTTGACTTTCTTGTTTTGAGGGACAATTGAACTAGAAACATTCTCCTTTTGTGCAACATGGTTCTACTTCTACTGTCATTATATGCCATGGTCAGCGGGCCACATCTGGACCCATGAGATAATGCTGTCCAGCTCCTCAAAACTCCTGCCCACAAGGCTTGGGCTCAATTTTGTGGTGATGCAGTTGGAAATTTAAATGGCCCCATGGGGCGTTACTGCCATACACCATGTGACAACAAGCAAGACAGTAAAATTGCATCAACCCCCACAACCTCTGGGCTTTTAGCTTTATTATCATCCTTCTCTCTCAACTTTTGTTTTCACTCACTAAAATGTTTCCAATGAATATAAACTAATGCACTTTCTCCAAATTTTGGACAGTCAGGCTTCCTAGATCATCCTGATCTTATGAAGAGTGACATTATTTTTTATGGCCTTTCTTTTGTTATTTCAGTACAAAAAAAAATTAAAAATAGGAAATTTTTACTAAATGAAAATAGTTACCAAGCATGCGGGCCAGCAGGGGGGTGCACTTGCACCCCCCCTGGATTCTAAGTAGCCAAATTCTAGCCACTTTTTTTGCACCATCAGGTCAATTAAAATCTAAGTAGCAACTCAACAAGTAGTGCTTCCACTGGTGACTGAAGCACAGTTGTAGTAGACTAGCCTAGGCTTATCAAGAATTGATGACTGACCAATCACGTGAACCCCTCTGAAATCTGGGTAGCCAAATTTTAGCCAGTTTTTTACACCTTCACATCAATTAACTTCTGCTAGGAAGCAACGCAACATGTAGTGCTTCCATTAAAATAAAATTAATAAGGATAAGCTATTATTGTAATAAACTGTAACAAGCTAATCTGTTGCTAATGTCCGACCATGTACGCTTGCAATTCAATATTCTACAGCATGTTAGTCATAACAATTTGTTTTCATTTGAGTATACTTAATAGTTATGATTATATTTAGTAAAGACCTAGAATATGATAAAAGTAATTTTGTTTGTCTTGTAGTAAAAAACCTTGCCATCTGTCTTTTGATTTGATATATGTGAAAGTATCTTTGAACAAGATTGAAGAGTGCAGTCATCTTGGTAATGTATTCACATACTTGCGGTCAGTGTTAGCGCTCAATAAAATAAAACAGAAGGTTAAACAGGTCCACCAGTTTGTGCTAGATATCTCAGGAACTGAACAGATGTGTTTGAGCATTGGATTTATTGATGGCTTTATTACATGGACAAAATTCTTAAATTTGTTATTATTGGCCTGACTGCCATTTCAGATATACATAATGCTGTCGGTGTCATCCAGAAGATTATCTATTTTTTCCATTGCAGTCCCAATCAAGAGCGTTAATGTTAAATTTACCTCCTTTGTGTGAGAAACAATGGACTGAGAAATACGAATTCCTTCACGCTTTAAGTCACAACTTTGAGAAAATCTTTTGACTGTTTGGCGTATTTTAAAACAACGGCTGTAAGTGAAACCTGACAAACTGCAAATGTGTAATCTGTGCCTGCTTCTCATGTGTTTCTGATTTGTCTTTTAATTATCAATTATTCATCTTTTCATGAATCAGTTTCTGTGATGTTGCAGTCTGTCCATCTTAGCATAAGTGGCCGCTTAACAGCACATCAGCAGTCACATTAATGACATAAATACCAACTTGGCCATGTTGAGCAACACTTCAAGGATGGCATTTTGAGGAAGGCGAGACTGCTTGCAGGCAAACGGGGTATTGTGTTGGTGCTACCGAGAATTTGTAGTCGGCAGACACACCTAGAAAAAAACATATGTTTGGATTTTGGTAGTTATTACAGAACACTGCTTTACCAATGTAACTTTGTTTGTTAGTTTCTTCATTAACTTTTCGCTTTTCAAGCAATAATAATGCTCAGTTCAACCTATTTTGTCTACATCCAAAAACTATACAAGAGCTTCAACATGAAGAAGAATACCAGCACTGCCAGTTAAGCATTCATCGCCGGCTTGTCCATCGTGACGAGAAGCAATTCAGTAGTAAAGTTATTGACAGGTTTGACAGCGTTTGCATTTTTTTGTTTATCAACTGTCAGGATGCACGGACTTCACGGATAAATTTACCAAAGTGTACAGTAATAGTTTGTTCACATGTATGGGTGGTGTGGCGCATTATTTCTTTTCTTTAATATGCTTTGTAATAATGAGTGTCGACTTGCACCCCCTGCAAAAAATCCTGCGGGTGCCCATGTTACCTAGTTCTATATTAGTTATATAAATAAATGCATGAAAGAAAAAAAGATTTAAATGGTCAAATATTTATAGGTTGATAAATTGATTTTTAGTTTTAAAACATGTAAATAATTTTTGCTAAAAAAAAATAATTAATTAATAAATTAAAAGATAATGCCCCTCATTTTGTTTTTGTGTTCATTACATGTTAACTTACCAAATCATTGTGATTGCTGGGCTCAGGGATAAACACTCCCTCTCCATCTACCTTTGTATAGGAGTCTGTCCTGACATAGGAGCTGGGTAAGGAACCAGGAGGCGGACTTGGTGTCTGTCTTAACTGTATAGAGATAGCAAGAAGAGAAAAGTTATTACAAAGTACTTTTCATTTTTATCTTGGATTTCATTTAGTTCAAGTTTTAAAGTATGCATATTACATTCTGTTGTGGTTTAGTATAGATACTGATTAATCCTGGCTGTGTGGTATGCGCTCTGGACTGCCGTTTGATGGTCCCGCGTTCAAACCGTGCCCTTTGCATATGTTTCACAACCTGCAGATAACCAGTGCAAAACGAGATTATATTTTTGGTCTGTGCCCCAATAGTGGTCAAAGAAAATATTCTTGTTGGCCTCTGCAAAAGGAGATGATATATTCATATCAGTAGTACAGAGAGCCAGCAGCTCTGGGCCATCCCATTCCTGAAGGGAGCCATCTGCCTTACACCAGGGTGAGAACATTTCTAATCAGTTTTGAGAAAAACCAGAAGGACAAGTCAATGGCTACATGGCGGAGTAATCTCATTTTTCTTTCACAATTTTACTGTTAATGTTTTTATAGAAATATATTCATTTGTCTGGTTACTTGAGACAAATGTATTTACAAACAGTAGGAAACAGAGGAACTCCTGGATCTGCATTCCTAGTGATAATTGGCATGTCCTGTTCATTGTATGGGGTAAGAGGTTTGGATGTCCAACAACTGTATCTACCCTCTCTCTCACACACACACACAAAAGCACCACAGAAAACACTCAAGCTCATTCCAATGGGATGTGGTGGCTGAGTGATAGAAAGATCGCTTGGTTGCCACCCAGTGAGTCATGAGATTTTAAACATAGAATTTATGGACAATCCTGAATACAGCTTTAACATCTTATCTTATCTTATATAATACAGACGTTACTTCAAAAAAGAAGATGATTACATCCTACGCGTCATGCATATTAACCAATGACTTAAATTCTGCCAAATCACTGGTTTTTCTGGCTAGCTCAGGCAACCCATTCCATGCTCTAATAGCACTAGGGAAGAAGGAGTATTTGTACAAATTTGTCTTAGCATATGGGACAAAGAATGTGCCTTTATCTTTGTGTCTTCAGAGTATTTTATTAAATTTTGTATTTGAAGATTATGGTTCAGTGTTTTATGTATAATTGTTACTTTACTTTTGAGTCTTCTGTCCTGAAGGCTTTCTAAATTTAGTGATTTTACTAATGGTGTTACTCTAGTCAAATGTAAATATTCGTTTGTTATGAATCTCAGTGCTCCATTTTGTGTTTGTTCCAGTTTCTTAATGTTTTCTTGAGTTGAGGGGTCCCAAACGGTGGATGCATATTCTATTATTGGCCTAACCAAGGTTAAATAACATTTTAGTTTTATGTTCTTATTTGATTTATAGAAATTTCTTTTAATAAACCCTAATGCTTTGTTGGTCACAATATAGAGGGAGATAGAGAGGGAGAGTTATACAACCTATTGTAAGGCACTTAGGTCTTAGTTAGCACCACAGTTAACGGACTTAGAACTTAGAACGCGACATTTAGTGACGTAACAGATAGTGGGTGTTGGTTTACCTTATGTTATAAATAATTATTCAGATGGTATTAGAATTTAGGACTTCAAGGTGGCCACATCATATATTACAGACAAAGATTCGACTGTGGCCTTTATGCATTAAACGTCGTTCAAGTTTTAGTTATTCAACACCCTGGACTTAGTTCTTCGCCTGTTATTGTAATTGTGTTTGTTAGACTGTACTAGGACTAGTAGGGCCCGAACAAGACAAGCATCTCCTGAGTAATCTGTCGAAGTCAGACATAACAACATCAAGACAAACTTATTACACTATATAACTTATAAACATTCCCACGAACGAGGACCCACAAACTCGCTTCTATGTTGGATGCTGCTGGCAGTCAGTGTACATTCAATGAACAATAACATACAAGAGTAACACGGAGAAAACGATGGCCATGATAATGCTCGATCCCTGGCCCCATGTTTCACCGCTGGCGATACTCGACGCGCCGTGTTCCCGAGACTGACCGAGCTCTTATTCAACCGCGGCACGTGACCTCTTTTCCCTGTAACCCTGTTTTCTCCGCCTCGCAACTCTCCCCCCCCCCCCTCCTCTCTTCTGCCTCCTCTTCGCTCCAACGGCCCCGTGTACCCGATGACGTCATGTGACCTACACCCAAGTCACGATTATGACCCAGATTGACTAACTGGGGTCGCGCGAGAAGGGGTAGGGGCAGGGGGGGGAGGCTTAAGCCGCCTACACTCAACTCGGGCGCACCGTGGCACAACTAGAAATAGAGATATAAAAGCCTTGCCCCTGCTATGAGGTTGGATTGGATGGGCGGGTACATGGCGGAGTAGACAGTTTCAATAAGAAAATGTGGGAAATCGGGAGTTGAAAGATGTTTTGAGAATCAAATCTGTTGCACTGAACACGTTCAACGCATTTTTCTCACAGGCTACAGCACATTCAGAGATCCACTCTCGCACACTTTGAACAACTGACTGCTCTTTAAACGCACAATCTTTTGTTACCGACATTTATTCCGCGTAACCCCGGGAATCCCCTGTCATCAATCAAAGGACACACGTCAGCGAGAAATCGTATCGACACAAGTATCGACCTCCAGAAGTGAAGTTATACTCCTCATAAGACAGCAAGGGGGGGGGGGGGGGGGGGGATGGCTGGGTTCGAACTCCGTACTATCGCGACAACTGTCCTACATACCACACGACCAGGAAGTCTTCGACAGGATAATTTTTTTTTTGCTAACGTTTCTACATTCTGTTCACTATTTGAATAGCTCTTACCGTAAGCGTCAATCAATGCATTGGTATGAGACTTGGACCTTGGGCATGTCTTCTACCAGGGCACCTTTTTGATAACGCTACAGCACAGGCGTATGACTTTTTAAACGTTGGACCTGCAGGATTTTCCCATTCAAGAAGAAAAGGGGGGGGGAAGAGCCAAAGCGGAACGGTTTACATGGTTAAACAAACAAGTCAAACTGTAGTAGGTACACCATTTCGTCCCGAAAGAAACCCAATGAAAAAATATCAAATTTCTTTTGTCATTTTTTTTAAAATGTCACTTAAAAAGAAAGGTGACGGGAAAATTGTTCAACGCCGATATATCAGGGGGGGGGAGCCAAAACAACGAATAAGCCAAAATGGAGACAAATACCAAGAGTAAAGATATATTGATATTTAATTATAGATTATATACACAGAGTCTATATGACAAGAGAAGAGATATTCTCTCGACTATCAGGGTATCCGTAGTTGTACGTGATGACCAAACAATCCGACGTAGTCCATTCAAGAAGAAGAATTAAAACCCTTACAATAAGCAAGTTTATAAAACCGAATCCTTAAAATCAAACGTAAAGATTTCGTGTTATTAAAAAAAAAATTCCAAGTCCAGAAAGATGAACACATGCTCACAGAAACATCAAACAAAAGAACCGATGAACACAGGCGACTTAAAGATTGCATGATTATCTTCTACTTCTATAAGTTGACTTCAGACTACCGTACCCTTCAAAGAAAGATTACATGATTATCTTCTACTTCTATACGTAGACTTCAGACTACCGTACCCTTCAAAGAAAGATTACATGATTATCTTCTACTTCTATACGTAGACTTCAGACTACCGTACCCTTCAAAGAAAGACCCTTTTGAAAAGGAAAAAAAAAAGCTTTAATCGCCAAGGAAACATCAAAGAGAAGAGAAAATGAATAATAAATAATAATGAAACAATCACAGACAAAGTTGCGTTAAGAAGGATTGGAAGACTGTTTTCTAGAATAAACGATTTGGGGAAAAGATAGGTATTTTAATCCCATGTGAAACTAAGGACAAGAATGACATTCCTTACATTAAGAATAGATTCAACATTGTGGGGATCTAATTCAAACGACGATCATTAAATACTACCACTTCATCAATCAAAACCATATATTAAAGAGTATCCTCTATATATCCACAGTTCTTAGACTTGCTAAGAACTGTGGATGAAGAGTTCTGGTGTAGCATTTGCTTCGCCCGGACCGCGACGATCCATGGTGGAGGCTAAAAAGGTCGGAACAATCTATCATTGCGCATAGTAGAACGGGGCACTGACCTGTTGGTGCTTACTTTGCCCGGTTCCGGCCAAATTTGATGCTCGTTGCTGACACTGTGGAGAGTCGGTGGAAATAGTGACGCATCTCTTGCAAGAGTGTCCGCAGCTCCGAGAGCTGCGGGGTAGTTTGTCTGCAGAGTCACTTGCCCTGTATGGGAGCTTAAAGGCACCACGCCAAACAGCAGAGTTTCTCGCCAAGGCTCTACGGGAGGACTGATCCTTCCAGCCTTGCCACCAATTGGGGTTCATCTCAGGTGTAGCCAACGGTCTTTATGGATCAGGACTATTGGAACTGTTTAACCGCTAAGGTCAAGCCCCGGGGTCAACTAGATTTAGAGAAGATCAGGTCAGTCCCGAGGCAATACACTAACAGGTGTTCAAGTTATTTAAGGTCATCAGATACAGAGCCGGACGCTTGACCATACAATCGAATCTTCTACTTTCAAAATGTGGACTCAAGCATCCTAAAGTCTTTGTAAATGAGCGGGAAAAGAAAATGAAAACGAGCATACTTGAGTTGTCCTACTTAACTTTCAGTAAACTAACCAATCATAGTTTGTCCTATTTTTGAAACATTCTAATTGTTGAGATATACAATAAATATCACAACACATAATTGGGGGGGGGGGGGGGGCAGAGGTAAAGAGCGATCATTTTCCTTGTATTTTCACAATTTATTAAATACTTGGTTAATTTTTTGTTTATTAATTCAAGTTTCGTCAGGTACAATGAATAATCGTGCAAAGTTTCAACTTGATCCGACAATTGAAAGTGGGAGAAAAGAAATGTTCAAACTTTTGACCAGACAGACAGACAGAGTGACTTGATATAAGCTTTGCAAAAAAAAAACTAGTGCATATTTTTTTAAACACGTCTGCGCTATGATCTACACGATTATTACAGACAGCATAGTTCCTGGAATAAAACCCAACTTTATATTCGAGACATGCAATTATTGTTCTAGAATCCGATAATCTTTCTACAATAATAAAGCCTAAACTTTTTAACATTTAGGTGAGCTTTAAAAAAAGTAATTGCCTAATAATTGTAGTTCCCATGCCCCAGTGTCTCTTCTCTGATCTCCTGTTCAACTTATTCTATTGGGCTTAAAATAAAAAAAAAGGCATTTGCCTATTTTCCACCTCCGCCTATCCCTTAAGTCTGTTGAACCGCTGGGGCAACATACATGATCCGTTGACCGTCTTTCTCCATTCCTCTCTTTTAGCCCTTTTTTTTTCAATGACAGGCCTGTCCATTCTTTTATGTAGTCTTTACAGTCTGCCTCTTATTTTTCCTGGTACAGTTCCCTAAAGGAAGGTCTTTGCGAGCCCTCAGGACCTTATGATATGGCCATAAACTTTTTGGTTGCGTTTTTTTTTACGGTAGTTAGCAGGTCATCGTGGGGCCCAACTGCTGATGTAATCCTGTTTCTAATCTCTTCGTTAGTGATGCGGTCTTTGTAAGTTTGTATGTACATAAGTACACAAACAAAGACCGCCTATTTTAACTAAACATATAAACCAGAGCCTAGACTTATTCCGTCACATATAACCCAAAGTTCTCGACTTATTCCATGGTGAACATTGTGGGGCGTATACGACAAAGGGCGTAGGGCGTAGACCAAAGTAACCTGTCAATTCAATTTATGAACACCCATCAGGTATATTAATATTTCACTTTTTCCATATAGATAATCTAGAGACCTCACCCCCCCCCCCATCCTAAAGTTTGCATACAGGTACAAGTCTGTTACGTTACCACCCTGTCAAGTATGGACTTCAAATCTGAAGACAACCAGCTCATAACTAAACACTAGAATAGTCCATGCGTACAATACGTTTGCGTCATGTCGTCAGAGGCGTTTCCTCATGGCGAGCAAATAACGAGGGCGGGGCCGTGGTCGCAGCTAATACAAATGTTCAGATCCATTTGAATATGGTAAAGCAAACACTATGCCGCAATGTGAAGTAGTGTGGTGGGTTATAAGCTTGGAAAGCTACCCGTGTCCTAGTCTCTTGTGAAGCTTCAGCTTCATCGTGTCCATGTTTTTCAGCACTTCTGCTGCTAAATATCCCGATTTCAAGTCGCCCAGGCCTCAACGACAAGTCAAAAAATATAATAAAATAATAGTGCATTCGTTTCGGTCATGCATGGTGCGCGACGCATGGTTGATCTTTCACGTTTTCGGTTCTTATTTCACTGGGCTATGAAATTCCTTGAAACGTTATGCAAAAAAAAATGTGAACCTCGCTGCGATTTATTAGAACTTTATTGGGTTACTAAATTATTTTGAATTATTATTATTATTATGTTAGAAACGAATGAGTATTCATTCTCTGGGGCGCTGCTAGGGTCGAGTTTCGTTAAAGAGAAACAAAATTCATCGTAGTCTCTTTAACAGTTTTCACTGAGGTGCAGCAGCACCGCCCTCTGACAGAATGTTGAGGGCCTTGACGGTGTCTGTGAAGTCAGTTGTTGATATAACAATGGGGTATATTGTTATTTTGGATAGCTTCCATAAACGCTTAATCTCCAAGCCTAGGTTCCCATATTTCTTTGTTTTTCTATTTCAGTTTTTCTTAAATTATGAGACAGTGGTACGGCATCTGCCATTAACGGTAGCGTTGTTTTCTTTCTTTTTTTTATCGATGAACAGCAGATCAGGGCGATTG
The DNA here is from genome assembly GCA_030265305.1 of Biomphalaria pfeifferi. Classification (NCBI taxonomy): domain Eukaryota; kingdom Metazoa; phylum Mollusca; class Gastropoda; family Planorbidae; genus Biomphalaria; species Biomphalaria pfeifferi. The sequence continues at coordinate 606,006 of JASAOG010000258.1, forward strand.
AAATCTACCGTTTTGTCGGTCAAAATAGGCCTATCTCAGTACAGCAGTAGTTCAGTAGACTCGAGAACCTCTTTTGGGGAGTATTTATAAATAAGGAAGAGTATCCTTACCGATCAAATTATTATTAAAATTATTATTATTATTGTTACGTAGGTTTTGTGAAACACTGTAAGGCAACCAGCCTGCGCTAGTGTTTTTAAAAGCTTATATCAACTCACTCTGTCTGGTAAAAAGTTTGTACACGTGATTTCTCCCACACCCAATCTCGGATCAAGTTGATACTTTGCAGTTATTTCTTATAACTGCAAACACAAGAATCAATTTAAGAAAATGAAACAATTGGTTAAACAACTAGTGGTTATTATTTTGTTTGGTATCTTGAACAATGGAAAGAAATCGTACTTGAAATCTGTGGTGGCATAAGTTTATTAGTCCCCTTTAAGGAATCTTGAGCCCTGAGTGAACGTTTTTTGTTGTTGTTTTTTTGCATTTAAAAAACGATCATGTAAACATTCACCAAGATACGACTTTCTTCCCTCCACCTTTCACAACTGGTCTAGACAATTGATAGGATCATAGCGTATTGAGAAAGCTTAAAGCTAAATAAAAACAATTGATAAACATATTTCTAATCGCACATATTTATTATGTCTAGGTCAATCATGCATAGAATTACATGACTGATCCAAACTAATTGATACAATTACACTTAATATAAGCATTTTTTTAAAAAGTATTTTTAAAATGTTTTTCTTGTTTGTTATAGAGGAATGTGGATTGCACAGACCAAAAACACCCACATTCTTTAGGCCAAATGTATACCGCAGTAAGAATCAGATGTAGCAAACAAGGCAGATCGCAACTGGGTTTAAAAGTTTAAACACTTCGGAATCGAAGACAATTCCTTGTTTATTTATTTTGACAAAGCTTATATTAACTCCTGTATATTAACTCCATGCTCAGTGCTTTATGGTCCAATATCTTTTAATGATCATTGGGGAAGGGGGGCTTTTGGGAGAAGGTTTCCTTGCTGCCTTTAGGCGCTCAGCGAACACAACTCTGCTTCGAGTCGGAATTCGAACTCGCCCCCCCCCCCCCCTCGCGCCGTAGCTAAGCGTTTCTGGCTTCTAAGCCACACATGCCATTGGTGTAGAGATAATTATTTATCCTAATATACAAATCTCAAGATCAGTTCTTCCACACCTTCTCACGTGTAACGGAGATTAAAAAAAACAACACAAAAAGTGAAACTACTAATTATTTTTCTCTTCTTACTAAAAAGGCTCCCACCTCTGTACATTGAGCACAAGTGTCAAGAGACAGTGGTTAGTGGAACGGTTCGCAGTTTAACCGAATCGACGCTATGAGCGGCTCGCAGATTACCCCTGACATTAATGGTTGTCCGAAAAAAAAAATGTAGGGAACCTGTATACGAACCAGACGTGTAATGTGATGGGTTGGGAGGTCAAAAGAACGGAGAAGGAAAAAAAAAACG